>JANHMN010000006.1:65290909-65349690 GCA_030674055.1 Rhabdomys pumilio
AGAAGAAGAAGAAGAATAGAAATTTTGTCCTGTAACTCCTTTCTGGGATCTACAACCACTAGATTTTGTTTGTAGATCCCAGAAAGTCTCCATAGCAGGAGCATCTGGAGGTAGAGGTGCACTGAGAAAGGGCCTTTAGGAAAACGGCCATTCAGGGCCATAATATTTGACTACCTTTTCCTCTAGGTCAGCACAATTTGGCTCTGACAAATTGTCATCAACCTTTGGTTGTATTTTGGATTCTAATTTAACTTTCTTTTTATTTTGAACATGAAAGACAGCATTCAAACAACGAAACAAAAGCAGATCATTAACACATGTGAGCAGCAAACAACACAACAAAAACAGAGAGTTGAGTTCAGGCTGACATATTTCTTGCCCCATTTTCATTATCATGACTTACCTTTCTTGAAGTGTCAGATTCCTGCAGTGGTCACCTTTGTTTCACTTCTGAATTTTCAGCAGACCCTTCTTCCAGTAACACCCTTCACTGGGTCTCTCATTCTTGCTGCCTTGAGTTGAGCACCACTTTGTTGGGGCTCACACTGCCTGGCTTGGGGGCCACTGTGTCCCACCTGAGCTGCTGCTCCAGTCCGCAGGTCAGGGTCTAGCAAGAGAGAGAGTGGGGATGAAGGGGAAAAGACATGAAGAATGGAGATAAGACAGAGGTTCTGATCAAGTCTCAAGTCTCAAGTCTCCTTTATTGAAGGGAAATCCTGGGTATTTAGTGCTTTGCCACATGCCTTGTATGCGTGGATACCACATACACCTTGCAGGTGTGAATATCACGTGCCTTGCAGGCTTGGATACCGAGTGCACCTTACAGGCATGTATATCATGGATAGCACATGCACCATGTGCCTTGCAGGCATAGATACCACGTGGGCCTTGCAGCTGGGGGCACTAAACAGCAAAATAAGATATGTAGGATAAATGAGATGTTTATCAGAGTGTACTCAGCTGTTGTAGACTGTTGAAAACAAGTCTCTTGTCAGTGTATATGGCCTGAGATGGCTGCAAAGATGGTAGCTGCTTTTTGCTATGAGTCGGCTCCTGAGATCAGATTAAATGAATTCCTTCTACTCTGATGATGTCCTGCTTGTCTCTAATGCTGGAGCAGGTTCTAGAAGCTCTTGATTTCCCTCTCTATCATGATTCCTGTGTCAGCCATATCTCCCATTCAGATTCTTGCACATCTATTACGCTATTACTTATTTGGCAATTAGAATTGGACTTGAGGAATTTTCTTAAACAGGTTCAACTACTCAGTGGACAACTATGAGTTTCTTGAGAATCCCAATTTCTCTTCCATATCATTCTTATTTCTCCACAAAAATCTTTTTTTTTTTCTGTAAGTATTGAACAAAATGCAAAGCCAGCAAAAGGCTCATGGCCTTTCTCTTTGCTCTACATGATTTCTCATGCTCCTACATGCAAAATGTCTCACTGAGAATTCATGTAACTATGATTACTTAAGTCAATTTAAAATTTTAGAGATTTATTATAGAACTTACACACTTGCTTGTTTCCTGTGCCATGTACTATTGCTGTGTAGCTGCTTCACCTAATTGGAGCATTTCCTCTTAGAGGGAGAAAGAGCCTTCTAAAACTCGGGAATAAACAATGTTATGTCTCAGGAGTACCTGATTTTTAATGATTTCCCAAACACCTCTATAAGGTTATACTGGAAGTAAGGATACTATAAAGGACACTCTCCTCCTAGAGCTGCCTGAATGTTGTTCAGGGAGCTATAAGGGATGCTTATGGGCTTCCCCATGATGTAGTTTCCGGGCATCACACACACAGGGTGGACTCTACAGGGATCAGTTGCTTTTGAGTTTCCCATTCTTCTCCCATCAGTAAAGTTGTTAGTTAAGTACGCTGTGCTAGAGTGGGACCATTTCTTTCTCTGTGCTGTGTGAATAGACTTGTGCTTACAGCTTCTGTATATCAGCCACAATACAAGCATATTGGTAAACCTTTGCTTGGCATTGCAAACTCTCGAGCATTCTGCTGAAAGTGATTAACTTAGTACATCAGGAGTCAAATCTAGGTAAATGTTAGATTATATTTTCTGGAGATGAGATTCAGTTGGACACAGTGATGCACACCTATAATTTCACCCTCATGATCTAGAGAAAGGGGAATCAGAAGTTCCATATCTTTCTCAGATATACAGGTTATTGGAGGCCAAACTAGGCTACATGTGACCTTATCTCTCAAAAGCAAACAAACAAACAGTATTGATGGTCTACAAATCTTTATTTTCTGGTTCTGTCTTCATCCTGATATAACTAAGAAATGGCTGAAAAAGGAACATCGGAGACTGAACACCTAGAGCCAGACAATTACAGTGGCTAGCAGATGACCTTTCTACCATGAGCACATGCCATTGTTTCTATGGTCTGATTTTGACATTTTGGAAATTCTATTCATTCTGAGCTATCATACTGATGTGTACAGACCTTTTTAGGCATACTGAACTGGACTCTTAGCATAATTAATCTTATCTCCAACCTTATAAAAGTTTCTAGAAATCTGACTGTAGAGTGCGCAGTGCTGGCAGATATGGAGTCAGCATTAGACAACAGTGCAAGAGTTGCTATAAGGTATGAAAATTATCCTTTGGGACTTTATTATTTTTGTTTTTTGATTTTGCAAGGTGTCAATAAAATAAAAGTTTTCTTGAGTGAATTTTTCTGCCTGGTAATGTGAAACTAACCATGTGACAAAGGTGGAAGTGAAAAGTACATTCAAAATATATTGTTTGCAGTGACAACTCATTCAGATCCCTGTCCTTCAACAGTAATATGTTCTCTTAGCTGGAAAAACAAAATATCTCCTCTCCATTGTGAACTGCTAAATTTATATGTCAAAAATCGATTAAGAAGTAATTTGGTTGGTAGGATTTATAGAACAACCTAAGTCATGGGTTAGATCCTCAGCATCAAGTAAATGGGGAATGTTGATGTAGATGAGTTATCCCAGAAATGAAGAGCTAGAGGGAGAAGAAGTTCAAGGCCATCCTCAGCTGAGGTCCTGGCTAGCCTGCACTACAAAAGATCCTATTTTAAAAGGAAAACAAAAAATAAAACAAAAACAAACAAACAAACAAACAAAAAATTCATTGGACCTAAATTAGGTGACACTACAGGAAACAGATATATTTACAATTTTTTATGTGTGTGTGTGTGATAACTCAAGTCTTGCAACTTGAGACTATTATTAAAACATATATAACCGCAATATTGATCCCCAGATAATCTTGAGTAAAAGCACCTGCAGTAAATCTAGGCAGGTATCTGTTTTTCTCCTTGAATTTCAATTTCATTTATACAACTATAGTGTTGACAGTTAATACTTGTCTTTATTCTTACATATTCAAACATACCATACAATATGAAGTGTAGAGTTGATATTACACAGCAGTATGTTTCTAGAACATTCTTATGTAAGTGTAACTGAATTTTTGTACCCATTTCTTCCTCATTGCTGCTCCTGAAGAGCCACACTCGACTTTGGATCTGGCTGAGTGTCACGCCCAACCCGACCAGCAAGCAGACGCAACATGGTTGGATTCTTCTCAACAGCCTTTATTGCAGGAACTATAAAAATACTATGGGGACCCCCGTGCAGCCAAAGAGCACTGCTTATATAGAGGAGCAGGGGTTGTCAATGCAAGGATTGGCTAAGGCCTCAATACCTCATTAGCATATGCCCACTCGGGAGGGGCACATGCCAGAATCGTGCTGACGCATGTGCAGAATACTTGTTTACCAGAAAAGTCTGATGAGGCAGGCAGGCAGTCAGCGCCATCTTCAAATGTCAACTACCAACAGCTGGGCTGATGTCTTCAAGCACTTCTTAAATGTGGATTCTGTAGACACTTCGTAGGCAGACACATTTTGCTTGAGGCTCCGTACCTATGGTTATCTATGCTGTGCCACCTTTGTGATGCTTTGTAATTTGTATACTCTGCACCTCCTTCACCCATTTATCTTTCCCGTAGACATTCAGGTGGATTTAATACTTGGCCTGTTATCAACAGTAGCTCTCCACTTCTCAGTTTCCATTACTTGGGGTGTATTTCCAGATGTGGGACTGCATATTGTGTGGTTGTTCTGTTCGGAATTTTTCAGTTCACCAGCTAGCATTCTTACAAGTAATATTGATGTGTTCCAGTTTCTCATCCTTGTCAGCACTTTAGCTCTTTTAAAAGTTATCTGGACAGTGCAGGAGATTCTTCACTGTGGTTGTCATTTGCATTCCCTTAATGGCTAGCAACAGCATCTTCTCATGTCTGTCAGCCCCATCTGTACCTTTGTTGGAGACGCAATAGGATATCCAGAGTCAGGCCTTTACTCTGTTTTTCTTTGGTTCTTATTGTTTGCTGGCTTGTTTTTTTACCTTTTCTCTTCTTCTTCCTCTTCTACTACCTCCTTCTCCTATTTTTGCTCCTACTTCTCCTATTTCTTCTCCTTCTTCCATTCCTCCTCCTTCTTTTACTTAGTGTGAGCAATCTATATGTATTTTAGGTATTAACTCCTTAACTCATGATAAACTTGATAACGTGATAAGAATGGCAAAAAGTCTGCTGATATTTTCTCCCAATGCATTGGCCACCTTTTTGTCTTGTGTATGATTTCCTTTATTGTGCTATACCTTTTGAGGTATCCGTGCTCCTATTTGTCTGTTCTGTTTTTTATTGCCTACCTATGAAATCACCAGCAAAAACAATGGCATAAAGTCCTTCTCATATACTCTTCTAGAAGTTATCATTTTATGGTCTAAGTTAATTTTGAATTGATTTCATAAAAGTAAATAGTACAATTCCTTCTTTTATATATAGATTTTGAATTACCAGTATCATTCATTGGGTGAATTCTCCCCTCTCCATTATTAATTGTGACTAAGTTGGTGTAAGTGTCTGAGTTGGCTTCTGGGTCTCTATTCTATTTCTTTGTTCTGTATGTTGGTCTTTCTGCCAGTATCATTATCATACTGCTTTAATTATTATAGACTTTTGATACATTTTGAAATCAAGAAAATGTATCTCCTCTTCTTGATGAAGATAGGGTCTTTGTGACATTTTGGTAAATTTAGATCTTCCTGCCCCCTCCCTTTCTTGCCCTCTTTTGTGTGTGTGTGTGTGTGTGTGTGTGTGTGTGTGTGTGTGTGTACACTTGAGTTTATGTTAATGTGCACATGTAGGTGCCTTCATATGAAGTCCAAGGGGCAAACTAAGTCTCATTCTTCAGGCAGAATCTATTTTGGGTTTTGAAACAAGTTAGCTAAGGTGAATATCCAGGGCTCAATCTCTCTCCTCCATCTCCTCAGCATTGGGATTGTAAGCACATGCTATTGTTCCCAGCCTTTTATGTAAGTTCTAAGGACTAAACTCACATCATCATGTTTATGCAGCAAGCACTTTATAGACTGAGCCATCTCCCCGAACAACATTTCCATTTATGTTTTAAGTGTCATAGAAATTTTAATATGGATTTGGATTACCTCTAATATAACCTTGAGTAAAATGGACATTTGAGTAAAATCAAGTCTTCAAGCTCATAGAAGGATACCCTTTCAGTGTTTTTCTTTATTTATTTTATCATTGTTTCATAGATTTTAGAGCAAAATGATTTCATCTTTTTGGCTCTATTTTATTGGTTTGAATAATATTGCAAATAGTTTTGTTTTTCTAATTTCCTGCTCACTGTCTGTGTACAAACACAGTTGCTTCCGAATATTGATTTTTTTTGCATCCAACAACTTCACTGAACTTTATAAATTTAATATTTTTTGAAAGGGACTAGTTAGAGTTTTTACACATTATACCGTCTTTATATGGGTACAATTCTACCCCTTCCTTTCTATCATGGATCTCTGCTTTCTTTTGACTCACTACTTGGCTCTCTGAAGTTAACCTGCTCTCTGTGGTTCTCTTGCTGTTAATGAACACATGCATCTAGGATGCACCGGGCCCTGTCAGCATTTCCAAATAAGAGCAGTGAAGGGAGATGATTCTTCAGAAACCCAAGTGATTGGACACTTTGCCCAACTCTCCTTTCTGAAGGAGAAACTGATTGGAAGGTATTGCTGTTGTTTCTGCCTCTAAGCACTTTGCTGGGTGAGGAAGATTCTGTAGCCACTAACTATGTGCTGGTAGATTAGCAGCCCCTAGGAGAACCACAGCATACTCCCACTCTTCTTTGCCAAGCAAGTCATGAGGATAAAGTACTCACCCATTATTTTCATGCCCATATAGAATGATGGTACTATGGTCACAGGACACTGATCCCCACCCCCCAAACTTCATACAACTGGGTTCATTCAGCTTCTACCAGCACTCTAACATGCTTGAAAAAGTTAGTCCTCTGAGGTATCCCTAAAACTTGAGGCATTGGATACATGCATGAGATAGAATTTATGTGTGGTAATAAACATCTCTCAGATTTATTAATTAGATAGTCAAAAAATCAAGGTACAGTGAAGGTAAACAATATAATTGCATTTAATAATGCTAAAAGATTATTATATATACAGATTTTTATATAAATACTATTTTCACTTTTCTTGAGGATATACAGAAAATTGTTACCTATGATTTTATAATGAAGTGAGTAAGAAGAATTCTATTTTCTGGGCTAGGTACACAGCTCAGTCAGTAAGTACCTGAACACAAATATAAAGATTGATGTTCAGTACTCAGAATTCTTGAAGAAAACTAGTTGTGTTGATGTGCCTTTGTAATCCCAGAGATAGGGACATAGAGACAAAAGGATCACACTGGGCTCACTGACCAACTAGTCTAGCTTAGTCAGTTCCAGGCTAGTTGGAGACCCTGCCTTAAAAATTGGGGGATATAACATGAAGAATAACCTCTCACCAACATACACACTCAGGGAGAGAGAAAGAGAGGAGGGGAGAGAAATCTCCAGTTTTCCATCTAGAATCCAGGTCAGTCTATATCCCGAGTAGATGTCCATTGTATGTGTGCTGTGAAAATTAGATCAGAACTTGTAGGTGAATATGTGAATTGGCTGATCACGCTAGCACCTGTTTCCTTTGCCTCATCCCTATATACACTCAAATAATTTACAGAGCTTGTAAACACTACTTGCAACCCTTTTTGTTGTAAGTTAAAACTGTGGAGTGTCTCTCTTGGCGGAGTGCTTGCCTATCAAGAATATGAAGCCTCGGTTTGAAGCACAGGACCACATAAACCAGAATTGGTGTGACACCTGTTATCCCAGCACTCAGGAGTTGGATGAAGGAGCATCAGAAGTGCAAGGTAATTTTTTCAGCTCTGCATATGTGAGACTATTTCTCAAAAATTTGTTTTAAGTCAAGTGCATGAGATTTAATGAATCAATAACTGATCTATATTTTTGTTCTGTGGTTAATTCGTAATTCTAGAGTCTCTACTCAAATGATTTGTTTTATTTTCTAGATTACTTCAAGATACCAGTTAAAATTAATCTGCATCTTAATTTGTTTTTCTTAAGGCATCTTCTAGTTTAAGATGAAATCTCTATATAATACAGGGATTTTGAACATTGTCTTCCCAATATTTCTTCAAGTAGAATACAAACTTACTGCCAACAATGAGGATATGTACAGCTAATGAGAAAACAACATCTTTCTTGCTTTCTGGTGGTCTGGCTAATGTGAAAGGGAACACCCCCAGAAGTCCCACATGAAAGAGATACTGGGATTGAACATGCTCTCTCTTCTTGGAATGCTGTCCTGACACAAGCCAGAAGAGAAGCCATGGTGTTTTAGAAGTTGTGCTCATCCCACCTGCATTAACTCTTATGCATTAGAATTATTACCTCGGAATTCAATAATCTGGTTTAGGTTACCTGTCAGAAATCTCAATATAAACTCCCTAAATATAGTAGATTTCTATGGCAACCACTGAAAACCAAATTTGGTCTAACATTAAATTATTCCAAAGTATGCTGTGAAGAGATTTAGGCTTCTTAAGTATAGGTCATGCTATATGTGCTGTCTGTGGCAACCAGTGTCTCAGGACAACAAGGGAGCCTTTGTTAAGGCAGCCTGGATTCCTCAGGAGCCATAGAGAGCTTTTCTGGAATGTGTCTGGACAGACTGTGGTGAATTTACAATGTTTTTAACAAAATAAGAAAGCTCCTCTAGTCCACCTAAAGCAGGAAATTCAGTCTCAACCTATGCCTAAGCCATGTTCAGATTGAGAGCAAAGCCAAGAAATCTGTATGATAAATCCTTTTCAAAATGGGAATCTGCTAGGCCTGAGGAGATAGCTGTCAGTAAATTGCTTGCCATTTAAGCATGAAAGCCAAGCTTTATCTCCAGAACCTACATTAAAAAAGCCAGGCATGGTTGTGTTCAAACTTGTAATCCTAATGCTGGGACCATTGGTGCTCACTGGCCAGCTACTATGATAGTCCTATTGTAGGCCAGGAAAAAAAAAAACATTTTATCAAACAGGGTGGGAGGCTCCTGAGGAAACCCAAGGTTGATTTGTCCCCTCCCTACAGGCACACACTCACATATTCACAAACAAATGATCACCACCTGACCATTTGTAGCACAAAAACTGACTTTTCTGATGTTGGAATTTGAGAGAATGGGAAAGAACTCAGAAGATGTCCAGTGCTTTTTATTGAATAACTAGTAATCCCTAAGTTGTGCTGAATCTTTCTTGGGTCAATGAACTTGCTTTCTTGCAGCAGTTCATCAAACAAAATGCTAATCTGAATTCATTCTTTTTTTTTCTTTCCTCTGTGGTTATGGTGGGTTGTACCAATTACTAGCCTATCAAGGTCTAGAGTCATCTTGGAGAAAACCCTCTGGGCAAATCTGTTAGAAAGCTTCTAGATTCCATTAATTCAGATGAGCAGAGCATTCTAAACTCTGTGCTATGCTACAGTATGGAGTCTTGTGATGAACAAAAAGGAAAGAGTGAGTTGTGCAACAACATTCACTTTTCTCTGTCTCCTGACTTGGTGTAATGTGACCAGCTGCCTCAAGCTCCTGCTGCCATGATGTCAGTGGTAAAATGTGCCTGCCATGATTCGTATACCCTAAAACTGTGAGCCAAGTCAAACCTTTTGAGCCTTAAATTGCCTTTGTTATACATTTTGTCACATCAATTAGAAGGGTAAATAATATCGAAGGTTTATAATAGAGGATAGTTTCAAGACAAAAGCTTAAGATTACTTGACTGTTAGGACTGTTGGAGGTATAAATGGAGAGAATTGAGAGTCTATCGATAGGCTACTCGGAACGTTTCTCAGGAGGAACACTTTATTTTGAAGAGCAAGTAGGAGAGATCTCTGTAGAGCACAATGAATGCCAGCTGGAGACGGGGAGATGGCATAGATGAAATATCCTGAGTTTCAAATCCTTTTGCCATACCCAGCCCACCACAGTTTAGATCACACAGTACACCTACCCATCCTTGGTTGACTGAAATTCACAGAAACAGTCCATCATAAGCAGTGCTACAGTGGACACTGATTGCTTAGAAAAATGATGGAAGTTCAAAATTTGAAATATCTTGATGCTCAAATAGATGTCATTTTTGCACCCTCACTTTCAAGTTGGAGAATTATGTCTAATCAAATTTAAGATCTTAGATCAGAAGATAGAGAAGCAACCATATGACATAGGTTGCTTTGATCAAGGTACTGAGTATGGTATTTTATGGTAGTTTGAATATGAATGACCCCCTATAGGCTCATATTTGTGAGTGCTTAGAATCTAGATAGTGGAACTATTTAGGAACAATTAAGAGGTATGGCCTTATTGCAAGAGTTGCTTCACTGGAGTCAGGGTTTGAGGTTTCAGAGGCTTCCTGTTATTTCTGGTGTTTCACTGTCTGCAAATCAAGATGTAAACTCTCAGCTATTCCTGCTGTCATAGATTTGCTCCACTATTGTAAACTCTAAAACTGTAACTGTAAGCCTCAAATTAAAACCCCTTATTTTATAATTTGCTTTGGTCATGGTGTTTTACCACAGCAAAAGAAAGGTAAGTAAGATACCTCAACATCACTTGAACAGGAAACTTCTGTGGATTATTCTGTGTCAGTCGAAGATGTAATAAACAAAATGTAAAAAAGCTTTTCAAAGACCACCTAAAAGAAAAGTGAGAACTCACCATTGCATAACCTATAACACCTATGTGAGAGCTATAAAAAGAAATAGGAGCTTTAAAAGAGCTTCAAGCCACCTGAAAATGAACCCCCAGACAGAGTTATTAAATTAATAGGCTGGCAAGTCAAGGTTGGGTATGATTCTGCACAGAGCCTTACCAACCTAAGACAAAAGTGCATCGCTTTGGATAATGCATATTCCATGATGGATAAGGAAGGTATTCTTGTCAGAATGACCTAAAGACAGGCTCAGTGTTGTTAATAAAATAAAAAAGGAAGAGAAGTGGAGAGCCTTTGGGGCTGCTTGTCAAGAATCTGACATGGGCCAAGGAAAAGGAAATGTGCTGCTTGGCAGGAATAGGACATTGGCCAAGGACAATGAAGTAGGCTTCAGGCAGGAATCTGATATTAGGCTAGAACAAAGAAGTAATCTCAGTCAGAAACCTAAATATTAAGCTAGAACAAAGAGTAATTTCAGACAGAAATCTAAATTTTAGGCTAGAACAAGGAAGTAGGCTTCAGACATGAAAATGACCTTGGGCTAGGACAGGGAAGTAGGCTGATACTTTAGTCATCCTGATAAGCCCTTGGAAACAGTGATCACAGACGTGTTTATGTAATTGGGTTTAATGCCTTGCTTTTTCTTTGACTATTTATGTTTATTGTATTGTTTGTTCCTTGACTATTTGCATCTATTGTATTGCTAGACCCTTAACCTAGATCTGACCTTAATACATGCATGTAATCAAAATGATATAAAAGCATAAAGGAGGAGGGGGGATGGGATAGGGGGTCCTAGGGAGGGGAAATGGGGACAAAGGATGACATCTGTATTGTAAATAAATAAAATATCCAATTAAAAAATCTTCAGGCCAAAGAAAGAATATACATCCAAGCCAGGCATTTGGTATTTTAGCTCTATTCCCCTAAGGTCATCTTTTGGAGACAGGGTCATCTGTGGGTCCAAAATGGGCTCAAATTTGCAAAGTAGCTAAAGTTGACATTGAAATCTTGATTCTTCCAAATTCTGAGGTTAAATATGTAGTTATATAGTGTGCTGATGACCAAATCTGGGGCACTCTGCAGGCTAGGTAAGCATTTTACTAATCAATCTACATCTCCAAACTGGTACCACATTTTGGAATGCAATACGTTTTTGAATTGGGATATCTGGATGCTAGTGTTTAAAAGACCTACTCTGTTTACTTTCTTGTTCTGCCCAAACCTATAAAATTAGATGTTTTTATCTGACTCAATAAAATTTACTGAAAATTTTAAGTGCTTTGGAAATGTTCATTTTAGTTGTCATGGCAATTTCTTAGCTCAGTAAGTCCATATAAAACACACACAACTCAGTTATTATACATATAAGCTATATGCCTAGATTGGGCAGACCTATCACTATAATAACTTATTCCCAAGCTATGAGACCCCTCCCTACTTGCAGCTTCTATAGGCCATGTGCTTCTGCTCCATATTGGCTTCTACCTCCCCTTCCTTCCTCCTCTCTCCTTCTGCTCCCACTCTCTAAGACCTCCAATCCCACCCTTTTCTTCCACTGCCTAATCACAGGCTGTAGCCTTTATTTGATCAGTTAGAATGTGAAGTTTTACGTGAGATCACTGGAGTATGTGATCGACCTCTCGTCATGGGCAGCCCCTCTTGAGGAAGCAGAATTAACATCAGAGTACAAACAGCACCATGGCAACCCACAATATTTCATGTTTTCGTCCAATAAAAATAATAAAAATACTCCTCAGATATAAGTTAAGCACAACCATAACAATTATGCAAGTAATAAAGTATGATATACACTTAACATCAAGTCCATCATATTGGCCAATTTAGAAAAAAAAGTACTCTACCCATCTATCCTAACTTAAAGAGTCTACAGTTCTAAATCTGAATTATGTTTTGATTTTAGCTTGTATTATCATTCCAAATTTATATCATCTTCCTCAATGCTAAACAACTTAAGTCTGATTATGAGGCTATAACTAGTCTTCAACTCCATCAAAAATCTGAGAACAAATTAAATATTACCTGAATATATAGGAAGCACAAAAGCAAACCTTCTAAAACTTAATCAAATTTTTAGAGACAGGCGATTACTTGGACAGTCTCCTCTCACTCAAAACATTGGAGCATCTGTCTTCAGCCTCCTGGCCCAGTATCATCTGACTGACCTTAAATGAAGCAGGAACTATGAAGGGACTAGACTCGTCGGTCTTGGCAGAGTTAAGCTGTCAACTATGCCACATTCTATGTTCTTTCTAAGACAATATTTTTGTTGGTAGATGGATTAGGGCAATTCTTGCCCAGTGGCTACATTGCCTTAACTGGAGTAATTCTATATGGTGGTTATGGTACTCAATATTTTCTGTGAACCCTGAAGTGGTACTGTCAGGAACAGACATGTCTCATAGTCAAATGATCTTTAGTAATAAAATAATATGAAATGTCATATTCTGTGGGTTTCTGATGTTTTAAAGCTGAACTGTTAAAGCCTTGAAGGAGAACCTCTTAAAATTAATCAATCAAACTAAAATAGACAGCAGAATATCAGGATTACAATATAAAGAAAAATTAAAGTGTGGAAGCAGAACCTTGAACTGAGACTATAAGAACTTATGGAAAATGAGGAACTTAAAATATCAATTAGGGAAAATACCCAAGTAGAGACAGAAGATAAAGTTAGAAAAAGCCAACCACAGGTTGTTAGAAAGCAAACTTTAGTTTGTCCAGTTAGTGTACAACCAAGACCATCAGACTATCATCATCCACAGGGTTATCCAGAATTCGAATGACAACTTGTTGATGTGTTAGAACTGAGAAAATTTAAAGAAAGTGTCATTAATTTTGGAATGCATTCACCATTTAAAACAAATCCTGACTTCTTTTGCTATTAAAAATAGGATAATCCCCCCAAACTGGAAGGATATGGCAGAAGCAATATTAGAACCCTAGTTACATTTAAAATTGTTCTCATGGTGGAGAAGAGGCAAAGGAGATAGCACAACAAAATAGAGCCAGGGCTAGAGAGGTATTTCTAAAGATGAGCTTCTTGGTGAAGCTTTTTGTTGAGATAAAGGCACACATGATGAAGAACCCTTGGCATTAAGTTGCTTGGCAGTCATAAATGCCTGGGACAAAGTCACAGAATCAGGGAAAAGACTTGAACCATTTTCTCAATTCACGCAAGATTCAAAGGAAACATTTCCTGATTTTTTGCAAAGGTTGACTTCACCTGTGGAAAGGAGTGTATCAGATCCATTAGCAAGACAGGCAATAATTGAGTCTTTAGCTTTTGAAAATGCAAATGCTGAATGCAAGGAAATAATCTTTGAGGACAAAGACAACATCAATAGACAAATGAATTAAATATACAGCTGATGTTAGATCCTGTTCACCTGATAAGATCTTAATAGAAATCTCCACTAGAGGCTTTGTGAAGACCCAAAATTTCAAATGTTTTGATTGTGGTGAGCAGGGTCATTTAGAAGAAACTGCAAAGAAAACCAAATTGATCCCAAAAAACAGCCAATGCCCTCTGGAATATGTAAAAGATGGGGCAAAGGCAGCCATTAGACTAGGGAATGTAGAGCAACAACAGAAAAATGGGGCAAAAAAGATCTCCTGGGGAGAGAGATTGTTGCTGGCCCTTAGGCCAGACAGGGAGAGTTCTCTTCCTTGAGACAACTAAACAGACATTGTGAGACCAGATAACAAGGTTGAAGCAAATTCTACACACAAATATTTTGGCAAACTTCTATAGAAGATCAAAGGCCCAAGCTTAGAATATTAGTAAACAATATTGAAGTTGAAGGAATGGTTGACACTGGAGTAGATATCACCATTGTCTCATCAAAATCTTGGCCACTTTTAAGAAGTACACATCCAATTTTAAGGAGTTGAGACTTTATCCCGAATAAAGCAAAGCACCAGATGGGTTAACGTACAGGTCCTGAGAGTCAGATAGGAAAATTAAGGCTCTACTTGGCTGATATAGCCATAAACTTATGGGGAAGAAATCTGTTACAATACTGGAAAACACAAATTAATATCCTTTCAGTTTCAGAGTCTGGCCACAAAACCAGTCAGGCTCCTAATAAAAAATCAAATTAGTTAAGGAATGTTATCAAAGACAGTTATGGACTGCCTAGGCTGTCCATAAACAAGACACAGCAAGGGCTGACACTTCAGATTTACATCAAGGAACCATTGCTACTAAAACACCAACAGTCTTGCCATTGAGACGGTTAACTGACCAACCCATTTGGACTGATCAATGGTCTATGAGAAAACAAAAACTACAGACACTAGAACAGTTAGTTAAGAAACAACTGGAGGCTCAGCTTATAGGTAAGTCCACAAGTCCTTGGAATTCTCTGGTATTTGTCATTAAAAAAAAAAAATCTGGCAAATGGATGATGTTGACAGATCTCAGAGCAATTAATACCATTACAATGGGTTCACTGCAGCCTGGAATCCCATTGCCATTCTTGTTTCCTTAGGAATGGCTTATCATACCGACTGACCTAAAAGATTGTTTTTTGGTTTTTTTTGCTTTTTTTTTTTTTCACAATTCCTCTACATGCATGTTGTGGATAGCCCTGGTGCTGTTTTTATTTTGATGCTAATTCTGCTTCCCCAAGAGGGGCTGCCTGGGATGAGGAGTGAATCACATATTCAGGTGACTTCATGTGACCCTTCTAATGAATAAAAATTTCAAGAAAACCAATCACTTGGCAAGTAGATGGGACTTCTGGGCTGACAGGGATGGTGGAAGAGGAGAGAAGAGTGGGCTTTTAGATGGGAATGTGGTGGCAAAAATGTAAGTAGTGGAGTTCCCCCCCCCTTTCAGGTGGCAGATCCATTTGGATCCACTACCAGAGGATTTAACTTAGAATAGCTTATAAATTAGGATGTTAGCTGTTGCGCCCAGCGCATGTGTTACCTATCAATTCTGAACTAAGTTTGTGTGGTGTTTTCCTTCACCAGGCAACTCAACTGGGTTCCAGAAAGAAAAGCTGCAGTGGTGGGGCACCCCAGGCAGCCATGGAAATTTGGAAGTGTGGAGATTGTGTGACAGCAACCTGCTGATGTGAACTTAGTGAGCCAGGTGGAGAGATTTCAGAGCTCCGAGTCAAAGAGTCTTCATGAGATGAGCGATAGCGTGGATTGCCTTTTTAGGGTTTTCCACTGTACATGAACATGAGAAAGGTTTGATTTCTCAATACCTACCTTTAATAAAAGTTGTTCAATAAAAAGAAATCATTGGAAAGGCCTGCCACAAAGAATTTTGAATAGTCCCATACTGGGCTCCAAATGTTGGAGTAATTTCTTACCCCAACAAGCCCACATATAAAATACATAATTCAGTTATTATACATATAAGCTACATGCCTAGATTGGACAGATCTATCACTATAATAACTTACTCCCAAGCTATGAGACCCCTCCCTACTTGCAACTTCTACAGGCCATGTGCTTCTGCTCCAAATTGGCTTCTGCTTCTTTTTCCTCCCTCCTCTCTCCTTCTGTTCCCACTCTCTAAGACCTCCAATCCCACCCTTTCCTTCCACTGCCTAATCACAGGCTGTAGCCTTTATTTGACCAGTTAGAATGTGGAGAAGTTTTACGTGAGATCACTGGAGTATGTGATCGACCTCTCGTCATGGGCAGCCCCTCTTGAGGAAGCAGAATTAACATCAGATACAAACAGCACCAGGCCATCCTCTGCATTCATACTAGCACAACAGGTATTTGATGGTTAGATAATTGTGATTTGATGTAGACTTTGCTATAGATTCTTTTCCTAACAATTTCCTTCTTTTTAAAAATAATTTCTTATTTTATTTTTATAAGTGTTTCACCTCTATGTGTCTGTATCACATGAGTGTCTGTTGTACAGTGAGGTCCAAAGAGGCTTCAGATCCACTGAGTCTGGAGTTCTGGATGGTTTTGAGCCACCAGGTGGGTGCTGCAGATCAAATTAAAGTTGTCTGCAAGCGCAGTGTGTTCTTCTAACTTCTCTCAGCTTGTCTAACTATTTCTTAGCCTTTGCAATGACTCTACCTACTAGACCTGAGTTTAAGTTCTCACTTTTTAAATTGGGAAACCCTAGGTAGGTTTGTATTTGTAACATAGCATCTTATATAGTGTTGAATATTTAAGTCCTAGAGGGGACAGGGAGAAATTCATGCAAAATACTTTTTCAAAACCTCTAAAGTAGAGAAGAACTACATGTTACTCTATATCCTATCAGGCACTGGTAGATATGTGTATTGATTAATTTTTACACTAATTGACCCTCATTTTAATTCATATTTTTAGAACAATGTTTTCATCTTGCATAAGTGATCTCACATTCATTTTGCAGACGGAAGGTAGAATCTGTATGTTATAACATCAATAAGTATTCATAGCTGTTAATCACTGATGGAGACACCATCAACCCAGAGTAAGTCGGAAAGTGACATTCATTGTCTTAGTACTTAGTGTGGCCACTACTATACACTATTAGAAGCACTGCTTCTTCTCACTCTTCTCTACAAAAATAATGAGATAGCAGGATTACATTGTCACCAAAGGAAATTTTCTGAGTTGGATGGAACAGTTTGCTCAATTTGTCAAACTTGTCCAGGTTTTAGTTGTTAGTGGCTCGTCTTCTCCTGAAGACTCAACCTGTTTTACTTAATGAGGTTTCTGTTCTCAATTTCCTCCCAGTCCCTTCAGAATAAACCAACTCTCTCTGAAGCAATAATGAAATGACCAATCTTTGCATGACTTCAATGGCTGGCAGAGGTATCAGAAATGGAGGAGTGTGATATTTCAGTTTCCAAAATAATAAAAGTTAGGATATTTAGCCAGAGCTAAAGACTTTGGCTGAGTTCCATAAACTTGGATTTTAATAACAATAGTTTTTCTTGACTTGTTTCCTTCTCTTTTTTTCTTCCTTTAGTAAAGAAGATGATTTGGCTCAGGAAGATATTGTGATATTCTGAAGGTCCCACTCCAGAACTGGGGAGTTCATTTCTTGGTAATGTGAGATGTCATAGCATGAAGTACTACTTGACGCCCTCATGAACAATTGACCTCAGCTGAAACCTCTTCCAATAGAATAGGAATAAGGACAAATGTCATTCACAAGGTGAAAAATTGTCATTTTTAAAAACTAGAATTGTTCCAATATGTCATCAACTCACCATTCAAGAGCGAAGAAAACAAAAAATTTGGATAAGGAATGTGAAGATGATCTGAACTAAATAGGTCTTAGGGTTTCCATTGTTGTGAAACGACATCATGATCATGGGATTTCTTATAATGGGAAAATTTTAATTGGGGCTGTCTTATAGTTTTAGAGGTTTAATCTGTTATCATCATGAGATGAAGCATGGCAGCAGGCAGATAGACATGGTGCTAGAGGAGCTGAGTGTTCTACATCTTGATCAAATGGCAACCAGGTGGAAACTAGAATCCATTCTGTGCAGAGCTTGAGCATAAAAGGCACACAAAGCCCACACTCCATCCAACAAGGCCACACCTACTTCAACCAGGACACAACTGCTAATAGTGCCACTTTCTGTGTTCCAAGCGTTCAAACACATGAGATGGGGGAGAGGTGTGGCACACCTATTCAGACTACTGCAGTACTTTCCAAGAGAACAACTAAAGAGGATACATCAAGAAAAAGAAACTTAGGGCTGGCAAGAAGACTCAGTGGTAAGGGCACTTGCTTCCAGTCCTGATGACCTAAGTTCAATCCACAAGACGTGTTGAAAAAAAGAATCAAAACCTGTTGAAGAAAAGAATCACAACCAACTCCAACAAGTAGTATTTTGGCTTCTATTCTACCCACCCTGACATACATACCCCAGTAAATAAATACAATCATTTAAAACATATTAAAAAGAAAAAGTGGAAACTCCCAGAAAGAGTGAAAAACAAGGAGAGCATGAGAATGAGAAGCTCAATAAAATTTTTTTCAACCAGCAAGAATAATATGTAAGGACTGAGGGCTGTTGAGAAACAAAGTGCAAAATTACCTGAGGTTGGAGGAAACCTGAGAGAATTAAGATCTTCTGAGATGCTTTGGACAGTTAAGATGTAGAAGCAGTGAATAACTTTACACACACACACACACACACACACACACACACACACACAAACTCACACACATACAATCAAAACAAAACAACAACAAAAACACACACGTAAAATTAAGTAAAATAAGACCAAAAGGAAGTGATATCACTGAACCAAGCCCTTTTACACTGTGGGGAGGAATATAGCCTAGTTTACCCATTATGGAAACCACTGTGGGGAGGAATATAGGCTAGTCTACACATTGTGGAAACTACTGTGGGGTCATCTCAAAAATTAAATTGAAACTACAACTACCATATGACCCAACTTAACCACTCCTGGATATTTATCTGAAGGATTCCATATCAACATCACAAAGATATTTGCATATCAGTATTTATTGCAACACTATTCACAATGGGTAAATTATAAAAGCTAAGTGGCCAGCTACAGAGAAACAGGTAAACCCAACCAGACCCTCTCCCCAAATCTCCCAGGGACTAAATCACCAACCAAAGCGTGCACATGGAAGGACCCATGACTTCAGCTGAATATGTAGCAGAAGATTACCTTATCTGGCATTAATGGGAGGGGAGATTTTTGGTCCTGTGGAGGCTTGATGATGCAGTGTAGGGAAATGTTAGGGTGCTGAGGTAGGAGGCAGTGTGTAGCTGGGGGAGCACCCTTGTAGATGCAGGGGGGATGGAGGAAGAAATAGGGGCTTTAACTGGGAAGGGGATAACATTTGAAATGTAAATAAAAATAACCAATAAAATAAAAAAAGAAAAGAAAAAAGAAAATATACTATATAACAAATATGGTCCTTTGGATTGAACCTAGGTCATCAGGACTTATAGCAAGTGCTACAGAAGAAGTAAGTGCCGTGTTAGGCTGTGGTGAGCCATGGAAGTTCCCTCATAACTGGATTCAGAAGAGTGGTTACAAATACCAACCTTTGAAAGGTTTCATTTTGGCCAGGACTATGCCCTGTGAATAGAGTACTTGCTTGAAATACACAAGATTCTGGACTTGATCCGTAACACTAGATGCATCTTCAAAGTTGCAGACTTACCCTGGCTCTCGCATCCCCGTGGGACAAGTTGAGGTTTTCTTGCAAAAATATCACAAGAATGGCCCTCAAACAGACTTACAAGCAATTTTTCAGAAGTAATATTGAAATGTGAACTTGAAAGTTGAATAAGACATTATTCAAAAAGAAAAAGATGAAATATTACTCTAAGAAGAGGAATATAGCTCAGTCACAGATGCATGGTGAACTACAAGCATTTTCTCTGGAAAGTGTATAGAAAAAAAATTCAATGTGGGATAGAGATAGAAATATTGAAGTTTGAATAGCAACTTGGATTTCATTATGGGCCATGTAACTTGAGGATGAAGTCTTTGTGAATAAATGAATGCTATAATTATCTTTTAATTTAAAACAACACAATGGCTTAACTAGAATGTCAAGGGCATATTAAAGAATTAGAGAGAATATGAAGACCACAAGGCATTCATAGACAAGATTTCATTGGGCCAAAAGAAAGACCAATTATAAGTATCCATTGCAATGCCATAGTAAACCCTTGAGGTATTAAGCAGAAGTCTGCCTGTGTGTCTGCATCATAGGCTCTGACCTGCCCAGGCATGCATACAGAGAATGTGTTTCTTTCTCCATAGAAAGAGAGCACCTAGACACTGAACACGGAGAGACAGGGTGCTCCATTCTAATACCCCAGCTGGCCTTCAGTGGACAAGACATGATTTAAAATATTTACAAAGAGTCTTTTCCATTAGATTTATATCCTTGCATTCAAATTGAGATCCACTTAGGCTGATGCCTCAGAGTCTAGCTGAAAGGATGCCAAGACATTAGCCTTCAAGTTTTCAGACTTTGGGAGGATGAATGTGTAAACGAGAGGTACAGTCACCCCATATGTTCAAGTCTGGATATATCACCTTCTTATGAAAGAAACTATGCTAACCCTATGCTGACTTTCAAAGAGAGTCAGGGAAGAGCATGCTGTAAAGCCAGAGTGGGCATTAGTTGTACATTTGGAACTTGAAAGATTTGTACTCATGTGACTTCAGCACTCTTGGAAACTATTTATGGGTTATTTCTGGAGCATTTTTCCAGGATATTAAGATTCGAATGACACTAAAGCCCTGAGCTGATGTCCCTAGAACAGATGGCCTGGTTTTCTAACTGTGTTTCAGAGTCTCCTGCCAGCAGGACAGATGTGAAGTCATCTCTAAGTGGAGGGCTCCAGTGACTGTTGAGGGAAGAGGTTATATGGGGAAAGCTAAGACAAGATTGAATTTGAAATTCTCATTTAAATATAAAGTCCTGTAAAGGCAGAAAATGATTTTCTATTTGCACCAAGATGTGCAAAGGAACTCAGAGTTCAACAAGATTAGAGAGAAGGCCATAAGATATCATTGTATGGAGAGTTCCTTACTGTCAGTCTGACTGCCACCTTCTGCTCTCTGCAATGGACTTCTTTGTGAAATGTTTTAACTATCTTTATGAATGTCACTCTTCACCTGCAAAAATGTGTCTTTGTCTATCTGTCTTGTCTGTCTGTCTGTCTGTCTGTCTGTCTGTGAATTTGTCTGTCTGTGTGAATATGTATATGTGTAAAGGTCAGATGCTTATGTCAAATATCATCTTCAATAGCTCCCAACTTTATCATTTGAGACAAAGGTTCTCACTGAACCCATACCTCACTTGTAAGGCTATACTGGCTGGCCAGTAGGCTCTACAGACTCTACTGTCTCTGCTTCCCCAGCTCTGGGATTACAGGAAACCTTCACCTTTTTCAGGGTTCTGGAAATTCAAATTTAGGTCCTCATGTTTATATGGCACTCATTGTACTCATTAAACTATCTCCCAGCCCCTCAGTCTCAGTATTCATGAACCAAATACAGAATACAAAAACTGCCAGAAACACTAAAACAATTTAAATGTCTTGTTATATATAGAATATTGTATAGTGCTACATGTATTATATGTTGTAGATTATATATATACAATATATATATATATATAATTATATATATATATATATCATATATATATGATACTGAAATAATATATATAGAAATTCAAAACTCAAAGGAGTTAATTAGCTGACTATATATGATTGAAGAGAGGTATAATAAGAAGGAAATTAACTGGAAAATATCAAATGTAACATAAAACCAAAGAGGGACAGAAAGTATGAAGGAGAGAAGCAGTTATGATATAGGAGATTAGTATGAAACCTTTGCACATTAGTTCATTGGAAGAATGAATGGTCTTCGGCTCCACTTCCCTTACAGAAAGTTTAACCAGCCATTATCTACAGCTCAGGAAAGCACTCTGGAAACCTCTGCTGTTTAAAACAATCCTGAGACTTCTCAGAAGTCTACAGAACTGAATGTGAACTAAATTAGAAGCAGAAGTCCAATTAGACTTGGCCATACTACATTTCTCTCAAGTTAACAGGAACGCACAACAAAAAAGATTTTGGAGGATGGGGAGCACATGGTTTCTACAGGAACGAAAGGAGCTGATGACTGACAACTATATCCCTAGCATTCACAGTTCTGCCGAAGGAATCTATGCTGCTCCCATGTTGGGAGGACAACAGGGTAATGGGTCAGCTGTACCTTCAAGTGTGGGTAGAAACATAGAATATACCTTCAAGTGTGGGTAGAAACACAGAATAGAAGGAAGGCTTTGTATGACCAATGAACACATCACAGGCACCTCTGTGCTTCTGACAGAAAGAACATCTGAGCAGAATGAACAGGACGCTTCACTTGTAAAGTTGAACTACCTCCAAGTGTGCAGCGGAAGTTCAACTTCTTGGGTCACTAGAAGGCTGGTCTCGAGTGACACTTTCAGAGATACCTATGGCCACATCCATGTGGAAGAAAATCCAGTTCCACACACTTCAGAAAATTATGAGATTTGGACATGCTTGGACTTAGAGGTCAACCAAAGGCAATAATCAGACAGCTTCATATGCTCTACATACCCAACAGAAATAGCACTACAAACATTATAGAGTGCCCAGAAGGTGCTATTCTCAGAAACTAGACAATTTTGAGGAGGTAGATACTTCCTTTAAAGACATAATAATAAAATGTCACTCTGGAAGAAACATCAGAACACACATATGACTAGTACACAAACTGGAGTTATGGATAATATTTTGTGCTTTAAAAATCATTTCATTGCAAAGTGATTCTAAAACCAGAAAGAAATAATACAAACTCTATAGGATAACCTCTAAGAACTGCACAGAAAGCAAAACTCCCAATTTATTTGTATAAAGCTTGTGTTATCTTGATACCAGAATTTGCTGAATGCTACCAAAGAAAACTGCAAAATTTCCTCACACATACGAATACAAAAACTATCACCACTGAAATACCAAGTCAAATTCATCAGCATATCTAAGTTGGTAGGCTCTGCTTTGGCATTCTGTTTCATAATATTATATATTGCACTACATCATAAAAAGTCTGTGTTCCACATGAAGTGCCATATTTAAGTTTGAATGCATAGATCATGATGCCCCCCACAAAGCTTCATACAAATCAAACAATCTCAAGATGATATGAAAGAGTGAAAATCAGGGCGTAAGTATAGAGACACTTAGGGGGTAAAATGCAAGAACTTACAGATAAATTTTACTATCTGCCCATCATGAAACTCAGCTATCATTGGAATGACCTTTGTTCATGACTGCACATAGCCAATGCCTTATTAATAAGGATAATGAAGGAAGAGAGGAAGCAGGATATAAGATTAGATAGAATGAAATAAGCAGTTCAGGTAAGAATGCTGGGTTGTCCTTCAAGTAAAACTGCAATATGAGATGAGTGAAAATTTTATATTACATGTTATAAAGAAACATGTGTACTCCATATTATAGAAAAAAATCAGCACATGCATGGTATTCCTTAATTCTTATGCATTATGAAAGGTCTCTTTGTTCTGCCTTAAACTTTCTTATACCAGATGTCCCTGGAGGAGTACAAAGTTGACACCAACAAAAATTAACCTACCTTGTCATTTCAAAACATGAATCCAGATGCCGGCAGAGTGAAGGAAGATTGCAAAGGATGATGATGAAAGAAGCACAGACATCACAAATCTCAAGAAATGTGATGAGCATCTGTACTGGTTTCAATGAAAAACGTCCCACATAGGCTCAGGTTCTTGAATATCTGGTCCAAAGTTAATTGTACTATATGTGGAGACCATCAAACTTTTAGAAGACACAATCTTGCTAGAGGAAGTACATAAGTAGAACTGAGCTTTGAGAATTTATAGCCTCACCCTATTTCCAGTCTACTCTGTTTCCTGGTATGCCAACCAAATGTAACCAGCCATTTTTTTTGTTCCTGTCTCTATGCCTTCTGTTTGCTGCCATGCCTTCCCACCATGGTAGACTTTTGTCCTTCTGGAACCATTCGACAAAATAAATACTTTCCTTTATTGATTGCTATTAGTCATGGCATGTTATACAGTAGCGGAAAATTATCACATATCACACTACTAGAGGAACAAGTCTGAGCACTGGAATGATTGACTTCCTTTGTCTCTGCCCCCACTTCTTCCTGTGGGATCTGCCAACTGGAGATAAACTAGAAAACAGATTTTTAGGACACTCATCCAAAACCTTTTCATACTGACCCTTTGAATAAAGCACAGTTTTGAAGATTCCATTGCTGTCTCTGCTCACTGGCATCTGCAAGCAGCAAGAAGCAAGTAGCTCAGGTATTTTGGTTACATATTCAGACTTCATGTCCTCTGCTAGACAACATAATTGCATTACCTTGAAGAAGCACTTTCAATAGATCTATGCACCTGATTTCTCTTTAGAACATGTACTTCTGCATTGCTGAGTGACTTCTCCTCCTTGCCTTGTATCAAATACCCATAATATGAGTCCCTTTGAGGGCTCAGTCTCAGTGAATATATCTTCACAAGTCTTGATTAGTAGACCCAACCTAAGCCAGCAGAGACTTCCTAAAGATTAATGCACCATCACTCCTTCAAAGTAAGTAACAAGATTTGCTTACTCTCAGCTCTGGAGAAAGACATGGTACCATCTTAAAACATTAGGCTACACAAATCTGTCAAAAGTGGACAAAACTAAGATAGAACACAAGAGGGCAAAGCCATTTCTGTATCTTGTTCTCATTGCAGCCAAATCCAGAAGCCTTAATGTCTCTCACCCAAGAGTCATTAATATACCTTACTGTGTTACACATACATATCTGACACAATCCTTACACTGCCAATCCCTTGTGTAGAACAAACAGGCTGTGAGTGTACTCAGTAAAGCAAAACAGTGCCCAACGAGGAGTGAGGTACTTGGCGCTACAGGTCTGGTTTCCCAAAGGCTTTTGGAAGCAAGATCCAAACTATTTCTTTATTGAAGTTGTGTATTCTGGGGGATTAAAGATAAATGTTTATACCTCCAGGTTCTCCAGTTTAAATCAACTGAAAGCATTAGTGATTTAAAAAAAAAAAACTAAGGACCGACTGTGCTGTCTTAATACTTAAAGTTATTATTCATTCAAGAACAAGAACACCTTCTTATTACTCTGCTTCATGAAAAGCTTTGTATGAGTGTGCGCATAATCAGATAGTTGTCTGGGAAGTGAAGAGTACACAAAGCTGCTTATGAGTAGAGGATTACTTCAAAACAGCTATAATTCCAACTTACTGGACCTAAATCTGTGCTGACAGCAACAGGAAATTCTTATCTGCCGTGTTTGTCTTTAAATAAACTAGGTGTCTAAGCTATGCCTTCATTTGCCTTCTTTAGAATGTATTCAATTCTATTTCCATGACTAATAGCTATGACTTTATGGGCATCATGTGAGGTTTTGGTATATGTTTACCACATGGAATGACTGGTTTGGCTGAATACCAATCCCATTAACTCACACTTGCTAGAAGGGCTGTTGTGGAGAATGAGTGGTGAGGATAAGGAAAGAAGTGTGTATGCTGTTGGTAGGGGGAAAAAAAGTATCTCCTCCTAGAAGTGTGGAGGTTCATTAAAAAGACAAAACACAGAACTGCCATGTGAAATGTCAGCTGTACTCTCGGTATATATGAAAGAATGGGAGTCAGTAATCCACACTTTCTGCATAGGAGAAAAAAGTAGATATGAGTCATCATGTACCCTTACCTCAAACCCAATATTAAATGACCTTTCTGTGGGCTGTCTAATCAACATTTGTCTAGCTCTATTCTTGATCTTTGAGTAAGTCAATGAAGTTATTAAATGTTTTTCATGCTGAGTATATGATAATTAAATTTTAATAGAAATGAAGAATTTTCTGTTATTCTGGTTCACTCAGAATGTTGGATCTTTTCATTTCCTCTTTCTTTCTTTCTTTTTTTCTATTTTTCGGATTTTTTGCTCCCTTACTTTTTAAAGTATTTCCTGTCTCCAAGACTGGATTTTGTTGTCTATTATGACAATTGCATTCTTCACCTTCCCAGTCTTTTTCCTCCAGCATATAGTGAAAAAAAAAGTTTATAGCTTAGTATATTATACATTTTAACTTTGATGTTATTGCTTTATTTCTTCATAGCACTAATGAATAAAAATAATTAGGCTGAATTTAAGAAAACAAGTTTTTAAATGCATGTCAAGGTGCCATAACAAAGTTTAATTAGTCTACTATGATTGAAGGGGCAATTTGAACAGGTAGAAAATAGGAAGGTGGACTATATGTTTCATATTAGTTCTTTTAGTTATATCCTGCATCTTAAATTGGGAACAAAATAGTACCTTACTGATATAGAGTGTTTGTTTCCTCCATAATGTGATTCTCCTATTACCATTATAGAGTAAAGATGACTTTGTTCTGGTTGCTGATGCAGCCAAAGAAGAGTAATACACAAGTAGCTAGGGGTCTGGTGATGGTGATAGAGATGGTAACACTCAGAGTGTGTGTCGGGGGGGGGGGGGATTCGCCCCTTGTCTGGGAATTCAACCACTCTTTCCTCGCTCAACTGCAAGAGCTATTGGAAGATGCTACTCTATGTAGAGAGTCAAAGATGAACCAAGAAGGAAGACTTCATATTGCAACTTTCATGAGGCTGGAATCCTTAATATGGTGAGAGTTTGTGGTGATACAGCTCTTTGGGGGCCATGTACACTGTTGATAAGTAATCTTTACTTGTATTCTGTAAATAAGCTTGCATTCTTATACCATCAATGACTAGCTTCCCAGTGCCAATACCACTATTTTGATGGGTCCTCCTACATCAATCACTAATTTAAAAAAAAAATGCCTCTAGACATGTCTACAGACAAAATAATGGAAACAATTTCTCAAGTGTGGTTCTTCTTCCCTGATAATTCTAGCTTGTACAAAGTGGACAGAAGCCCATGTAAGACACAACTACATTGGAGGAAAATGGACTCCTTCTTTTACCTATCCTCAGCACTCTGTCCAGAGTGAGTAGATAGTTGTTCATATCCTCCAGGAAAACTTAACAATCCAATAGGAATAGCATTTTTGAGGGAGAGAGAATATAGCACAGCATTGGGTCACTATAGGCTTGAAAATAATCTCTTGGAAAATTTCAGTATTAATAGGCATTGCTACTTAGTTTTGTTGCTCAAATTTTCTATGTAGCAGCATAGAAATTATTTTTCAACTGGGTGGTAAGATTTTTACTTTAAATCATCTGCAGGTGAATACAATGATTAGAAATAGGAAATTTTGGAAGCCAAAATTAATTCACAGGTGGGGAGCACAGAAACTCTTTTCTTTTTTGTGTGTGTATATAATGTGTGCATACACATGTGTGTGAATGATGGTATGTGCGTGAGTACAAGTATGTGCACCAAGGCATAAAATGTATACATCAAACACCAAGATGGGTGTTAGTGCAAATTTTCCACATTTTTCGAGAAAGGTTCTTACTTTTTGGTGTTGGTGGCTGGAAAGCAGATGTAACTCTTCAATTGTAATACATATAATTCTTTCGTCTACTTAGCTGGCCTGTGAGATTCCAGAAGTCTACCGTTTCTCCATCTCTCATCTTATCATAAGAACACTGAGATTGCCTCATCCTGCTTTACATGGGTTCTGGTAATCAAACTAATGTATTCAAGCCAAAGACGTGTGCTGGATAATTTTATGTCAATATGACACAAGTTAGAGTCATTTGGGAAGAACAATCCCAGCTGAAAAAAAATGCTTCCTCCATATTGGCCTCTGGGAAGCAGGTGTGATAATCTGTGGTGTATCTTTTATTGATGATTGATATATAAGTGTACAACTTACTGTAAATAGTGTCATTCCTGGACTCATCATAGTCCTGGGTACTATAATAAAACAGGCTGAGCAAGTCATGGGAAGTAAGCAAATCAGAATTATTCTTCTGTAGCCTGGACATCAGTTCTTGTCTCTAGCTCCCTTGTTGAGTTCCTGCTCTGGCTTTCCTGAATGATGGACTACAAACTGTAAGATGAAATAAAACAATTCCACTCCAGTTTCTTTTGGTTTTGATGTTTTTCCGAAGTATAAACCCAAACTAAGAAAATCAGCAAATACTTTAACTACTGAGGTATCTCCTCAGCCCCTAAAATCCTTTGTAATAATTAGTTAGTAATTATTTTAACTTTGGAGACTAATTTAATGTCTGAGTTCTACCTGGGGCTATAGCTCAGTGGTAGAGCATGTACCTCATTATACATGACACCAAGAGTTAAAAGCCCAGCTCTGCCAAAATGACAAAAGAATGACTCACCTCTGGGGAAATGACTGGGCAGCACTCCAATAAAATTTTATGTGTGAACACCAAAATTAAAATGTCATGTATTTTTCATGTACAAATATTATGTTTTTTACTTTGACTTTAAATGTTTATTTTAAAAGAAAATCTTAGTTATAAGTTACGAGTCAGTCAATTTTGAGGTATGAGTTATAATCTCCCACAAAGACTTTATCTTCCTCAAACATACACATATGCACACACACACATACATACACACACACACACACACACACATACACACACACACACACACACACACACAAACATACACATACTTACATACATTGTATCATATGATAAAAAAAGAAAGTAAGGAAGACTAACTTACTGAAAAATATGTCAGAGGCAATATTCACAATTAAAATGGACTGTCTGAATCAGAGATGCTACATTATATGTGACGTTGATGAGTCTCTCTAGAATAGGTATCATGTGACTTAGTATCATCATTTCACCATTTCTAAGCCAGGGCTTTCCTCTTTGTGTGAGGATGATAAATTCCATTAACCCAGGCTGTTGTACTTTTATTAGACAATTTTCATATCTCAGAAATATTTATTCATGTTTCTGAGAATTTTCTAACATACTCAGATTTTATAAAAATTAAAAGGAATGACCTAACTTTCTTCTTCCTGTGACGCTCAGGTGAGGTTGATTTTTGATGAACATGGTGCTTATCTATGTAGCCTTATTTCCTATCATCTTTCACTTGGGAGAATGAGATGGTGAATGGGCACTGCTGGCTGGAGAGGAGCTGCTTGGCTTGCCAATGGTACTTTCATACAATTCCTTGTCTGCTTTTTTGGACCTTGCTTTACAGAAACAGCAGATGAGCCCTTCTGAACCCTGCTAGAATTGGTGACATTGATGAGCCCCTCAAGACTTGGTGTCACATGTGACTAGTGTTTTATATACTTTACAAGATGGATGTTGACTTGAACTCTGTCCCCAGACTTCACTCACAGCTTGTCCTCAGACTTCACTCACTCACAAGGTCAAGTGACTTACCAAAGATTATAAATTTAAAGAATGTAGTATCTGGAAACAAAACACTGAACTGGAAAAGAGAAGACATGGGAGGACAGAGGTTTCCTTCTGTAACCATTGATCCTCCAAATAAGGGGAAGGCCCCTGAGTAGCTGCTAATATTCTTTCTCCAGGTGTACTGGGGGCTATAAGGTTCTTCAGAAACTCAGAATGAGCTTTAGAACTCACATCTTTTCTAATGAGTTTTTGGGAGAAACAAACAAACAAACAAACAAAAAACACCCAAAGCTAGAATTTGCAGACAAACGGTCTGTGTTCTTAGGTTCTATGGTTTTTTTGTTTTTGTTTTTGAATTGCTAAAATGAAGTAAAATCACTTTCCAGGTGTTAGTCTCTCAGATTCACTTAAATTTTGTCATTTCTAATTTAGCCAGTGCAAACACGAAGACTTTTATAACTTTGTCATATGAATGTTACTCTCATGGTTGTGAGCAGACATTGACTTGACTCAACTGAGGTAGAGTAGACTCACTGTGCTAATACAGCTGTGTATTAATAGTTCAACAAAATAAGTTGAGCAACCTGAGCAAACAAATATATCTCAGTATTAAAAGCAGCACAGAACATGGGTCTGTTTTCAATAAAGGAGGGAAACAGAAGATAGCTTTGCTTCTGAATTTGTTAATCTCAGCCAAAAAGCAATAGACCTCCCACCAAACATTTCATTCCAGCTGCTGTGCTTTGCTGAACGTGGCCTTTTTTTGCCCTGCGACCCACCATATGTCTGCATCAGTTCATGCATGGCTCTACATAATGCTCTTCCTCCCTTGTTTTCATCTGGAGCTATAATGGTTTTGTTGATGATGTAAATCTAGTCACGTGCCCTCCAAGCTTAAACTTTGTCTCAGTTTGGAGTTTTATTGCTCTGAAGAAACAATATGACCAAAATGCTACTTGGGGAGGAAAGTATTTATTTGGCTTATGCTTGTACATTGTAGTCCACTATTGAAGGAAGTCAGGATATAAACGCAAACAGGGCAGGAATCTGGAGGCAGGTGCTGATGCAGAGGCCATAGAGGGGTGCTGCTTGCTGGCTTGCTCACCAAGGCTTGCTCAGCCTCCTTTCTTATAGAACTCAGGACCACCAGCCGATGAATGGGCACAATGGGCAGCACCCTCCTCTATGAATTACTAATTAAGAAAATGCTCTACAGGCTTACTTACAGCACAAACTTATGGGGGCATTTTCTTTACTGTGGTTCCTTTCTCTGGAGTGATTTTAGTTTTTGCCAAGTTGACATAAAATTATGCAGCACAAACTCTTCAAAATCTTGCGACCCAAATTCTACATAAACTGTTTCTTTCTTCAGACACATTTTCCCTTCATGTCTACCTCGTCTAGCAATGTTGAATTCAGTTATATACACATATCATGTTCTCTTCTTCCTCAGGATCCTGCTATACAGGGTGGTTGTAGGCATCAGCCTTTCTTTGTCTTGCCAATTCCTATTCACTTGTCAGTTGCCAACTTCTTTATCACTTTTTATGGAGGATTTTCTTGTTAGTTGTGTTCCTTTGTGTATTACCCTTTAGTTCTCCTTTATGGTACCAGTTGGCTTTAAACATACTGTATATGTTCTCTCAGCTGGACAGTAGGCTACAAACAGCCAAAGCAACATCTCCCTTGTTGGCCAAACAACTTCAGTGCTAACACACCATACATTCCCAACAGCAAATCTTTGAACATTGACTTATATGTCTAAAGAATGAGCGAGCAGCACATGAGAACATTACACAATAGGTACATTCAGACAGGATGCCAGGATGAGATTATCCCATCTTGTGATTTAAACATGAAATATCTTCTTATACTTGTGTGTCTGAACATGTGGTGCCTAGACTGTGGTGCTGTTTTAGAAGGTTGTAGAACCATTAGGAGTATGAGTCTGTCTGGAGAAAATGGCTAATTAGCCATGTGCCATTTCTTATCTGCTTTATGCTTCTTGATTGTGGAAGTAATGTGACCAGTTACGTCTTGTTCCAGCCACAATTCCTTCTCTGACATTATTCATGGTGTCTCTTTGAACTGTAAGTGAGACTGAGTGACATATTTCGGGGGGCGGGGGGGTGTTGTGGATAGTCCTGGTGTTGCTTCTATTTTGATGCTAATTCCGCGAGGAGGAGTGAATCACACACAGGTGGCTTCTTGTGAACCTTCTCCCTACTTTAACTTGTAAAAATAAAGGCTATAGCTGGTAATTAGACAGTGAAAGGCAAGGGTGAAGCTGATAAGTTTGGGGGAGAAGGAGGAGAGGAGAGAGAAGAGAGAGAGAGAGGAAGGAAGATGGAGGAAAAACAGGACGATTCAGATTCTTTATGGCTTTAAATAGCCATAGGTAGCAATTGGGATAACTTGTCTAATAGTGGGCAGCTTAGATCATTACCACTTGGCTCTGAAATTATTGTGTGGGCATCTTGTACATTGAGGATTTATTGATAGATGAATCCGACTGATTAATTATAAGCTTCTAGAGTTTTGATTTACTAGGTGGGTTAAGTGGATTTGTGACAACTAGCCACAGGGGGTAGATGGTTGAGAAGAGAAAAGCAGCTTTGAGGTAGGTGAACCAGAGCTGAAAAGACTGCTATGGGGGGAAGGGGTAGCCTAGAGGCAGAGGCGATAAGACTGCTGGGGTAGAGAGTAGCTGGGTGTAGCAAGGAAACTTGCTGCAGATTTTTAATATTTCCTGCAACAGGGGGAGTTATATCTTGACAAGTATTTGGCTATAGCAAACGTGATACCATGCTTTTGGTGCAATGTCAGAGCTTGGGAAAGTCATCCTATGCTGGCATTCCACTAATTGTGCTGGGACTAACTCACTGAGGACACATCCAGCCCAGGTTTGAAAAACTAAAATGTATAAGCATGCAAAATTAGACAAATACAATTTAAGTTTGGCATAATTTTATTCAAAAATTCAAGTCTAGTCAAAATTTGCAAAATACATGTCAATAGTTACAAGGAAGACCAAGTGTTGATGTATAACTAGATAATAATGTTATGCAATAATAATTAAATCCATGTTCTAAACACATGCTGAATTATGTCATAACTGATGCACATTGAAATGTAGTTGTCACACATGGATACACTACCTAGAATGTGGTGCATTTAGATCTTGTTGAATAACCATGAAGATGTGCGCTGCTGGTATGCAATTCAAGATTTGATAAATAGTACTATGATGGAATGTACATCAATTAAAGTACACTAACCTTAGGTATGAGTCACTAGTGTGCAGAATGGCACGTAACCAACTTTTTTCAATATGTTTTTTAGTTATTTGTTGTTTTTGTTGTGGTGGGGAGCAAACCCAAGGTTCATGCATTCTATGAGCTCTAGCCCTAAATTTGTGTGTATGTGATGTGATATTGTGTGTGGGGGGGAGGGTATGTGTGTGTATGTGCACACCCATGCATGAGACACATAGCACATATATGATAGTCAAAGGGCCAATTCATGTAGTCAGTCTTACTTTCCACTTTGCTAATCCAGAGTCTTTCTAGTTTCTTCATATATGCTGCAAATGTCAGTCTCGCTGGCTTGTGAGCCTCTGAGTGATTTGCCTGTCTCCATCTCAAATCTTGTTGCAATAGTTTTTGGATTATAGATAATTTCATTTCACCCAGCTTCTTTACATGAGTTCTATAGATTTTAATCTGAGTTTACTCAGATCATCAAGTGCTTTTACCTACTGTGATACGTCCTTAAAACACAGATATGATATTATTTTTTAAGCATCTATAGTCTCTCAAATAAACCAACATTGCCAATAAAATAACTCAATAAGCAAAAAAAATTTATGCATTTAAGCAAACTCTTTAAGCTTGATGAAATAAAATTGAAATTCACTATTGGAAAAGTCTTCAAGTAGTTGAAATTTTACAATACTTTTTAAACAATCCATGAAACACAAAATCAATCAAACAAACAAACTACTTCAATGGAAATACAAAAATACATATAACTAAATAAAAATGAAAGTACCCTATGTTGACAGTTTTAGCTACCAGAATAGTGGTACAAAGAAGGCAATTCATAGAATTAAGCCCTTGTGGTTCAAAAGAGTGAGAATTATGTATAAATGCTTGCTGGGTAATGTGCTTGTTGTACAAACATGAGGTCCTGAATTTGACACCCAGAACTCACATAAAGATTACAGGAATGGTACTATATTTTTGCAATCCCAGTGTTGGGGAAATGAAGACAGGTAATTCCTATACATACACACGCACACGCACACGCACACACACACGCACAAACATACTTACAAACACACACAGAGAAAGAAAGAGAAAGCTATAAACCAATAAAGTTAAAAGTCTGTTTGAAATAATGTTGTATTTTAAAGTTTAGTTTCTGTGAACTCTGCTTTAAGCAATAGAGGAAAAACAAAGGAACCAACATCAAATTCTTCAGAAAATGTGAGTGTGAAGAATAAACACCTAGTAAGATTGAAGAAAAAAATTAAAACCTGAGAGAAGGGGTGCAATATACAATGGTGAACAATGCAAAGCTATTTCTGTACCTGCCATAGTCATTAAAGGGTTAAATGCATAATAATAAGAAAGGCTACAAACTTACAGTCACAAATTAAGTAACTTAAAGAAAATCAATCAGTGCTTTGAAAATGTAAAATTACCAAATTAAATAGAAACAGAAGCCAACCAGGACCATAAAGTAAATTCAATTTGAAACTCAAACATTTAGAGCAAGTTATGATCATTTTAAGATGCTCTTCCTGGAGAATTCTAGCTGACAGAATACCCAACATTAGTCTCACAGAAACATTTTTAGGGGAGAAATAAACACCTGTCAAGTCACTACATGAGAATTCTATTAAACTCAAAGACATTCTGCAAACTACAGACACCATCTCTCATAAGCAAAGCAAGGAAAATATTAGCAAGTTTAATCTGAACCTGTCCAAACAAGTGGGGTTTATCTTAGTTATTTTGACATTTTTACAAAAATGTTAACGCTTAGCACAAGAATAGGCCAAAACAGAAAAAAAAAATCACAGAACTATGCCAATATATGCAGAGAAAGCTTTGACAGTTTCCAAACATAATTATTTTTAAAAACAAAACAAACAAACAAAAACTATTTTCATCAAACCAGGGAAAAGAACTTCTTTACTATGATAAAAAGCACAACTTTTCTCTACCTCCCAAATAAACCAACACAATATGTAGCTAACAAATACAAACGATACTGGAGGCCTAGCTAATTGCAATAAACAATTACAATAAAATAGTACGTTTTAATAAGAAAAAACAACTAAGAGGTGCACTGCTTAAGAAGAAAAATCAGCTGTTTGTATATGGCATGACCACATAGGAAATCAACAACAATGAGTCATGATTTTGCTGTATTCTACCAGTGAATGTGGTTCAAATTTAAAACATATTATTATATATTCTTGGGACAACAAAAAAATTTAACAGTTATATTTAAATCTCATAAAATATGCATGATATAGACATGAATAAAACTAAAATTTAAAAACTGATTAAAATATCAAGGAATTAACACTGGAGAATCATCTCATATTTATGAGTACAAGAAGACTAGATATTATCAAGTATTAGTTCATACTGGCTTGACCTTCAGATTCAGAAGAACCCAACCAAACCCTAGCAAACTACTATGTGAAAACTCTACTTGTTATAAAGTTTATAAGGAAAGACACAGGCAAGTGATAGTTAACTTAATATTGAAGAAGTGAAAACTCATCAACCATAAAGTTGCAAGTATTTTAACAACAAGATATTACTGATGGCACAATAACTAAAGGGAACCAAAGACACTGTAGACTCAACAATATGTCGACTCATCTTTGACAAAGAGCAAAACCAATGGCTAAAAAAAAAAATAGCCCTTTAGCCAACAAGACTGAACCTGGATTTTCTATAGAAATGACATAACAAGTTTTATTCAAGGTACTCTAATGCACAAAGCAAAAGTATGAAACTTTTGAAAGAGGAGCTGGATATGCACCTCATTTGGCAGAGTACTTGTCTAGCATACTATAACAACATAATTTCCATCCTAGCACTGCAGAAGCTGGGCACAGAGCCACATTCTTATAATTCATGCATCTGGAAAGTGGAAATAGGAGGAACCAAAGTTCAAGAACATCTTCTACTACGTATGTGGTTGGAGGCCAGCCTAGGCTACATAAGACTATTTAAAACAATAACAATAAAATGAAGTAAAACAAAACTAACCTTAGATATTTATAGATATTTATACCTATAGATAAAATTTATAAATAATATTTATTAATAAAAATATGAAATAAAAGATAAATTGGACTTTAAATCCATTTGGGGGACCCCTTTCTAGTGTAAAGAACTGTTAAGTTATACCTCAAAAATACCTTGGATATTTATCCTTTAAAATATAAAATAAAGATAGATAGTAAGACCTTCTCTCAAAAATAATGAAAATAAAAAATAATTAATTGCAATTTTATTTACTTACTTTTCCACAAGATAAGAATAAAGAATATTAAATTTAAAAAAATATTGCCAAAGTAACTATTTGATAAGTATAGATGCTTAAACTATACAGAGTACTCTTAGGACTCAACAATAAAAAATGAAGTACCCAGTTTATAGAAATAATCTAAAATCTGTGCAGACGCGCTATCAAAAATTACATTTAGGTGACAAATATTCATATGAAAATCTGTGCTACAATAATGTAATCAAGGAAATAAAAGCTACAGAGAGATTCCCTGAATGTCTATTAATATAAACAGAGAACAGTCAGAAAGGCTGGTGAGGATGTGGAGCCACCCTGATGCTCAATGGCTGCTACTAGTAAGACAAAATGGTAAGGCCACCAGTGAAACCCTGGAGACCCTCCCTGGGAAGGCACATTTCTACCAAATAGTCTAGCAAGCATACTTTGGGCACTTACTCAAATTGATAAATTTGTGTGTGTGTGTGTGTGTGTGTGTGTGTATCTGTGTGTGTGTGTGTGTGTGTGTGTGTATACATCTAAAACCTGTAAGTGAATGTTTACAGAATCTCTGAAATTACCAAATATGGAAATAACCAAGATATTTTTCCAGTGAGCAAATGGATAAGCTATGGACATTATGAACAACAAAACTGTGTTTGCTGGTAAAAAAGAAATAAACTACCATGTCATGAAAAAGACCTAGACAAATATATCATTAATGCATGTTTCAGATGGAAGCTAATTTTAAAAGGCTATATTTTGTGGTTCCAACTATATTGTGTCTTGGAAAAGATAGGACTGTGGTGACAGCAATAGGAATGTTGTGGCCGGGGGTTAGGGGAGAGGAAGGGTCAGCAGGCAGATCACAGTGGGGTTGTGGTGAAGTGAAATTGTTATTTAATGTACCCATGGTGGATACTTATGGAACCTAAACCACAGTGAATGGCAATGGAGTATGGGTTTCAGATAGCAATGATGTTTTAATGTCTATCTGTTGCTGCTAACAGGAGTGTCATGCTGCTACAGGAAGCTCATGGCTTACAGGCTCTGAATGTGTACTGCTGAATACGGTTGTGAGTTTAAAACTGTTCTAAAAAAGTGAAGCCTATTAGTTATAAAAAGGCACATTTATGTACCCAACAGACTGGCTAATATTAGTGATGGCAGCAAGTGCTAGCAGAAATTTGAACCTCCTGTGTACTACCCTGGTCTGGGAAGAGAGCTAGCAGCGCCATTAGCAGAAAGTTTCCAGGCACAGTTGCCATATTACCCATTTGCTCCAGCCCTTGCTGTCTAAGACAAGTAGGAATTTTTGTTTATAGAAAATCATATGCACTGATGTATTTAACAGTTTTAACCATAATAGGAAAACACTGGACAGAGTGAAACTGCCTCACTTGAGGAATGCTTTGGTAGACTAAGGTTCATTCTTATAAAGTCATGCTCAGCAATAAAAAGATTCACAATTCTGAAACACACTACAATTCATACAGATTACCACTGGATTGTGCTTATGAAAAATATCCATTTCAAAACTTTAAAGAAAATGTGACTTCATTGATGTAACTTCTGACAAGTGACAAGATGAAAACGGAGATGATATGGATTACTAGATTAATGCTGGCTGAGGGCAGAGGGAATGATGTGGCAGGAGGGAAAGAAAGCCTGGAGAGATGCTTGTCAGCAAAGTGCTTGCCATGCAGCCTAAAGCAGAAGTTCAGTCACTAGAATCCACATTGAAAGGCAAAAAAGCCAGGCAAGGTTGTGAGCACTTATGATCACAGCTGTGGAAAGAGGAGGCAGGAAAATATCTGGATCACTGGAAACTCAACTTTATCTAATCTGTAAATTCCAGGCCAAGTGAGAGATCCTGTTACAAAGAAACAAGGTAGTCCACAAAGAACACTTGGGATTGTTGTCTGGACTTCATGTACACACAAAAAGCATACACACGAACATACAGTACACATAAATTCACACACACAAATACATACACACAGAGAGACACACTCACAGATACACATGCACACCCACATGCACAAGCACATTAGTGCATACACACACACACACACACACACACACACACACACACACACACACATATAAACAAGAAATTAGCCAAACAAGACAGCCTCTAATATTAGCAAGTTGTTTATGAATGATTATGACAAAATTCTATTTTATTATCAACGGGTTTAGATCTAAGAGATGTAGTGGTTTTAAGTGTAGCATAAATAAACAGACTTTGAGGCATTTACACCATGTCCACTTTCCACAGTCTATGACACTGAATTCCATCTGCAAGACATGCGTAAGATAAACCCACGCACTGAAGATCACAGGTCATTGCTCTCTTGCAGACCCCTGTGCTTAAGAGACGCTTGTCTGTTCTATAAAGGGATATTCTTCAGAGACATAGGCCATGGCAAGCCCATTCTTCCCTAGCAGTCTTCTGTCATCTTCCATTCCTATGGCTACATCATGGCCTAGTTTCTGAGTATGTGGATCAACTTGTTGCACAGGACTTACCTATGCTCACTAAAGCATCTTAGGCCACCTACCTGAGGCCATGGCTTTTTTTTTTTCTTAGACAGCCCCTAGATCAATCTGTCCCTCTCTGCCCATCTTCAAGTTGTCTTGTAGCCCAGGCTGGGCTCAAACTCAAAATGCAGCTAAAGATGACATTGAACTTCTAATCCTCGTGTTGATTGCTGGGATCACAGGCACATAACACCACACCCAGTTTATACACTGCTGGAGATAAGAACCACGGTTTCATAGACACAAGGCAGACATTTTGTGTTCTAAGCCAAAGTCTTGGCTCAGTCCCCCTATTCCTTAAGGCCTCTTGAATGTAGTCAAAAAAGAAAAGGTCACCAGGAGTGTGCTTTGGGTCTTGGCTGTAGAGGCAGTAAAACTTATAAAAGTATTAACATACGGAACAATATATGCTCAAGACTGATTAACGCAAGGACAGAAGGGGTCAGAGCAGGATGTAGAGCTGTGGCTAGGCTACAGTGCACTGCCAGATGTGATAGCACAAATTCCTCAACGTTATTTAGCAAATTACACAAAGAATGCACAGACTGTCTACTGTTTGTTTCTTTACAAGTGCAAGTAGATGTACAGTTGTGTCAAAATAAGAGTTTATTTTTTAAAGTTGCCACGAGAACACTCTGGAATAGTCTGTATAGTTTGTTTCACTTAATTTTGTGGTCTACATGTTGGGAATCCACATGTTGGGCTTTTAGGACTTTATGGTAGCTAAAGTCTTGATACAATACCAGGATGCTTAAGCAATATATTTTCTTGTCCATTTATGTGATCAATGTCTCTTCTTCCTTCATGCCCCCCCCAGAGTTTGCCACAATTAGATCCCATCTTGTTAGCAGTGTTAGTCTCAATTTGTGTGTTATTGTTTACATTTCAGACCATGAAACAGTCATTTCTGTGGTCTTCAGTCCCTCAGCATCACACCTGCATTCCCCAGAAGGCTCAAACCACCACATCCATAAGTCTGGACTTTCATTTGACTCTCTGAGCTGAACTCTTAATAGAGGACCCAGCATTATTCTTTTAGTTGAGAAAGCTAAGATACATACTTGCATAGAATGATCCTTGTAAGTGAGCTTGGGTGTTCTTAGGAAAGATAAATAAGAAAGTCATGATGACATATGGAAAACATTCATGTGCAACCATACAGATGTCTGAAATCAATGACTACAGCAAGTACTGGCAAAAGTGCATCTCAGAGGGAGTCTTAAATACTATCGCTACTTGACATTTAAACTACAATCTGAAATTTAAGAACTTTGTTCTAAGACAAAGCAGAGAACAGTTAACAAGGAAGAACTATATGAGTGGCCTAGAAGCAAATGCAGAAACCAGTGTATAGGTGAACCCTGGACTAGAGTGAGACAGACAAAATCCTAAGGATACAAGGTAGGAGACCTCAACCAAGTAGACTTATATTCACCTGCTTGGAGAACAAATGAGGAAAGTGGGGGGGGGGAAGGATAGAAAGAGTGCTCAATTTTCACTGGGGACTTCTCAAGGGGAACAGTGGGACTGACTAAGAATGCTGAAATCAGGAAGCACTCTCATGGTGAACTTCTTGCCTTTTCAATCTATCCTCTGAGTGTCCTGGCTTTCCTGTTCCAGTGCTAGCCATGGGACAGAACTCAGAAAAGGCTATGGCTTTCATGAAGGAGACAAAGCTGGTGTGCCTACAGAATAAGAAACTTCTGTTGAGTTGAGGCAGGAGCCAGACTAAATATGAGCTAGTAGTTCAAAGAAAAGAATTTGTGCTTTATTTTATCTGTGGTATGAATTTACTGGCAATGTTTAGGCAAGGGAAAGTCGGGATCTAGTTCATTTTCCAAAATATTCATACTAGGGACAGGAATGGTGGCATATGACAAAAATCCCAGTGTCTGGACTTAGATGGAGGGTGGTCAATTCTAGACCAGATTGAGCTTTATAAGGACCATTTGTCAAAAAAAGAAAGAAGAAAGAAAGAAAGAAAGAAAGAAAGAAAGAAAGAAAGAGAGAGAGAGAGAGAGAGAGAGAGAGAGAGAGAGAGGAAGGAAGGAAGGAAGGAAGGAAGGAAGGAAGGAAGGAAGGAAGGAAGGAAGGACAACATAAACCTAACAGTAGAAACATAACAGAGGGCAAACTTGTCATCAAAAATGTGTACTTATAAGTAAACACTATATCATATTGACAGAGAAATGCAGACTAAAACATTTAAGAGGTCTCACCTGGTAGAGTGCTTACCTATGACATTTGAAGCCCTGGGTTCTATCCCTAGTACTACACAGAGGCATCCTGGCACCTGCCCACAATCCTAGTTCTCAGGAGGTAGAATCAGGAATGTCATTGTCTGCTACAGACATTTTTGTAACATAGCTACAACTTGTAACACTGATAAAAACTAAATGCTACAGAAGAGGTAGAGCAGCCAGTTAGGAAGAGGTTGGCTATTTACAAAAACAAAGCAACATCTTACTATACAGTCCAATTACTGTGCTGTGTTATGTGATTTGTATTCACAATGATACTCCATTAAGATAAAACTGATTTTCTATTTGCCAGCAGCTGTTTATTGCTAATGGGATCCTCGCCTACTTCCATCTTTTACTCCAAGGACCACATATGGCTTGAACTTGTACAGGTCTTATGTGTGTTGTCATAATTTCTGTAAGTTCATAGATGCATCAGTCCTGCTGTAATTGACAGGCACTTTTCCCTTACTGTCATTCATCATCTTTGGCTTTTATAATTTTTTTGCCTTGTCTTACACATAGATCCCTAAACCTTGAAGAAAGGGGTTTGGTGAAGACATCCCATTCAGAACTGAGTCTTCCCAAATATCAGACTCTCTGTAGATTGTCTAGTTGTGGGTCTCTGTGTTAATTTCCCTGTACTGGAAAGGCTGAGACAACACCAGTGTTGGATCTTTGAAGACTACTGGCCAGCTACTGTAGCCTACTTGATAAATTTCCAGCCAGGGGAGATAACTTGTCTGGAAAATACAAGGTGTGTGTGTGTCTCAGTTAGGCTTTCATTGCTGTGAAGGCACAACATGACTGAGGCAACCCTTATAAAGGAAGATATTTAACTGGGCCTAGCTTATAGTTTCAGAGGTTCAGCTGATTACTACCATGAAGGGAAGCATGGCAGCTTGCACGCAGACATGAATTTGGATGAGCTGAGAGTTCTACATCTTGATGCTCAGGCAGCAAGGAAGAGACTCTCCATACTGGGCAGAGCTTGAGACATTTCCTTAAACAACGCCATATTTATTCCAAGAAGGCCACACCTATTCCCACAAGGCCACACCTCTTAATACTGCCACTTATCATGGAACAAATATATTTAAACCACCAGAGTGTGTATCTTGAGGAGCAACTGCCAAGGTTTTCCTCTGGTCTTCCCATATCCTTGTGCATATTGTGTGTGTATACCTGTATACACACACACACACACACACACACTCACTCTCACATACACAGTCACACACACAGACAAACACACACACTTACATACATAGACACACACACACATACACACACACACACACACACACACACACACACACACACACACACACGCCGAGACAATCAAGATAAGAAAAGCCAGAACATCCTTAAATTGCAAAGAGAAAGAAGTGAAGCTGAAAGCACCATGCCACAGAAGATCAGCCTTATGACCTCCCAGGAGAGGTAGTGCAGGATTGCAGGATGACTTCACCATCCTGAGGTCAAACCATCCTGACTCTCTCTAGTCAATGATAGGAAGAAAGAATGTTGAGTCAGAAATACAGAGAGGTTCCCTAGTCCTAAGACCCCTGAAATATGTGTTACTTGTCTGACCACATGCAAGGAAGACACCAAAGATCCACCCAAAGGCAACCTATGGACAAGGTAACAATATGATTTCAGGTATTGTAATCAATGCAGCACTCCTAACTTGGGATATTGGCAATGGGAACCATCCACATAACCAGGCAAAGGTAGATAGATGGTAATTCTCTTTACCTTCTTCATAATTTTGCTACAAACCTAAAATTTTCCCGAAAATATATTTTTAAAAAATGAACAGACACCCAGGAGTTGAGGCGCTGATTTGGTGGCATGTTTTCTAGTGAAATCCCATGTGAAGGATAGAGGTGGCCAGAGCAGGACACGAACATGAAAGGCGTACACAGCATTCTGTTATGGAGCAGACATCTGTTCAAAGCTGTCCTAGTGGCCCTAGCAGCCCTTCTCCTCGTCCACTCAGCAGCAGCCCAGTTTCATCGGGAGTTTTTCTCCTGGCCAACAGAAGAGGGAGGCTTCAGCTGATATTTTGACCCAGATTGGCCGATCTCTGAAGGAGACGTTGGATACCTGGCTGGGGCCAAAGACCATGCATGCGATTTCAGAGACTCTGTTGCAGGTGACGGGGGCCATCTCTGTGGCCTGCTTTGCCCTGTCTGGGATTGCTGCCCAGTTGCTGAGTGTCCTGGGACTGGATGGTGAACAACTCACCCAGGGCTTGAAGCTCAGCCCTAGCCAAGTCCAGACCCTTCTACTCTGGGGAGCAGCAGAGCAGGTCATCTACTGGTTGCTGTCCCTGCTCCTAGGCTTGGTCTTGGCCTTGCTAGGGCAGATCCTGGGAGCTCTGAAGCTTGTCCTCTTTGTGACTGGTTTTGTGGGCCTGGTGAGGTCAGTGCCAGACCCTTCTACCCGGGTCTTGATGTTCTTGGTCTTGCTAACTCTCTTTGCCTTGATGAGTCGGCTTACTGGCTCTAGGAGCTCAGGGACCCACCTGGAAGCCAAGGTATGAGGTCTGGAGAGCCAGATAAAAGAGCTTCGAGGGCGGCAGAGGAGAGCAGCCAAGATATCCAGGAGCACGGAGGAAGAATGACAAGGGTGTCCCAAAGTGACACCCTCACCAAACCAAAGTGCTGAGCTGCATCTGGGTCTCATGCCCCTCCTTGCAGCCCCTGTCCTTTCTTTGCTTTGTGTCAGAACCCTCCACACCTTTACCCCTGCGCTAGTTCCTAGCTGAGAGAAGAGAATCTGTCTTCTGCCAGTGCTCAGTCAAGGGATGGCTCCCTGCCCTCTCTCTACTCCCAGCCTGCTTCCCCCAGGGCAGGTTGGAGTGGCCTCTGCCCTCAGCCTAGGCTTCTGCTCTCAGCCAGCACCACTGCCACTGATCTCCGTGATGAGTAACCTGCTGCCCTGGCTTTCTTACAAAAGGCCTTCCCGGCTGAAGCTCCTGTTTGGCCACACCCCCAGCTCTTTTCTTCTGACTCCCAGCTACACTGCCATCCTAAGTCCCTTGAAGCTCTCTCTGTCTTCCTCATTGTGCAGCAATGGGAAAGGGCAGGAGATTGGAGACTGAGGATAAGGGAGAAGGAAACGTCCCTGGAGGTCTGTGCATCCATGTTCTGTTACAAATGCCTTCACAGGAGTCAACAGTACCGTCCAGTTGTTCCTTACCACACTGAATGTAGGGAAGTGTGCTGTGGTCACTTTGTGTTCAGAGTGAGCAGTCCCTTACAGAACTCCAGCAAACAAAGCAAAGGCTGGGGCCCTGCTGGGACTGTCAAATCTCCCCCTGGGGATTTCAGGGACCTTGAAAAAGGCAGGTGGACCTATTGTCTTGTAGTTTTACTCCTGTCCACTCTGCCATCCAGGAGCAACCGTTGGTCAGTGTTGTATCCCAGTAGCTGGGAAGGGCATGGCTTTGTCCCGATCTGTTCTACAGGGCCAGGAGGGGGCCTGCCGCTAACCCCTCTCCACCAGGGCACTTGCTCACTTTAGGGCCCTCGTGGAGGGAAGTGTCCTGTGCCAGATCCAGCACAAGATGCGAAGAATAAATGCCTATTCTTACTGATAAGTTTTGATGTGGAATCATGGCTGCAGTGATATATTTTTATCAGGGCTTGGTAGTTTTAAATAAAGTGAACGCTATTTTATTATCTTCTTCTGAATAAAATGTATTTACTCAAAAAATGTACAGTACCATGATTTGCCCAGGGAATGGCACTATATGGAGGTGTGGCCCTGTTAGAGTAGGTGGTTATGGACTTAAAGACCCTCATTCTGGTTGCCTAGGAATCAGTATTCTCCCCATAGCAGCCTTCAGATGAGGATGTAAACTTCTCAGTTCCTCCTACACCATACTTGCCTGGATACTACCATGTTCCCGGCTTGATGATACTGGATTGGACTGAACCTCTGAACCTGTCAGCCAGCCCCAATTAAATGTTGTCCTTATAAGAGTTGCCTCGGTCACGGTGCCTGTCAAAAGCAGTAAAACCCTAAGACATACAGTTTTGTGGATTTCAATGGGCAGATGAAGAAATAGCTGGGAAAAAGCTTCAGTGGTTTAGAAGGTTTATTGTTCTTGCAGGGGACCCAGATTTTGTTCCCAACACGCACATGGAGGTTCTCAACTGCCTGTAGCTCCAGTTCTAAGGGATCCTATACCCTCTTCTGGCCTCTCAGAGCTCTTAGATATACATGATGCAAGCAAACTGCTGTAGGCAAGCATACATGTGCAGTTAGTGAATAAGTAAAGCTTTAAAAATTAAGAAGAGAAATAGCTGGTATCCTGTTGGTATTGTCTAAGTGGAAGTTGGGTGTGCATCATATATGTGATACTTGACACGGAGAAAAATGTAGAGATTAGAAATGAGTAGGGATAGGTCAGCAGCAGAGTGCTCACTTAGCATGTGCAAGGCCCAGAATCAAACAGATGAAAGAAAGAGAGAAACAGAGACAGAGAGACAGAGAGAGACAGAGACAGAGGGAGACAGAGAGACAGAGAGGGACAGACACAGACAGAGTCAGAAAAAGACAGACAGACAGAAAGACACAGAGAGAGAGGGGGAGAGGGAGAGAGATAAAGAGAGAGAGGAGGGAAGAGAAAGAAGCGATGGGAGGTGGAAGGGGCAGAGTTGGCTGTCCTTGGATCTTAAGAGAGACTGTAGGTGATAAGTGTGAATTGTGGTTTTTCATGTGGCTTGAGACTCACAGTGGATGTATGGGGAATATATACAGAACACAGAGTCAGAAAGATTAAATGCAGCACAAATACATGAGTTCTGTGTATAAACCCTTCATGATTAAGAGAGCTCTCCTCACAAGGAAGAAGTCAGTGGTATCTCACAGCTATGTGCTTTTTTCAGCCCCTTCAAATACTGAAAAGTAGTTCTGTAAAGAGCCTGGCCTACTATCATTCCAGAAGAATGAACTCCTGAGAAGATGCCTTTTGGCACCACTGTTGTTAGTATCTATCCAGACCTCTCTCAGCCTTCATCCCTTGTACACTGGCTAGATTGGAATCTGTTGTTTTTTCACTTGCTTACAGAGACTTTACATATAACTTAATGAGCTGGCTTAGGTTCTTTCTTCTCACTTGAGAAGTTTAACAAATTCAAAAGCATTAGTGTTTCGGCTTTAGTAAGGAATCAATGTGAGCACTTAGAGAATTGCAAGACGCTGAGGTAAGTGCTTAAGAAATCATTATTTGACCACAGAGGGAAGGAGTGTATTAGTGTCTGACCATAAACTTCCTTAATCTATGACTGTAAGTGGCCACTGCTAATTTTCACCTCCTTTATTTTATCTTTACACGGGTTCCCACAGTTGTCCACCATCATTGTGGCCCCACCTGACTGGTCCCCTCAGTGCTTCTGCAACCTCTTACTTCTCTTCTACATCTGTGGTCCTCTTACCTCATGTTTGTTCTGGTCATACACAAAAATATTCAGTCAGAATTACTTCCTCCCAGGCTCACATGATCTGTATCTCTGCTTCAGCTCATATCACATGTAATTAATTCAGAAGTTGAAATGAAAACTTAAGGGATCTTTGGAAAGTCAGTTGCGTTCATGGTGTTTTGCTGGGGCAAGCACGTCAAGAAACTTTTCATTGAAGCGGACACAGATGAAAGACTAAGACCATCCAACACAACTGACTTTCCAAAGATCCCCTAAGTTTCCACTTCGGAAAGTCACTATCATATTTTTATTTTTATGCATTTAGGTTTTTTTCCTATATATTTATTTCAGGTGCCTAGCATTTCTCTCAATCTTCTATTCTTTCTCTGATCTATTTAAATACCCACACATCTTCCTTGACTCCTTTGCTCTTGCCACACAGAAATAGATGACCACTGTTTCTTGTTTTTATTTGTGTATATGGAAAGATTTTCCCCGGTACATGTTTTAATGTATCTGTAGGCCTTCACTGCTTAGCAGTTCTTCAGTTGTAGGAAAGCCCTGAGATCCTGAGGTCTTCTCAGCTTCTCTGTTGTACTAGTGACCAATTAAACTATCTTGCCTCTGCCTTGGTTTGGGTCATTCATTCTTTCTTTAGGCTTTGTATTAGACACTTTATCTTGGATTCCCAGGAACTATAGAAAGATGCATGTGGATTATCTGTCCCAAACTCAAAGGGCTAACCTCTACAATGTCGCGACCACTCGACCAGGAAGACGCGCAACGATCTGCGTTCACTTGACCAGGAAGAAAGATGCCTGCGTCTGCTCGACCAGGAAGAAAGATGCTACGAGGGATCTTCCCAACACACTTTATTGCAGGAGCACCCCACCGTGAAGCCGGGACCCAGAGCAGCCAGAGAGTGCTGCTTATATAGAGGGGAGGGGGGGTGGCTTTCTCTGATTGGTTGCTCTGTGATCTAATTTGCATACCCTCTCTGATTGGTCGCTCTACCTGGACCTAATTAACATAAACCAATTTGCATAGGCCCTGCCCAGGGAGGGGTTGCCATGCAGGGATTGGCTAAGGCACCAATACCTCATTTGCATATACCCACTCGGGAGGGGTTTGTGCCAGAATCTGCTGACGCATGTGCAGTAGACTTGTTTGCAAGTGGTGCAACAGGAAACCAGTGCCATCTTGTAATGCCGGATCGGGATCGGCGGGCTACACTACAACAGTTTGCTCTTTTGCTACTGTGATAGATCTCTTCAAACAAAGCCAACTAAAGGAAGGTTTTATTTGGATTGCACGCCTAGTCACATACCAATACTCAAAGACATGGAGGCAAGAACTCAAGACAGAAACTTGAAGCAGATACTACCAAGGTATGCTGATCATTATTCTACTGTCCTGCTTGTGTTGAACTACTTTTCTTATGCAGTGCAGGCCCACCTGCCTAGGAATGGCACTGCACACAGTGAACAGGGTCCTCTCGCATCAGTTGTTGATCAAGACATTCTCTCACAGACACGGTCGTGGGCCAATTTGATTGATGCAAATTCTTCAGGTGAGGTTCCCTGATCTCAGATGACTGGAGATTTAATCAAGATAACAATACAAGCTAACTAGGATCTGCTCATCTCAGAAACGTCTCCAAAGTTACCCTTAGATCAGCAAGATCTCAGGCCTCACCTGAAACTGCAGACCCAGAATCTGTACTGGAGCAACATATCAGGTAACTGATATGTAGCCAGCATTGTGAACATGAGAGGACAGTTTTTTTCTGATGATTTATGTGATCATGACTGAATCCTAGTTTATATGCTGCAGGGTGTGCAACAAGAGGCTATAATTATGAATCCTAGCTAGCATTGTGTCAATGTGACACAAGCTAGAATTATTTAGGAAGAGGAACTCCCAATAAAGAAAATGTCCTCATTAATACTGATCCATAGTGAATTTGTTTTGACTAATGACTGATATGAGAGGCTCCTGCCTACTGTGGGCAGTGCTACCCTTGGACAGGTGGTTCTGGATGGTATAAAAGAAAAATGGATGAATAAGCTATGGGTAGGAAGTTAGTAAACAGACTCCTCCGTGGCCTCTGCTTCAGTTCTTGCCTCCAGGTTTTTGCCACCTTGATTCCCTACCCTGACTTCCTTCATTTATGGTTTGTGACATGAGAGTTGTAAGAAGAAACAAACTCTTTCCTTCTGAAGTTCCTTTTGGTCATGGTGTTTTATCACTTCAAGAGAAACCCTACCTAAGACACCACAATATTCTGGGTGGCCTTTGTCCCTGTGGACTCTGCCTTTCAGACATAGCATAAGGATCTTTTTCTTTTGAAAAAAAAATGTCCTGCTGTAGAAGTCATGTGCCCCACAGTGCAGTGCCCTGTATGTCTATGTGGTACAAATCTCTTTTTCTCAATTGGCTGTAAGACAAAACCATCTTTCCTCTAGCATGTTATTAGGCATGTAGTGGGTGATCACGTGCTCAGTTCTTAAATTAGTGACCAAAGGAATAACCTAGTTAGCTGGAAAATACATGAGCAGGGAAAATTAAGTATAGGATATGTACTCAAATTAGCTAATACTTCTTTGCATTCCATTCTAGCCTATAATTATATTAAAAATAATTCTATATAGGATTTACTTAATAAGCATTTAATAAAATGTAATTTTGAATGCTATTTTTGGATAAGCATTTTGAAAGGATTGAATGGGTTTAGCACAATGTTGCTCCCAAACAATAACTTGGTGTGGGCTTGTGGATGTGGGGACTCAGTAGGAAGAGGAGTGGGAAGGCCACAAAATCCTAGCTCAGGAAGTTCTGATTTTGTCCACATGTGACTAGAAATTACAATCCAGAACAGGTATTTTCAGTGTACACAGAGAGGCAGGGAGCAGTACGGAGCAGAATCCAATCCAGACAGCAGTGGCTCAGTGAGACAGACTGCTTAAGGGGCATGATTACTGCCGGTCCCTTCTTTTACAAGGTCTGGGGATATAGGAATTGGTTCTTAGATATGGAGTACAGACAGTGTTTTGTGTTGCTGGACAGGCATGGGTGATGTAGGCCTTTGTGCATTGATATGTTCTTCTGTGAGACATCTGATTTTAATTATACATAAGCATAAAGTGATCAACAGATAATTTCACCTAGTAAGTTCACCTAAAAATAACAGTTTACCTTATTACACATCCATCCAGACTCAGCTGGGCACTTTGCTTCCCATTCTCCTTTTGGAGTGTATCTTATAGGAATTGGATATTGCCATAGGAAATAGGTAAAGAGGCAACTCACATTTTTCGAAGTGGGGAATTTGGATATGAGCTCTCTACAGGTTATTGTCCCAGAGGCCACAAGCACTCCAGGAAAGAGATTTGGGCACCAGTTAAATAGGCCTGAGTAGGGACACCTGGCTAAATTTTAATGAAATGTAGCACTTCCTTTGTGTAAAGCAAGGGCCGCACAGAAATCTTTCTCAGTGCTGAGGTTTTTAAAGCAGAGCCTCCCTCCCTTCTTCTTTATCTTCCCTTCATTCTCTCTCTTCCTCTCCCTCTCCATTCCTTCCTCTCCCCTTCTTTATCTCCTGTCCTTTCTTCATTTTCTCTCTCCCTCCTACTTCCCCATTCCCCTCTCTCCTCCTTCCATTCAGTCCATCTTGTTTTCCTTCCCTCCATTCTTCTGTAGATCTTTCTTCTCTTTCTCTCTATCTACCCATTCCTACTTTCTTTCATCACATTTTATTTCTTTTCTTCTATTTTTTTCCTCTCTTCCTTTCTAGAACCCATCTCTTACTGCCTCACTTTAAAATACTCAAAATCCCCCAACACCGTTTTCTAGGTCTATACTCTAATCTGCTATTTATTTTGATTTTAACCTTCACTGTAAGTGAACTGTGAACTGAGACGCTGCTGACTAGGAGCATCTGTGTAGCACCCAATTATGTGTTAATGGCTGCTTTGCCACCAGTTAATATATATGTGGGGAGACACAATCTGTAAGAGTCTGGGAGCCCAGCTTTCTTGGGCGCTTTGCATCCTCTGTTACCCTTATTCTCTCACCAGATTTTTAGTCAGCTGCTCCGTTTTCTGACTCTAAGTGCCAAGGTAAATAAATACTGCTTCAGAAAATTTGACACCACAGCTTAATACCCACATGGTCACCAAATGAGAGAAACGCTAGCTATTTCCCAGACATAGAGACGCGCATTTTCTTCCCTTTCTTTAATTTCCGTAGGTCTTTGGCAGTTCAGTCTGGAAAAGTAAAAGTTCTTTACCCAGAAGACATTTGGTAATTTTAAACTCCCCCTTTAGAAGGTCTCCAGTGGGAGAAAGGAGGGGTTAGGAGGCAGGGAGGGCTCCCACTCCAGCTGTTAGCAGCAGTCTTGACTTGGAGGCGACCCAAGTACAGCTAACTGGAAAGCTGGAGCATCATGTCTAAGGAGTGATTCCACAGCCACCCAAACTCACACTGCTCAGACTTCAGTGGCATTCTTACCCTTGTTTCTCTGGCAAGAAACTCAAAGAAAGGGATGGAATTTATGCAATCTGACACACTGTGGGCAATTGCTGGGCTGGCTGGCCCTCCAGTTTCCATTCTCTCCCCTTTGCAGGAAGCCCTTAGCTCCTAAAGCAGGGATTCATTGGAAACCTTTGCACTTAACTAACTTTATTTTCACCTTTTTTTCTTCCAATATGCTGTCAAGAACCAGGCAGGCTTTGGGGGAGGTGCCCAAGGGGCTGCTGATCTTTCTTATTGTTTTCTATATTTGGAAGCCAGTGTCAAGATAACCCTGCCAATCCCCGAATAGTTAGTACATTGTATTCTATAATGCTCAGCTTAATGTCTAAAAAATGTTCTTTAAAAAAACATAAGACTGTTTGGGCAGTAAGCCCTTGAGTTTTGCTGTCTGTTTCTTCTAGCAGCCGCTTTCCAACTCACATCTGTGATAGTCAACACTGCTAACAGGAGTCTCCAGGGTACAACAAGCATCCAGAGGAAGAACTGCTTTGACAGAGAGCCAAGAGACCTTGGCGTCATCCAGGGGAAATGCGTTTTTTTTTCCTTCAGATAACCGCAGCCAGCACAGATGGAAAGTGCATCCCTTTCCTCAAGGGTCTGACAGAATAGAGCATATCCCAGAGCTGCACGTTTCTAGCCCCACCCAGACAGCCTTACTTGTTCACACAAACAGAAGAAGGGCAGAATATCTTTCCCAAGCAATTCCTGCAATGTCTCTGGTAAGAGAGAGAACACTCAACCACTGGTACCAGGAACAGACAGAAGCAAAGAAATAAAAAACTATGTGGCAAACTCTGCCTGAGTCCAGAGGTTGTTGATATTAGAGTCTCTGAGATGAGAAGGACTGGGACCCAGCAAATGATAAATCAAATATTTATTCTTAGCTGCACAGCAAGTGTTTGCTTCCTGTGCTTGCCTCATACAGGTTTCAAAGATTCAAGGTGATTATGCTATGTAATGTATAATAACATTATGTAATTATTATAATGTACAATAACACATGCTCTATCTATCTATCATCTATCTGTCTATCTATCTATCTATCTATCTATCTATCTATCTATCATTTATCTATGTATCTTCCTATCTATCTCAAACACTCAGTTTCAAGTAGCTCATCTAAGTATAAGACGGACATTAACACCTGACTTCTCTGCCTCCACCTCCAGGTTGCTGTGCTCTTGGTGTGCTCTAGAGATTGAATTTAGAGATTTGTGCACTCTACCAACTTAGCTGTAACCCTAGTCGTAAAATATTTCTAAGTGTAGGCACACCTATTGATGAAATCTTGTTAAGTAATTTTAAGGCTTTAATCAAAGAAGTCTTAAAATAGTTATTTAAATAAGCCAATATCAAATCAGAGTCAGCTCTACTTCAGCATGTGAGCTTGCCCTGGAGACAGAAGTTAGCTTTCTCATTTGCAAGGAAATGATAATTTTCAATACATAGGTTGGGAGGCTGGTCTGTGATTCTTTGACCACATATTTATCCACAGAAGGAACTAAAGAGTGTGCCACAGATATCACTAATATCTAGGGACAAGAAGGCAATGAAGAGTAATTTTTCAACTTCAGTTACTACTTTTACCAAATATAGAAATCATTTTTTCCCTTCTGCCCACTGTACCGCCAAGTAGCTGTTAATCAGACTCTAGTTTGACAGATTTAAAACTCTGTCTCATTTCTTGCCCACCCTAAGCTCAGGTAGCTAATGATCAGAAAAATGACCAGAGAGGAGAAAAAGAATAAAAGCTAACTAGGGGGATGATAACAAGGAATGTGACAGATAGCTGAGGATGTGGAGACATGTGAACTGCCCAGCGAACTTCTCCCAGGTCTAGATGAGGCTTGATTATTAATTTTTTTTTACAAGGCTTTCTTTGCAGGACCTTTTTCCACCAGGAAGAGGACAGTCAAATTGATTATTTTACCAAATGATTGTCAGAGAATTAAAATCAGAAGAGAGAAAAGGAGGGATGGAGGAATAGAAGGAGGGAAGAAAGAAGACAAGAGGGAAGAAATCAGGGATGAAGGGGAAGAAGGGAGAAGAAGGGAAAAAGAGGGAAAAAGAAGGGAGACAAAAAGAGGGAGGGAGGAAAGGAAGGATAAGGCAACACATAAACAAATTTTTGGGAATTTTGTGCATAAACAGTGGATAGTGAGGGTTGCAATGTCTCTAAACCCTAAGTGTATACAAGGCAAGGTGTTCCTAGTAGGCGCTTCATCTGCTGTTTTCATGATGGCCTCACTTGACACCTTCCCACCATGTTTTTTTTCTGTGACTCCTCTGCTAATATGAGAGTATCTTCTATCACTTGAGGGATCAGTTTGTGTACTGCATAGGACCGCTAAGAGACCAGACCTAAAATGAAGTCATAGGTCATTCATTGAGTATACCCTTAAAAGGAATTATGGGAGGTAAGCTCTTGCCTCCTTTCTCCTTTGCTTTTGGCCATTGGATGAATGAATCTGTCCCCACTGTAGCTTTATTCCTTTCCTTCCTTCCCACAGGTCCTTGCATCTACCATGAGCCAAAATAAACCTTTCCTTATTAAAGTTGATTGTCTCAGACCAGGTTGTAGTCATGGATATCTGGCCAGCACATCCTGTCTGTCTGAGTAAAGCCCTTTTCAGGTGTTGTACGGCTCACACACTCGTTCTGTGTAATGATATTCACCACCATAACTAGCAACTGTGGTTCACTCTAGTTGTTACCTGGTAACTTTGTGTTCTGCAGCAGAGATAATATTCAGAAACCATCCTCTGTACACATGCCAGCTAACATCACCTGAGCACTTCCTGTTAGGAACCTCAAATTTTATAATGCTGGACCTAAAGAGGTCCACAAATGCACTTGTTCTTCATATGTCACATCTCATGTTTACTACCCCCTCCAACCCAAACACATTGATGTGTGTACATAGACGTATGCGTATGTATCTGAAAGCCATGAAAGATAAATGAAATCTACCGCTGGTCCTTACTGTGCTTCCAGTGATCCATATTAGTGACTTTTTTTCTTATTTTTATGACCAAATACTTGACAAAATGCAATTTCAGAGGAATGGTTTATTTTACCTGGTAGTTAAAGAAGAAAAACAGCCCAGTATGGTAGAGAAGCAGATATGTTGTATCTGTAGTTAAGAAGCAGAGATGTATGCAGGACTCTAGCCCATGGGATGATGCCACCCACTTTTGGGTGGAAGAAGCCCTGAATGAGTATGTAAGGAATGGATGAAGTTCAGAGTGGATGAGGCCTCTTAGGTCTCAAGCCCATAGGAATTGGCAACATCTTCCTCTGGTCTGTGTGAAAATGTTAACAGTGATATAAAGGCAAGCAACCACCATCTCCTCCCACAGGACTGAAACCTGATCGCTTCCTACAGAGACCACCCACTGAAAGGAGCTAATCTGTCTCCGTATGCTGACCATAAATAAATAGACTGTGTTTCTCGATCTCTGTCTAGTTGGTACCACTCCAGTAGATTCAGCACAATCCACCCAACCTCACCTTTTCTGCATGTCTGTCCTTTCTTCATCTCTGTCACCACCCCAGTCAGGTTACTAGAACCAAGCCATGCATAATGTGACATATCCACACTCAGGGTGGGTCTTCCCTGCTCAGTTAAAGCTTTTGGAAACACTCTCTAAGACTGATTCAGTGTGTGTTTCCATTATAACTCTAATCCGATTAAGCTGACAGTTTGAAGATAGACCATTGCAGATCATCACTCAAGGAGCTATGTTAAGTATGTGGTGTATGTGGTATGATTTAACACTCCCTTCACCCTTATTCTCCTGGTCAAAGAAATGACACCCTCACCACTCGCTACAGAAAAACATTTAAGAAGACATGATTCCTAGATTGACTTCCAAAGGTCACCTACACTTGTGCACTAAAGACATTAATAAAGTAGACTAAAGTGATCAACATGCCTGGTAATGTCAGGTTATGTGACTACCTATCAATATCACATCTTCATGAAATTCATCTGAACGTGTCCACAGGTTGAACTTAGTGTGTGAGATGATGGGGAAACATGAAGACACAGATGAAAGCAGCAACTTTGTTTTTCATACAAGCCTCTTCCTAAAATCCAGGACAAGACACAGAAACAAGTCCAAAGAATGGGAAGAGTGCTCTGTATAAAAACGAATACCTAAAAGAACCCTGAAGGGTGGCTACACGTATATGTGAGCACATGTATGTATAAGTGTGTGTGGGGGGGTGCAGTCTCCCATACAGACATTATGTCTTCTTCTATTACTCTGTGCCTTAATTTTTGAGACAGAGTCTCTCACTGAACTTGAAGTGTACTCTTTTAGTTTCTGGCTCGCCAGTGAGCCCATCTCTCCACACCCATTTTTGGATTGCAAGCATGTAACCACAATGCTCTGCTTTTCCTGTGTGTTCTGGGAATCTGAACTCAATCCTCACACTTAAACAGCAAGTGCTTTACTTATAGAGCCTTTGCCCCAGTCCAAGGAGTATAATATTTTTTTATAATCCATTTCAATCTCAGTTTCAGGTGTTTGTTGGCTGCATCTGCTTATCATATGTTGCAAAGATATTTTATGTAAATGAATAAAAGTGATGTAATTCAGAAGCAGAGGTTATAGTATTGACCATAAGGATTATGACCTACTCCACTGTCACATAATTATCCATCATTTAAAAATTGTACGCCAGATATAAAATAGATCAGGAACAATAGTACAATATCTGTGCGAGTTTAGGGCCACAGTATTTTGCAGTGACCAAATGACCAAGATTAAAAAGGACCTTGTTATTCCAAAAGCCAATGGCACATTTTACATGTGGAAAATAAATATGCATATCTATATCCATGCATTGGTCACATGTGACATCCTTGGTTGAAACTCAGATACACTGGAGCATATTCCACATCTACCTATTGCATACTTCTGAGAGCTCACAGATCCCTAACTGGACTGAGAAGCCTGCTTTTCATAAAAATGCTTTTGTTGGCAGATTTATCTATATGATCTTGCTCCCCTCGTTGTCATGAACGACATTAGCATGTAGTACAATTCCAGCAAACAGACAGTGAAGCAAAGCTAGTGAGGACTTCTAGGAAAATTCTCCTCACAAAGTCATAAAGAGGTGACACAGGTGGAAGAAGTGCTTTTCTCCGCCTCTAAGTGCAGAGCCTTGAGGCAATGCCTTCTGGATCCAGGCTTGGAATGAACACAATTAGAAGAAAATAAGTTAATTAACTAACCCAGCAGTATTTAAATTTGCTGTTGGACTAAAAAAAAAAAAAAAGTGCTATGTTGTTTTAATCAACTTTCAAAAGCAATGCCCAGCAGCATGCTACGATAGCAGACAGCAAAAGAAAGGTCGGGGTGGCTGAATAATCAGAATGCTGGGTGAATGTAGCGGTAGATAAAAATATCACTATATCATCTACTGCCCCATCCTCACAATCTAGAATACGGATTTTTTTTTTATGTAAAAATCACAGCTGGGAAACTTGGGTTGTTAAAAGATTTATCCAAGTTCACACAATCACTGACTGGGCTGCATAACACATTTGAGTCCATCCTTCTCGGCACAAAACCTTATGTATTCTTTATTTTCCTTGTACTACTCAGACATCTGTATAAGTAGTAATGAAATGCTTTCGTTGTGACTGTTCAAATCGTAACTCAACAGCAGAGAATGCTTTCCAGAATGCAAATCTGTGAACTCTTAAAATTAGACAAGGGCATTGGAGAGGATGCTACTCAATTGGCAGAGTACTTGCTGGAAGACCTGGGATCAATCTTCAGGACCTTATTTCATTCAGCAACACATCTGTATTCTCGGTCCTTGAGAGATAGAGGCAAGATGTGGCAGCCCAAATCTGAGAGAGCGAATGCTAAAAATGAGGTGGATTAAAGTCTCATGCAATAGGCAACTTTATTCAAGGAATCAGACAATTTATATTCTGAGTATATTCTGAGGGCTAAGCAAGGACATATGAGCAAAGATGACATGAGTCAGAATATTATACAGTCACAAGGGTAAGGCAGGTTCACATAAGATTTAGGCTGTATGCGGTCACAAGAACAACCCATGTTTCAGAACACCAACTGAGTAATAAAATAATCTGCTGTAAACCTACTCCTGCTTATTACTTACCTGTGACTATAAGCACATTTGAAGACTAATCCTGTGCTTGGTGGGCTGAAGTTACAGGACTCTTGCTCTGTTCTCTTTGAGTTTTCTCACAAGCAATCAGAATTCTACTCACACAATTTCATGCATGGCCTGTGTTCTCATGGTCATGGGATATCATGTATTTTGATGCTAGCCTGAGTTACAAGAGACTCTTTTCTCAAGAGTTAACAAACAAGGTCAGCTCATTTAATACTAAGTTTACATGAGGACCTGAGTTGGGTCTCTAGGAATTCATGTTTTGTTTGTTTGTTTGTTTGTTTGTTTGTTTTTGTTTTTTTTTAAAGAAACAGGTTGTAGTCGCTAGTAAATTGCTTATTCTCTTAGTGGCTGATGCTGTACCCGTGCACACACAGACAGAAAAAAAATGAATGCAATGGAATAGAAAGAAAGAGAGACACGGAGGGAAGGAAGTAGGGAGGGAGGGAGGGAGGGATGAAAAGAAAGTTAGTTTGAAAGTTAGTTAGTAATATATTGAATTTAGAGCGAATTGGAGGGAAGACATGGAACACAGATATGATTACAAGACACTGTATACATGTATGTAATTCTGCATAATAAAGGTCTATAGAGGCCAAGCATGGCTGCATCCACTTGTAGTCTCCCTGCGTTGGGAAGGTAGAGACAGTTGAATGCCCGAGGCTCATTGGTCTAGGCTATACTGCAGTGATAGACTCATGTTCAAACGAACCAACCAAACAAACAAACAAAAAAAAAAAACCCAAAACCTAAATAAACAAAAGCAAGAAAATAAGTTAGACAGAGCCTGAGGAATTAGACACAAGGTCGTCTCTTGGTTTCCACAGGCTCAGGCACACACACACACACACACACAAACACGTACCTACACATGCATATATACATACACAATGAGAAACAATGTCTCCATTTACCAAGTGGTTGCCCTAAAATTCAACAATAGAGGTAGCTAGGACAACTTCAAAATCTAGCATCTACTGGTAAAGTAAGATTGAAAAGGAAGTCAGGATTGGAGGCTTCTGACCAGCTGCTCCAGGTTAAATGAGAAGTAGGGTATCCCTGGGTATGTAGCAAAGGAGAGAACCGTAGGTTTCCCTCTGTGTTGTCATGAAGAAACAGAAATATAAACACAATGCTAAAAACTTTCTCCTCTTTTTCCTGTATAGCAGAGTCTATTTCTGTCCACTCCCATAAAATGACCATCTGGAATTAACAGAGACAATTGGTTTAGGGGTTTGAAGTGACACTAGGCTGGAGCTGGCAGAGCAGCCTGTTAGGCTCTGATCCTCCTGCTCACCAAAAAAGCAGAATAGAAGGGAAACTCTGCCCTGAAAAATTGGAATAAAGAAGAAAACAAAACAGAGAGAAAACACAAAAGAGCAAGCTGTAAAAGAGTGGGCCTCCAGGAGCGGCTTCTACCTGCCCTATTTCACCACAACCCTGGGAGACTTTTAATTACTTGGCTCTTTTACAAACAGGGCTGACTATTTTGTCAGAGGGTCAAGGATAACAGCAGGATTTGCCCTTTCCTTATGCTTAAAGGGACACCACCCCACACAGTTTCAGGGACACGCAACCTAGAATGGTTTGTCAAGAAGATCATGCACCCCCTCATCCAGCCCAACTCTCCCCTCCTCCCCTCCCTGTTGGAAAAGGAAAAAAAAACCCTCCCCTGGAGGCTGGCCTTTCTCAGCCAGTGCGGAGTCGGCAGGATCAGACACCATGGAATAAGCCAGAATAAGATTTTGTCTGAGGTGTAGGTTTGGTGTTCACACTGAGCAGGTCTGGAGAACAGAGTTGGAGAACACAAAAAGAAACCCTCGAACAAATGCTCATCATTAAAAAGACCTGAATTTGGAGGAAAAGGTAAAAGACAGGAGACACTCTTTTACCTTTTTTCTTTTGCCACATCTTTGTGGATAGTTTGCGCTACACCTTGGTCGGGCGCTCATGTAATTAAGCATTCATTGATAAGCACTAAAAAGATTTTTAACTGGAGGAATTCATTGTTAAAAGCTATTTTAAATATTACCTCTATTGGAAAATCCTAGTCTCTACACTATGGTTAAATATAAATGTGTCAGTCAGTTAAGTGCCTGATGCTGGAACATGAAGAACAAGTTCATGAAGACCAAGATGGCCACATAATTAAGGAGCTACTGTAATTCCAGCACTAGGGAGGTGGAGTCAAGAGGATTCCTGAAGTAAAGTAGCAGCCAGACTACCCAATCAGTGAGCTCCAAGTTGGGGAGAGGGAAAGGAAAAGAGAGAGGGAGAGGGAGGGGGAAGGGGAGGAGGAGGGGAAGGGGGAAGTGGGGGGG
>JANHMN010000006.1:65350090-65369982 GCA_030674055.1 Rhabdomys pumilio
ACACACACACACACACACACACACACACACACACACACATATGGTGTGGGGGGGTCCTACTTGTGGCTTGTCTGTAAACTTTTATATTTTGCCTGTCTCCTTAGTAGCAAATTTTTAACTGTGCAATACTCCAATAAAAAGGTAAAGCCAGAGTCAGTTACCACAGAAGAACATTAGCTGAGGCCACAGATGTTTCTGGATCTCTAGTGAATTGTTTTATAAAACTTCCAGGAAGTCGAGGGAAGCTGCTTTGCCATTACTGAGCAAACCTTGGAGAAGCATCACCAGGGGAAAGACAAGTCTAGGGTGCTGACCCTGAGATATTTGTAGTCTTTCTCAGTACTGATGAATTTTGCAGAGTCCTCCAAGTTTCCTCCTTGTATGTAGTCACTTTAATGAAAGGTTTTACCAGTTTAACCCACCTTGCATTATCTTTGCTCTAAGTTTTCTCTACTGGAATAATTTCTTTATCTTTGTTAAGATAAACTCTTGTTGGAATATATAACACAGAGTTAAGACATAAGAAAACAATTAAGCTAGAAATTTAGCTTTACTTTTACAAACAATACATGAACTCAGCAAACTCAAGTGATTTGTATACAGAATTACAATGATTTGTTTTTCAAATTTAAAACTATTATGACTTAGGTGGCTTTCCTATTCTACTGGCTTCCCTAGTCTACTATAAGGCAAAATTGTTGCAAATAGTCTATTTAATTACATGGTCTTACTTTCCTTTGTTTCCATTTTGATAAATATGAACAGTCACTTGACTAGAACTGTTAAAGAGTTTTAAAATAATATTACAAATTTATCCAAATTAGAAACATATTTGATTGCACTCAAAAATATTTCTAACTGAAGACAGATTGACTTCCTTAAAATATTAGCTCTAGTATAATTTACTGAACAGTTTTTTAAAAATTTTTTTTGCAACTCTTTTTTAAAAAGATTTATTTATTTATTGTATGTGGGTATACTGTTGCTGTCTTCAGACACACAAGAAGAGGGCATCAGATCCCCATTTCAGATGGTTGTGAGCCACCATGTGGTTGCTGGGTATTGAACTCAGGACCTCTGGAAGAGCAGTCAGTTCTCTTAACCACTGAGCTATCCCTCCAGGCCAACTCTCTAACTGGACAGTTTTATGTCAACCTCACACAAGCAAAAGGCATCTGAGAGGAGGAAGCCTCAATTTAAAAAATGTCTCCATAAGATGGGGCTGTAGGCAAACTTGTAGGATATTTTCTTAATTTGTGGCTGATGGGGGGCGGGGGTCAGGCCATTATGGGTGGTGGCATCCCTGAGATGGTAGTCCTGGGTTCTATATGAAAGCAGACTGAGTGAGCCACCATGAGCAAGCCAGTAAGCAGCACACCTCCATGGCCTCTGCATCAACTCCTGCCTTCAGGTTCCTATCCTGATAGCCCTCAATGATGTGGAAGTGTAAGCCAAATAAACCCCATTTTCTAACCACCTTGTTTTTGGTAATGTTGTTCTTTATAATAATAGTAACCCTAACTAAGGTATATGAGTAAGGTGTTGACAAAGAGGTACTGTATTAATAAAACTGATTTCACGGAAAACCATGTGAACTTAAAAACTGGAATCGTCAGAAAAAAAACCGTGACTAAAAGGTTAATAGCCTGAGTTTGATTCTCAGATCTCCACAAGCAAACTGTGGCACACTTGTATATGGATACACACATATTCACACACACACACACACACACACACACACACACACACACACTATACAATATACAAAAGTATAATTTTAAAAATTTACAAAAAACTTAATACCAAGCATCTGCTTGTCAGGGTTCTAATGGTAATTAAAATTTTAAACAAAGACTTTCATTTTTACTACCTTTGTAGGAATGTGTCATAGATCACTGATTTAATCATTTGAAATGTGGAATTAGTCATTTTTTCCTCATCTTTGTGAATACCTAGGTATCTTTAGCTATCATGAAGGCCAGATTAGGGCATTTCCAAAACTTCACAGAGAAAGTCAATACCTTTTAGCTATCTCCCTCCACATCAGTCTCCAGTACTTGGGAAACATAACCAACCTGTCTCTGTACTTTTCTCAGCTTTGTACATTTATTTTGAATTGACTCAGACATCAGCTAAAATGTGGTATGTGTGTGTGTGTGTTTGTGTTTGTGTGTGTGTGTGTGTGTGTGTGTGTGTGTGTTGGGTTCTTTCATTTAGTGTGATTTTTTTTTTACCATAGTTTTGGACACCATGCATTTCATGTTCTTTCAAGATGGAAGAAAAGACAAAGCTATCTAAATTTAAGTATTTATATATTTTTTTAATCAACTGGCTTATGTGGGATTCTAATAGTCATCATTTTATCTGGGTGAAGAGTACTTCCCAGAAAAAATACATGGATTCTAAAGTCCTAAAAGTCTATTATTTTGTATGTACTAATCTTTTCCTTAAAAGAGATAATGTTCAAATCACTTAAATTATCTTATTCTAAATTCAATAAAGAAAGACCTGAGTGTTCAATTGATATTTAGGTCTATTTGGCAAATAGTTACTGGAGTTTTGAAAGAATTAATCATAAACCCTTGGCCACCTTTGCTCCACTTTGGTTTTACAGTTACCCCAGACACATTATTCTGCATAACATTAAAGTGACACTGTAAGAACTCCAAGTCTAGTTACTGTGGACTAAAGCTATTGATGTGTCTTTATGAAAAGTGCTTGCCAGTGCAGCTGCTGAGCATTGTGGGAAGTTCCCTGCATGTTCCTATTTATTTAACCCTGTTATGCAAACCATATACAGATTACAACTCAATGACTCTGCTAGTTAACAGTGCAAGGAAAGAAGCTGAGGTCAACAGTATTCTGAATGCTCCTCTAGTTTCCACAACCACATGAGCCTACTTTCTAACCTTGGCTTGAAAACATGAGCTTAACTCTTGTTCTTCAAATAGAAGTATAAAAGTTCTCTCCCATCTGCAAACACTGTACAATGAGAATGTGGTATCAGTCTAGATTCTCTTAATACACATTGCTTAGGTTATTTCATATCTATTTACCAAAGCCTTGCCCACCTATCACCCAATATTGGTTTTACAATTGATTTCAAAGTTTGTTACAAATACAGGTTCCCAAAACACATATTCTTCATAAAATTAAACTATAGCACAATTTTGCAGTTCATTTTTTTTTTTTTTACATTCTAGGTAAAATTTACAGTCAATAAAATTTCTAACTCTAATGGGACTGAGATAGGAACCTCATGATTCTGGTGCCTGAACCCATCGGCCCTGTGACTATTATTACAGAAACTAGAAAGGCAGGGCAGGCGTTATCTCACAGCAAAAATCTCATGTGATTCACATGAATGTAGCAGCATTTACACAACATTGAAAGTCATAGTTTGCTTTTGTTGCTGTGATAAACATCATGACCAAAACAAATTGGGGAGGAAGGCTATATTTTATCTTGCAAGAACTGTAGTGAAGGCCATCGAGTTGCACTGGTTTGTTCCTCGTGTTCTGCATTTTTATACAACTCAAGACAACCTGCTCAGAGCTGACACTGCCCACAATGAACTGCACCCTCCTGGGTCAATCATTAATCAAGAAGATGCCCTACAGACTTGCCTACAGGCAGTCTGATGGAGGCATGTTTGATGTACTACAGACTTGCCTATAGGTAGTCTGATAAAGGCATGTTCTCACTTGAGATTCTCTTTCCACGGTAACTCTAGGTTGTATCAGGTTGTCCTAACCAAAACAATGCATGAAGACTATCATTAAGGAGCAGCCAGAGCTATGCTGTCACACAGCTTGAAGATAGATCACCACCTCTCACTTGTTTTATTCTCTCTCAGGACAAGCCTCAGTCCCTCACCTGTGAAACTGAAATAACAGCACTGTCAAAGAATGTAAAATAGAGCTCAGTACTCACACTCTATGTTATGCTCTGGTTCTTCTCCCGTGAATCTGGATTGTCCTGTAACCAGAAAAGCCCAGAAATCATTGTGAAGGTGTTTCCGATCTAGGTTGTAAGAATCTCCTAGAAAACTGTCCAAGGGATACATTTATCCCTAAATGAAGCTAGGATACCACGTGGAGCCAGCACAGCCAAGGCCATTCTGGACCATCAGCCCCTGGTGAGCAGCTGACCACAGACTCCCCAGAAAGCCCAGATAAGCCATAGATGTATCCATATTGAATTACTAACCCACACGACATACTGAACTAAATTAATGGCATTGTTTTAAACCAGTGAATTATGAGATAGTACAGCAATAGAAAACATACATGTACATGTATGTACTCCACAGAGACTGCATGAGGGGTTAAGAAGATAATGCATATGAAGTGCTTTGAGCCATCTCTGCTATCAGGAAATTATATGGAAGAATAAATTATCTTCATGACCAACATTTTCTCCTCATCTCAATGAAGGCACAAAGTGCTATGTTTTCTAAGATCCATTCATTCTCTCAAGTTACTATCTGTTCCTTTTCTTCCAGAGCATATTCGTAGTGTAGCTCAAATGTCACCGTCATGGGGAAGACTCACACAGCTCATGTGACTCAGAACATCTTGTTCTCTGTCTCTCTGATTCTATCTCTTTCTATCTCTCTCTCTATTTCTCTGTCTATCTGTCTCAGTCTCTTTCTGTCTCTCTGTCTGCCTTTGTCTCTGTCTCTCCTCTAGCTCTTTTTGTTTTTCTCTTTCTCTGAGTGTGTGTTTGCATGTAGGTATGCGTGTGTGCACATGTGTGTGTTTGTAGACATTGCAAATTGTTAACATGTAAAGTATTCAGCATGGTTTCTGCTAGGAGGAAATCTGTCAGTGTTCCCTCACAGCACAGTTAGAATCTCCCACTCTGGCCTCAACAGTAGCACAGGTCCCATCTAATATTTATATAATAGTTAGGTAAGAGCTAGACCTGTTCTACTTTCTAGCAGGTGCACAGACAGCACCCTTGTTTTGCTATTCAGCTCCTTTCAAAATTGCCTTCACTGGTTTGTGTCTACTTGTTTTCAAAGCAAACCTCTTTGTTCAAAATTATGGCATGTGACTTGCACATATGGTATGCTTGGCCCTCTGTTGTTTAAAACTACTGCAGCCCACCTGAAGAATCCACATCAGTTCTTTCATGTTTTAAGGTGCTTTAGTTATTTTTCTTGCAACACCTATTATTTGAACTATATCCTCGACAATCATGTTCTGCTTATATCTCCAGAAATATATTCATGAAGCTGAGCATGACAGAAGGAAGCCCCTAGAGGCAATGTCAGGCTCACTGACTATTTGTGGTTTCAAGTCATTCCGCTCAGTCGTCTGGCTATTTTTGTTTATCCTTTGGGGCTTGTCTGAGTTGTATTTCCCCAAGAAAATCATTTCCCAACTCCTCTGGCACCCTCTGCTTGGGACCAATGAAATTATAATTGTCTCTTTTCAGAAAAACAAGCCTTTGTCAGTGGGCTGTCATTTATTTTCTTTCTCATTTACATAATCTACACACAATATCCCAAGCTGAAGAATAGTTTTGTTTCTGGTGGTGAAATGCATGAGAAGTGTTCTCTAAACTGAGCTAGGGGAAAATGCACAGTCTCGCTACCTGCCCCTGGCAAATGTCAGCCAGACTGGAAGAAACACACATACGACTATACAGTCCTCACTGCTTCATGTAGCATCTGTCCTTCATCATCTGATGTTGACCGGTTTTCTTCCTAAAGAACTTACTTTTCAGATCCAAGTTTGGCAGGAGTTCTTAGACATTACAGAAACATTTTAGAAGATGTTTAAACTTAATGGGTCCTAAAACTCTAGTGAGGAACTGTAGTTTTATTTAAATGTACAAATTAATTATTTAACATGAGTCACTTTATTTTTAATGTAGGTTATTGACTGGTAAGTCAGTCAATGAGGTCAATATTATTCCTGTAGGCAGCAGAATCTCTGGATCAATATGCAGCTCTGATTTGCAGTTTATCTAGAAAGTGGACATACAGCACTGTTTGCTAGAACAAGACGGAAAGAAGATGTATATGAATTTTTTTTTGTTTCTCTTTCACTTGTCACCCTTTCTTTGACACTGTTTAAATTATCTTTCACTTCAAACCCCTTTGCATTCAGAACAGCCATAATCGTGTAACCATCACCACTAGCCATTCAAGGAACATTGCCATCATCAAGAACTGAAGTTGGGTTCAGACTGAGCAATCGATTCCCTAATACTGCTGACAAGCATCATTCTGTCTTGTCTCGATAAAATTGCCTATTTTAGCTGCCTTACATAAGAAGGATGATACAATATTTGTCCCTTTGTGTGTGGCCTATTTCCCATAGCATGGCATCTTCAAAATTAGAGATACGGTATGAACTGGAATCCCAAGGATTTGGCGGCTGGTCCTTCCCTATCGTACACATTTAAATTGAGTTTCTTCTATGATTGGACGTTCATTTGTTCATGATTCTTGGTTATCAAGAATAATGTCCTTCAAGCATAGGTGGAGAATTATCGTTTTGCATCACTGTTTTTACTTATCTCTGTTACGGACCTGTAAGTGAAATTGTTGGGACCATAAGTGATCATCTGCTTGGCCTTGTGTAGGGGTGCCATGCAGGCTTGTAAACGGACTGGCCCCATTTACAACTCCAACATGTTCACCAACACTTTTTTCTTCATTAATTAATTAATTAATGTATTCACTTTACATCCCTATTGTAGCTGCCCCTCTCCTCACACTTCCCTCCCCCCCACCCCAACCTAATTTCTCTGTTCCCTTTCTCCTCCTAAAAAGAGGAGAACTCTTCTGGGTACCAACCTATCCTGACATATCAAGTCACTGCAGGACTAGGCTCACCTTTGTTGGGTAAAAATGGGGGTTCTGCATCTGCTCTGCCACTGGGCTAGGGCTGCGTGGGGAGACAGAAAGCAGGTGTGTGTGTGTGTGTGTGTGTGTGTGTGTGTGTGTGTGTGTGTGAGAGGCTGTGAGAAGCCTCTACTGGGAGAATGGGAGAGTGCAGTCTGAGGTCCCAAGGGGAGCCGGAGCTAGCTGGGGGGTGGGTGTGGGGGGGTGGGACCTTGGGCCTACAGGGTGGCTGGGGACCATCTGGTCCTCATGCTCTTGGGCACCCAGGTTCCAATGGAAGCCGAGGAAGAGCTGAGAAAGAAGTGGGGGTCCATGGGCTGGATTGGGCCTGGCTGAAGGGAGAGGGAAAGAGCAATCCTGCTGCATCCCACAGGGAGAGTCCTTGGTTTGTCGCTGCAGTTTGACTTGGCTTGGTTGAGGGCAACTGGCTTGAGTTGGTGGGCACCGTGGCTGGGAACGCAGAGAGGTCTTCTGCAGATTAAACTCAGCTCTTTAGACAAAGGCCTGTTACATTGTTCTCCATGGCAGATCCCGATGGGAAGAAAACAACAACAACAACAAAAAAAAAACCAAAAACAAAAACAGTCCATATTTTAAGATGTTTATTGTCATGGAAGAAAGTAGATGAGAAACCGTACCACCTTTTCTCGGTTAATACTGAGGTTAAATACTTTTTGCAGGGAGGAGGGTCTGGGAAGGAAGCTTTACTGGCTATGTTCTTCTGGCCTTTAGGTAACTCATTAATATGGAGATTTATCTTGAGGCTCCGAGGCCTGTAATCACAGCCTCTACCTCTGGAGGGGCTAGCAGTATTGCCCTACATGACTGAAGGACACAAATATAAGGAGGGCTGCAGCCTCCTGTCAGGAGCCTCGTGTCTGGGGGCATGTCAAAACACCTGCCGTCCCTTAGAATCACCTGGGTCCCATCTGGGATCCCTCAGGCTCACCTGGGTTCTCCGGGGGTTTCTAGCCTGTGCTCGACCAGAAACCAGGCTGCCTTTCAAGGTCCTACACTTCCTCTTTCACTGAGACCAGACTAGGCATCCCAGTTAGGGGAATAGGATCCAAAGGCAGGCAACAGAGTCATACACATCCCCCTTTCCAGTAGTTGGGGACCTGCATGAAGACCAAGCTGCACATCTACTACATATGGGTAGGGGCCTAGGTCCAGCCCATATACGCACTTTGGTTGGTGGTTCATTTTCTGGGAGCACCAAGGGTCTAGGTTAGTTGACTCTCTTGGTCCTCCTGTACATTTTCTATTCCCTCTGGGTTTTCCACAAGACTTCTTGAACCTCATTCAACGTTTGGCTACATTTCTTCATCAACACTTTTTATTGCAAAATAAATAAATAAATAAATAAATAAATAAATAAATAAATAAATAAGATAATATCCATCTTTGTGGGTGCTCAGCAAGAGGTAGCTCACTGTGATTTTTGAGCTCTATTTTGTTGTTGAGTCATATGGGTTTTGTAGATGTTCCAGACACAAATGCTTTATCTAACTTATGACTTACAAGCATTCAATTCTGGGTTGCAATCATCTTTTTCATCTCTCTTTGATGTACAAAATTATCGATTTTTGTAAAGTCCAGTTTTGTTTTATTTTGATGAATTTGGCGCTTCAGGTGTCATAGAGAAGAAATTGTTGCCAAGTCCAATGTCTAACTATCGTTAGACATCCTAAAATATTTTCTACATTTTGTAGTTTTGGTCTTTATGCTTATCCATTCTGGTAAGGAGGTAGGAATGCGTCTTCACCCTTCTACGTGCAGACACCTTTTTTTTCCACAATACCATTTGCTAAAAAGATCACCCATTCCTCATTGAAAAACATGATACCATCATCAAAATGTTGTTAATAAACTTCACTATAAAAATGTTTGCAAATATATAAAAATATCACATATCAAAATTATTTGACTATATGAAAGTTTTCTCTGTGCTACCTGAATTTACTTAAATCTTTTGTTCTCCCTACTATTTAGAATCTACATGTGCTACTGTTATGTACTGTGAAAAAGAGAAAAACAAATAAAAAAATTTAGAACTTTAAAAATACGTAAATTTGGTAAAAGCTGAGAAGAGAGTATGATTACTTCCTTTTGTCTAGGCAGCCCAGAGTAGGATTAGACCTACTGTGAGGCTACAAGCAGCAGAGATCAGTTTTCAATGAAAACAGGAGTCTCTTAGAGTACACCTGAAGCTGCCAAGTTGTCAGAGCTCAAAATTAATCACATTCAACCGAATCCAAAAATTTTAAAAATAATTAAGAGACATGAATCTTTGAATTAAATTTTAATTGTGTGTGAGGCTTTAAGGGCCAAAGAAAAGATTTAAAAGGAACACAAGATGACCTTGTGGCCAGCTTGGCAGAGCTCCTGCACAGCATGCACAGAGCCCCTGGGTTCCGTCCCTAGCACCACATACACAGTCATGTGACTGTAATCCCAGCAGTAGGAGGCAGAGGCAGGAGAAACAGAAGGTGAAGAAGTTCACCCTGAACTACCCCATAGCAACTTCAAGGTCAGCCTGGAATACATGTGACTCCGTCAGGGGAAAAATTAACAATGAAAATAAATAAAAACTCTGTGAGCTCTCTTTTCACATAAACCTTATGTGGAGGCCATAGTAAGTGGGAACACTCAGGGAAGAAAAATGTGTTATGAAAGGACACACCTTCCTGCCTAAGGGAGATTTATTTATTGAAAATTGTATTTCAATGAAAACGCCTAATGAAGTGGGCTATCAAGTCACTATGTCACATAGATGTGCTGTAGAGTCAGGATTCTGCAGTTATGTAAATGAAGCTGTCATGAGCTTGTTATTTTAAAGCTGAAAGCAGGCAGCTCCCCTGTGGGCCTCCTGGTCCCTGCCCTGAGCCTGATTCATGGCCAGTGCCATGAATGGGAACACAGGAAGTTTCCATCTGCAGTAATTTAAACACTGAAAATGGAGCCTAGGGAGTGCAAAGAAAGGTAAAAGTAGGCTAAGTAACCCAGACAAGCCAGGCAGCTCAGCAGGAGAGGGGAAAGGAAAAATCAAACCCCAGTTTACAAACAATTACCCAGTTTTTGCAAAACAAAAAATGGAAATCCCTTATTCGAGATCCAGAAGAACTTCAAGACAGGGGAATAGATGACTAAACCCAGTGTGGTCTAAGCGTGGAGCATAGTACCTGTGCCTATACAGGCCCCAGAGGTGAGACACAGTCTCTTTAAACCAACTGAGAGCTAGCAGTGTAGCTCAGTAGGCAGAGTGATGGCCTAGAATGATGGGAGAAGTGATTGCACCCACAACACCATGAAAGCAGGAGGATTAGGAGTTTGGGGGCATCCTCAGCTACATGGTTTGAAGCAATTCTGTGTATTTGAGACCAGATGAGTATCTGTTCAGTGGTAAAGCTCAGCAGTCTCAACTAGAAGCTACTCATCCGTCTTGGTTATTAGGGAACAGCACTGTGTATTAGACTGTAGCATGTGTGGGCATTTGCTATCTGTGCCTAAGTTTGTTTGTATGTGGCTATAAAGCCAAGTTTGGGTCAGGGTAAATCCTTTGAAGCGTTGAACCTTGGGCTCTTGGTTTAGCTGAGAGTCAAGATAGCCTTCACACTTCCAGGACTGCCACTGGGGAGGAGTGCTTAAAACAGTTCTGTTGCAGTGTCTTTTCCTGCCCTGAATAAAGGTACGCAATTATTTGCTCCCAATAACACAACAATGTAAATTTAGCTGTCCCCTTTTCTCACCTAAGAGGAAACGAAGATTTTCTCTAGTTATTGCTATCTATAAAGAACAATGAAAAGCACAAAAGCTGTTTTTATTAAAACAAGAATTTAAATTGAAGAGTAAGTGACTCCTAGAAGTAGTCTGTTTGAGTAGTAAGTTTCTCCTTTGGTATGAGTAAGAAATTTTAGGATCTGAAATCTTTGGCCACACAGGACTCTGTTCAGCTTGTTTTGGGGGACATGATGGCCCTCGGGAATCTGCTAGGAGTCTTCCTGTTATTGTCCAGTCAGAGACCAGACATGGGCAGTCATTCTGTTTAAAGGAAGGTAATAAAATCTGGGTGCTCTCACAAAACAAAATACAATAAAAATGCCACTGCCTGCTGCTGGTAGGTGGACTTAAACGAGCAGAGGTAAACTTCAATTTCAAGGGGCAAGTGTTCTATTATTGCCCTCAAGCTGGCCGGCCACCAATGCTGCATGAGACCTCTCCCCATTTTATAATTCCCCTTTTGTTTGTTTCAGAAACAGAAACAGCACATTATGATTTGGAAAGGAATTTTATGTGCAATTAGACTGCCAAGAATTGTGACGTAACACATTCAGGTTTTCTAATTGGGCCAAGAGGAAACCATCATTTCTGAAGTGAGTCGGGCACCATAACCTGAGCTTAAGTTCTCTGGAATACTTGGAGTTGTTTCAATAGTGACTGCTTATTTTCCACACTTCCATTTAATGTTAAAGCTGTGTGTTTTCTAGCTGTGAGGCTCTATTATGGAAACAGTGATAATGACCACTTTCTTACATTACACTCTGAAACTGTCAAGAAAATTGTCATTTGTAAATGATTCCCTGTGACAGTTTTTTAAAAATTGTTTTCAGTGTAACCTTAATACAACCTCACTCTCTGCCAAGACTCAGAGCCAAATTAATATCATAGTGAAATAATTTCTGTCCATACTACCAGTAAAATGCTGAGTATTTAGGAAAAGTAATTTCTGAAACAGTAATAAATGTCTCATAGGTTCTTACACACAGCTATCAAATGAGTCTCTAATAATTAGTCTCAAAAATTCTCATAATTTTTACATAACTCCAACTGGTGAGGTCAAGTGTTAAATAAAACAACCCTAAATGAAGAAAGCACAGAAAATCACTTTAGTTTGTTTTAATCAATATTTTATTTCTTGCAAAGCACTATGGCTGCTTCTAGAAATCAATGATGCAGTGTGGCCTTTGTAGTTCAATTGACTTTCTGCTCCAGACAGTCTGCATGGCTATTAACACAAAGTGGAATTAAGATGGAAGAGCTGAACAGGCAGACCTGAATAATCCATATAAGTTTATCCCATACCCAAGGGTCTCTGAAAACACTGTGCTGGGTAGGAATGGGCTTCCATATACTATTGACTTATTGAATCCCAAATACTTTAATCTGAATAAAAATAGCATTTTTCAATCTGACTGGCATTGGAGAGGCCCAGCCACAACCAAATCAATAATTCCTTCGAGACAGAAGAGTGTGCATTAGCTGCACAGAACAATGGTACACTGGCCAAGCTGGAGGAAGAAAAGAAAACATCATTTATATGAATAAATATATTAACACATATATTCATGTGTGATAAAAATCCAGATAACTAGGATTAAATTTATGCCAGATGAAACTCTGCCAGAGGAAGAAAATAATCCAGTTTGATTTGGGAAAGGAGAGACAAATGCAGCAATCTGCAGACTCCAGTGAATGTGTAAGAAGGGAGTGTAGAGCAGATGGACATGTGACTGGCAATGAAAATTCTTGTCCAACAGCAGTTTGAGATTATGAGCAAAGTGTTAATTGCTCACAAATATCATTGAGACATTCTGTTGAATAGAAAGTTTCCTCTTAGTCATCTCTCTCTCTCTCTCTCTCTCTCTCTCTCTCTCTCTCTCTCTCTCTTTTGTTTGGTTTATTGTGGTATTATTGACAAATTAAAATGTGCATATATAACAGGATACTAAGGTTGCGTTGTTTGTAGGTATGTGAACTGTGTGCATGGAATCCACAGTCAAGCTGACTCGAATACCATCCTATGATTATGGTTTTTTGCATGTAGGCATGAGGACATAGGAGATACCTTATCATATTTCAGCTGTGTGAGTCTGTCTCCTTAGGTCACTAGCTGGGTACACTGTATCTCTAGATACCGTACTCTCAGACATGAGTTACATCCTTGGATAATTTGAACTACAGCTCTCCTCATACCTTAGGTCCTGGTGAATGCTATTCTAGCTCTGCTCTTAAGACTGATTGGGGTTAGTATCCACTTATCAGTGAGTACATACCACATGTGTTCTTTTGTATCTGGGTTACCTTACTCAGGATATTTTCTAGTTCCATCTATTTGCCTGCAGATTTCATGAAGTCCTTGGTTTAATAGCTGCATAGTACTCCATTGTGTATATTTTCTGTATTCATTCTTCTCTTGAACAAATATCTGTGTTGTTTCCAACTTCTGGCTATTATAAAAAAAAAGGCTGCTATGAACATAGTGGAACATGTGTCATTGTTATATGTTGGAGCATCTTTTTGGGTATATGCCCAGGAGTGGTATAGCTGGGTCCTCAGGTAATACTATGCCCAATTTTCTGAGGAACTGCAGGAGTGATTTCCAGAGTGACTGTACCAGCTTGCAATCCCAGCAATAATGGAGAAGTTTTCCTCTTTCATCACATCCTCACCAGCATTTGCTGTCACCTGCATTTTTGATCTTAGCCATTCTGACTGGTGTGAGGTAGAATCTCAGTGTCATTTTGATTTGCATTTCCCTGATGACTAAGTATGTTGAACATTTCTTTAAGTGTTTCTCATCCATTCAAGATTTATTGGTTAAGGATTCTTTATTTAGCTCTGTCCTCCACTTTTTTTTGTTTGTTTTGTTTTGTTTTTCGAGACAGGGTTTCTCTGTATAATCCTGGCTGTCCTGGAGCTCACTCTGTAGACCAGACTGGCCTCGAACTCAGAAATCCGCCTGCCTCTGCCTCCCAAGTGCTGGGATTAAAGGTGTTCTCCACTTTTTAATAGGGTTATTTGGTTCTCTGGAGTCTGCCTTCTTGAGTTCTTTGTATATTTTGGATATTAGCCTTCTATTGGGTGTAGGGTTGGTAAAGATCTTTTCCCAATCTGTGTGGTGCCAATTTGTCCTATTGACAGTGACCTTTGATTTACAGAAGCTTTTCGATTTTATGAAGTCCCATTTGTTGATTTTTGCTCTTAAAGCATAAGTCATTGGTGTTCTGTTTAGGAAGTTTTCCCCTGTGCTCAAGTATTGAAGACTCTTCCCCAATTCCTCTTCCATTAGATTCAGTGTATCTGGATTTATGTGTATCTTGATCCACTTGGACTTGAACTTTGTGTGAGGAGATAGGTAAGGATCAATTTGTATTCTTCTACATGCAGATGGTCAGTTGAGCAAGCACCATTTGTTGAAAATGCTGGCTTTTTTCTACTGAATGGTTTTAGCTTCTTTGTCAAAGATCAAATGACCATAGGTGTGTGGGTTCATTTCTGGGTCTTCATTTCTATCCCATTGATCTACTTGATTGTTTCTGTACCAATACCATGCGGTTTTATCACTATGCTCTACAGTATAATTTGAGGTCAGGGATGGTGATTCCCCCAGAAGTTCTTTTATTGTTGAGAATAGTTTTTGCTATCCTAGGTTTTTTGTTATTCCAAACAAATTTGAAAATTGCTCTTTCTAAGTCTGTGAAGAACTAAGTTGAAATTTTGATGGGGATTGCAATGAATCTGTAGATTGCTTTTGGTAAGATGGCCATTTTTACTATATTAATCCTGCCAATCCATGAGCATGGGGGATCTTTCCATCTTCTGAGGTCTTACATGATCATCTCATTAGATGCGGAAAAAGCCTTTGATAAAATACAAGACCCATTCATGTTAAAAGTATTGGATGATCAAGAATTCAAGATGCATACCTAAATATAATGAAAACCATATATAGTAAACCAATAACCAATGTCAAATTAAATGGGGAGAAACTCAAAGCAATCCCATTAAAATCAGGTACTAGACAAGGCTACCCACTCTCTCCCTACCTAGGCAATATAGTACTGGAATTTCTATCCGAGCAATTAGACAACAAAAAGAGATCAAAGTGATGCAAATTACGAAGTAGGAAGTCAAGTTATCACTATTTACAGATGATACGATAGTATATATAAGTGACCCCAAAAATTCTACCACAGAACTCCTACAGCTGATAAACAACTTCAGCAAAGTGGCTGGATATAAAACTAACTCAAATAAATCAATATTGTTCTCTGCTCAAAAGATAAAAGGGATGATAAAAAAAATTGGAGAAACAACATCCTTCATAATAGTCACAAACAATATAAAATATCTTGGTGTGACTCTGACCAAACAAGAGAAAATCTTTATGACAAGAACTTCAAGTCTCTGAAGAAAGTTTCTCTCTTTTCAAGATTGAAAAAAAGTTCCATTCTTTCATGTTTTCTTTTTCTTTAAAACCATATGTACGTGCATATACAGGCATATCCATATGTTTGCAGGTGCAGCTGTATGTGTTAATTCACTTAGTGGTTGGAACTCAATTTTGAGTGGCTATCTTGGGAGCCATCTACTTTCTTTTTCTTTTGTATTGATTACATTTGTTCTTTTATACTTTCACATATGTATATAGCACACTCTGTTTAATCTCATTCTCCCTGACATTTCACATCTCCTCACCAGCCAACCCCAACACCTCCTCATTCCTACTGGTTGCTTTCCCAGATTCTTGTCTTTCTGCCTTTTTGTGACCACCTGATTTTATTTAGGGATGTCTCTGTGAGCATAGGTTTGGAACTACCCATTGGAGTCTGCTGGACTCCCTCTTGGGTGTACAACTGGAGACAATGAATATCATTCCTTCAGAATTCATTAGTTACTAACAGTTCAGTGGGGAAGAGCAGGGCTTTATGAGCAGCTATCTCTTGGTATCAGATTCTGAACCCAGTGACATCACATGTAGGCGACCCCCACATCGTTGCCAAGGTAAATGCCTTACATTCCCAGAATCTACCTGGCTACCTCCCACCTTTACCTGGGAGAGGCTAAGTCGACACCCATATAAATAGGCAGAACTCCCTGACCTCTCTCTCTCTTCCTCCTCTTCTTCTCCATCTTCTTGCCCCCACCTTCGCCCTATCTCCTGAATAAACCTCACATGGACCCATTGGTCTGGTGTGGTCTATTCTGAGCGGCATGTGGACAACATCACTATCAGTCCATGATAATCTGCTGATGAACCCAATCTTGTGTAAGACTTTCAGAAAAGATCTTACAGTTGCTATTAAGACATTTGCTATGGTTGTGTGACATTCTGAATATAACATTTTATCCTTACCTTTGGGCTCTTGCATTCTTTCCTTTCTGCTCTCTCCAATTGAATCTTAAGGGAAAGAGTATAAATTTTCCTAAAACTTAAATGTGTCTGATGAACACTAAACTATCATTGATTGTAGGCATGATGAATAGCCACAAATCTGCACTCCCTGTAGAGAACCTTCCCTAACTAAAGATAAAAGTAACATTTGTCCATGGATACAAACATAGATATTTAAGTTCCAGTTTGCTCTCATGTCAGTTTAGACGAGCAACAGTAGTGACTATCTTCCTAGAGTCTATGACCTCCCTCACTATGGCTTTTTGACCAGACACACAGTCCCATTTCTTGTTTCTTGAAACAGTGATCTTTGCTAGCATAGAGTGTGTGAACTAGGCTACAACTCATGGCCAGTAAGCCCTAGGGAACCACCTGCTTCTGCTTCTCAGTGCAGGGATAAGAAACACATGCTGCCTTGGTCCATTTTTTTTTTCATGAGCTCTGGGGGTGAAACTCAGGTCTTCATACTTGTGCTGAAAGTATTTTACTGATTGAACCATTTTCCCAGTCCCTTGCTGTCCTTTTTGGAACCAACCCCATGTTGATGAATGCTAAGGTGTTCTCTTGCAGTGACTATTATGAATAATGCATCAAGAGACTAACCATGGATGTGAATGTCTCGTGAAGATACCAATTTTATATCTTATATCTTTTATATCTTTTCTAAGATTGTACACATGAGATTGCAAGTCATATAAAATGGTAAAAAAAAAAAGTTTGTTAACCATATGTCCAGAAGATGTGTCCTATTTTGCTACTTCTTGCTGTGATATAACACTGAAAAAGAACAACTTTGGAAGGAAAGGATTTATTTGACTTATAGGTTACCGTCCATCGTCTAGGAAGGTTAAGGCAGAAACTCAAGGCAAAAATCTTGAGGTAGGAACACAAGCAAAACAATGGAGAAATGTTCGGCTCCTTTCCTCAGTTGCCCCAGGACCATCTACCCAGGCTTGGCACTGGCCACAGTGATCTCTGGGCCACAATGATATCTTTCTACATGGATCAGAAATAAAGAAGTTTCCCCACACACATGCCCACCAGTCAGTTCAATGGAGACAATTCCTCAACTGAGGTTCCATCTTCCAAGAATTCAAGCTAAAAACTGAAGCTAACTATGAAAGGAGATAATGTGTAAAATTCCCAAGAAATTCAAAACTCAAGGAATTAAAAGTCAGAGTTTTTTTGTTTGTTTGTTTTGTTTTGTTTTTAAATTAGGGGTTGGAGAGATGTGTTGGGAGTGTAAAGCATTTGCTGTAGTTCCAGGAGACCCAAGGTCAGTTCCCAGAGTTCATGTTGGGTGGCTTACCTGTAACTTCAACTACAAGAAATCAAACCCTCTCTCCTGACCCAACTTGTGAACCTGTACTCACATGCACATACCCACAACACAGAGATGCACACATACACACACAAATAAAATTAAGTTAAAAATCAAACATTGCAAACACTTGTGATTAGGTCTGAAGAAATATTTCTCAAGAGAAAATCTTCAAATGCCCCCAGCTGTATGATTAGGTACCAGCACGACTGTACCTCCTACATCAAAACAAAAATGAAATGTAGCTTCAGACCTGTTTGAAGAGATAATTTTCAAAGAAAAAACAATTACAAGTGTTAGCAAGGATGTAAAGAGATGAAACTTTTTCACATGGCTGTCAGAATTTAAATCGGTATAGCCATGTGAAAAATACAGAAGCTGTTAAGTATTACATATATGACCACACATACACACATACACTCACATACATATTCATAAAACTGTATGCATATGTCTATACCTGTATGACACACACACACACACACACACACACATACACACACATATATATATATGTAAATTAATACCGAATTATTGAAATGATAGACTAGTGATATTATACACGTAACTAAGCATATGTGCACATAGTAATGTAAATTCACATACATTCAGTGCCCATCAAGGCAACAAATTTTAAAACTTTAGATGCAGAAGAATCTTCAATAAGACTTTCTGTAGTTGTAGAGATTGCTCAGTGGTGAAGAGCACTTGTCACACTCTGATGAGGACCCAAATTCAGATCCTAGCTCTTATATAACAAGCCAGGAATCCTGAAAATGGTTATAACTTGAAATCTGAGGGATTCAACACCTTTGGGCCTTTACATTTGTACAAGCATGGAATCTCTCTCCCTCAACTTCTCTCTCTCTCCCTCTCTCTCTCTCTCTCTCTCTCTCTCTCTCTCTCTCTCACATGCTTACCCTTAAAATGTCATATACACATCCACATATAGTAAATCTGATTTTATGCCGTGTCTATATAAGCCACATTTTTTTTCTTTTGGTTTTTCGAGACAGGGTTTCTCTGTGTAGCCCTGGCTGTCCTGGAACTCACTCTGTAGACTAGGCTGGCCTCGAACTCAGAAATCTGCCTGCCTCTGCCTCCCAAGTGCTGGATTAAAGGTGTGTGCCACCACCGCCCGGCATAAGCCACATTCCTTAGCTATTTCAAAGTAAATAGATATTGGACAAATCTTAGGGAAAGTAAAAGTAGCCAAAGCGGAGTGATAAACCTGGAGATGTGCTGCTTAAGTCTGGCTCTTACTATGCATTTTAAAAGCATTCCCAGTATGGTGAGAAGTGTAAGGAATGGTAAGTTAATGCTCATTGTGGTTTTTTTTTCTCATTTTTATTTGTTTCATGATTACCATTTTTTCTCATGAGCAATTAAAAAGACATGATTTTCACTGTTGGTAATAATCTGTGCTGTACAATCTGATCACACTGGACAACTGATATCATTGATGTATTTTGCTAATGTCACTAATTCCGTGTGCATAAAATCATTCTCCATTGTCGAATGATATTTATAAATTCACTTTAAACACCAACATTATACAAAAAGCATAGTATATTTCAGTTATTTACCCAAATGTTATTTAATGTGTGGTTCATTCAACCATACATTAAATGTCAGCATGTAAGGTAAAGCATTATGTTATACATTACTTAAACAAAACAAAATCCTGTGAACTAAATATTGAAATGTTTTTCTTTAATTTTATGTTAACTTTTATCTATTAAAAGCTCTCACAGTAGGAGTTGACATACTCTTTGAATGCACATATTAACACAAAAACATATATAGTGTTAATTGGCTGCACTAGCCCTAAAAATTGCTTCATGTCCTAATCAGATTCAGAGTTGTTGATAGCCAGGGGAGGTGGTGTGGACAGGAGAATGGTTGACCAACAGACTGAAGTCAGTCACAAGAACACAGTAACATCCTATCTTTAAAAAAAAAGTCTGTGATTCTACACATGATATCAACCGCTGCCCGTGAAACTCATTTGTAATGGGTGACACATCATCTATGGATCTTCCTTCAAATTGCCTGAATCTGTTTTTTAAGTTGGTATCATATAATCGGTCACATTCTCCATATATGGTATTACTTTTACTTAGCTTCTTAATGTTGAAGATTATTAAGTCTATGGGAACATGCAAAGAACTATGGGCTGAGTATCTGTAAGGCTTAAATAGGCTCTTTGGTTACTTTCCTCCTCTCTTGACATTTCTACTTGGATGAGCCATTTGAAAATAACATCATGGGATTAAAGACATCATAACCCATCACCCTAAATAATTTGGTATGTAGTTCTTGTGATAAGAATATTACTCAACATGACAAATAACAATGTGTTATCCTAGCCAAAAACAGTTATATTAACTAAGTCATACATTGTGCCTATGTTTAAACTCCTCTAGTTTTCCTCAAAGGAGTTTGTGGTTTTCTGTTCCTATGATTCAAGTTCTGACCATGTTGCTTATTATAGCTCTGGCATTGACCTTCCTGGGAAGCCCAACTCTGCTCATTCT
>JANHMN010000006.1:65374196-65527272 GCA_030674055.1 Rhabdomys pumilio
CTCTCTCTCTCTCTCTCTCTCTCTCTCTCTCTCTCTCTCTCTCTCTCATGGGAAGAGTCTAATAATTCTTTGCAAACAGAGTTGCCAAACAATGGTCCTGTGCCCTAGACAGCACAGAAGGGACACTCTAAAATACAGTCTCAAGTACTCAGAACAATGCAAACTCTGCAGCTCCATGAAGCTCGGCTTTACCTTTGCAAAGAACTCCTCAGTTTAAATAAATCTGCTTAAACCTACAGTGAAGGGTGGCTTAGCAGTTAAAAGGACACACTAGGCAGCTCACACTCACCTGTACCTTCAATTCTAAAGAACTGTAGGCACCCTCTCCTAGTCTCCAAAGGCACCTGAAAGCCCTCAACATACACATAATTAAACCAAAGTCTTTAAAAAGTATGCCAGGAAGTCTCTATCAATAGCTTTCTGCTATCATTTCCATGTGTGAGGTGAGATGGTAGGTTGTAAAGCAAAGGAACAATAACCCATTGGATATTGAGTTTTGTCTTTATGTTTCTATTTCAGTGATAAAACATCATGACAAAAAGTAACATGGGGAGGAAATGATTTATTTCAGCTTACAGCTCTAGCATTAACCTTCACTACTAATAGAAGTCAGGGCAGGATGTCAGGGTGGAAACCCAGAGGCAGGGACTGAGGCAGAAGCCATAAAGGAATGCTGTTTATGGGCTTCCTCTTACGGCTTAGTCAGCTTCCACAATTCAGGACCAGCTGCCCAAGAGTGACACCATCCTTGCCTACACAAATCATTAACCAAGAATATGTTATACAGATACATATTCTCAGCTGAGGTCCCTCCTCCCAGTGAGTTGACAACAAAACCTAAAAAACCAATATCCCTTGTCAGTTTGACACACAAACAGGTAACTATTAAACCATAACCACTCTTTTCCTGTTATCCCAAAATTTTCATGTTAACTTAATGTTATATTCATATGACAATATAAAACACTCTAACCTTAAAATTCCCAGTCTTTAGATTTTTAAACACTTACAAAGTTTGAGTCCTTTAAAACATCTGGTATCTTTCAAACTCTCCTAATTACAGGCTCCTGTAAAATAAATTAAGTATTCTTACTCTAAGAGGGAAAAAACAAGGTCACACTCAGATGAAAGCAAACCCAGAGTCCCACAGTGTCAGAGTTCTGATAATCACCATCTTCCAGGTCCCAAGGACTTGCCACTGCACAGACTGGACTCTCACAGACTCATGAATAGTACACATAGCACACATTATAGGTTCAGGCAAGCTTCACTCCAAAGCTACTGCTGTTCTTGGTGATTGGTGATTGGTTATTCCCCATGCTACTAGCATCTCAAAAATGGTCTCCACTGCAGCTGAGCTGCACCATCACCAGTAGCTCCTGGTCTCTCTTCAGGTACACTGACCGTGGCATGTGGTGCCAAGCTTCAATTCTCTACATGACTCCTATCCTGAGGCTTCTACTGTAACCGAGGCTGCATTTTCACTAATGGCTTTTCCTGGATTCTCCTTAGGAACTCCAGTCCTGTCACATAGTGCTCTCCATAAGCCTTTCATGCCTTCAAAGTCAGGACATTTTGGGAGACTTTGACACATTACCAAGTCAATCTACCTGTTCAACATACAGCTTTGCCCCAATAGCTTATGTATGTTGACCTTGAGAAAAGATTTCCCATTGATGCTAATCTCATCTTAGAGCTGGTTTCTCAGCTCCAGCTGATCCCCCCAAAAAGGTTTCACTTTAGTGTTTCTGGCTATTTGTTTAATCATAGCTGATAATTCAACCCCAGGAGAAATAAGGCACAGATTCATAATTCCAAATATCCAAGAGCCTTGATAAAGTCTTAAAGAACCCTCAAACTTGTCTCTGAAGCTTCACAGGGCTGGCCTCCATCACCTGTATTGCTCTCATGTCTATTTTCTAAGTCCCCACAACAGCTCAGTAAGTTAGGAACACTTAATGGTTTCTCTGGCCCAAAGTTTCAAAATTCCTTCATAATCCTACCCAGACCAACAGTGATCACCTATGTCACAGCATTATTCCGTGGACCAAGAACCAATTTCTGTCCAAGTAGAGATTTCTAGTGATAAAATGTAATATCATGACCAAAAGTGACTTGAAAAAGCAAGGGTTTATTACAGCTTACAACTCTCAGGTCACAGTCTACCACTAAGAGGAATCAGTACAAGAGCTCAAGGCAGGAACTTGGAAGCAGAAACTTCCATGGAGGAAGGTTCTTACTGATTTGCTACTATAGCCTGTTCAAAACTCTAGACCACACAATTATTAAAGGTATTTATTTTTACAAAGACATAAACTCACTATTTTGAAAGAACCACTATGTAGATTACAGGAAATGCTATTTTAATCTTAAAAATATACATGAAACATTATATTTGTAGAAACATTGTATACACACGCACACACACACACACACACACACACACACACACACACACACACACACACACCCTTATATAGTATACATATATCTATACACAATGTGAGGTTGCTAAGCTTGATGTAGCAAATACCTCAACTTTTGCCTGACATAATGGAGTATTATTTTAGGACAGTTCAGGAGACTGGAAGTCCAAGATTGAGGTGTCTAGTCCTGGTGTCAAGTTTAAGTATGATTGGTTTCCTTTGGAGCCACCTTTTTAATTGGTATGTAACTATCTTCTCTATTTCCTTACACTGTCCTTTCCAGAACTCCAGCATTTCTGTTATAGCTTCATTTTCCAATTTATAGGAACATCATTTTAGCTAGAGCAAGGCCCATCCCAATGTCCTCATTCACACTCAGTTATGTCTTGGGCTCTGCTATCAAATACAGTTGCACTGTGTGCACTGGTGTTAGGGTCTCAACCTATAAGTCAGGACATAATGCCCCTCTGTAATATGTGTGCAGTATTACACACTAAAATGTTTATAGCATATGTGCATGAGCTCTTCCACTTCCATAGAAACAGGATCTTGCAGGTACTCTATTTGATAACCTGCATACCATTCTTTATCTGTTAACTGTGGAATTGGTCATCCCAAGAATGCAGGGTAAAAGTTGTTGACCAAACTATTTGTGAACACTTAGATTTCTCATTGTTATTTGCTTTCAGTCTTCACACATTCAAACTCTATCAAAATGTAATAAATGCTACCATACATGTTTGTGCTGTGCGATGTTCTGGGATTTTTCCAAAAGATGTTCCGACAAAAAGAGTGTCTAGAATAGGAACATGACATGAAACTTTAAATTGCTCTTCACAAAGCTTTGATCAATTTACAGAGGGAGTTTGTCTGTCATCTGATTCTTCTTCTGTCAGTAATATCCATGTTAGCCTCTGAAAATAAGACATGGAGAAATATATATTTTTAAAATCATGTTTAATTTTCATGATGATTTTCTGCTTTTTCTCAGCATGAAGATCTTGTCGTATCTGACTCCTCATTTGTTAATCATGTACACTGAAACTTGTCTGTGGTTTGCTTTCCAGTACTGTTCACATTAGTCATCTGCCATTCTGAAATCCTTGCTTTCTTCTCTTCTGCAATTACTGGAGGGTTTTGGTTGTTGTGACTCTTGACAAATTTCTCCTGTGTGAGTTAAGGTGTGTGTGTGTGTGTGTGTGTGTGTGTGTGTGTGTGTGTATGTGTTTGCCCATGTGTATGCAGATAGGTGCATCTGAGTGTAGAGGTTAGAGAACAACCTCAGATGTAGTCATCCATCTTAGGTTTGTTTCTTTGTTTGTTTGTTTGTTTTGAGATCAGGTGTCTCAGTGGCCTAGAACCCTAGTAGATTAGACTGGCTAACCAGGAACAACAAAGAAATAGGTCCTGGTCTTCACCTTCCTTCTTTTTGTAGGATACTATGATTGTAGACTTGTACTGCCACATCTGTCCTTACATGATCTAAATGTGTCTAGCAAGTGGTTTACACACTGAAACATCTCCATAGGCCCCCTCCCCCCTTTTTTTTTTACCTTTCTACAGTCTTTACTTAGACCATTCAGAGTGTTTAAAAATAACCCATGTGCTCGGTAAAATGTGTCCTATATAGGTAAATTGACATTTCCTTGTAATTTATGTACTGGAGAAGTAGTTAATGATATTTACCCAAGACTGTTCATTGTATAGTTACCATATCTGAGCAATGCATAATGAACACATTTAATGCTTATATCAGTTAAGTAAAAGGAATGAGAAAACCTATTCACAGAAGTTCACGGTCATTCAATCTATGTGTGTTTAAGTAAGATAGAGTCCTGGGAAGGCTGCTCACAGAACTTACGATTCAGTTTCTATTCTCTGTGTTCCCACCACTGACTATCCCATTCTTAAACATAGCCGATCATATATTTAACAGTGCAAATGTAAAAACAAGGTATGTGCTTCTTCTGTTATGATTCCTATGACTCTTTTTTCCTTGAGACTGAGTTCAGAGCTCCATCTCTCAGCCAGACATCTGACAGAGGAGATGCCTATAATATTGTATGGACACACAGGCATCCACATACACATGGTTTCTGAAACACCCACCCTGATCTTTGCCACTTTCCTTGGGTTGTTTAATCATGCTTCTCTTTAAAAAAAAAATGACCTGTTACTTTTTCATATGTTAAGCCTACTCCATTTTTTATGGTGTCAATTACAACTTGAGCCTTAACATTTCTAATGTGCATTGTGGGAAGAAAATATAATTCTGATTTATTCAGAGTGGCTCCACTCTTTGAAATTATTATACAAAATTATATTGTCTAACAACTAAACTCAAAGATACTCTACCTTTGCCTACCACCCCTCAAGTAAGCTGTGGTGACAGAATCAGCCAAACATAATTTTATCAGTGACACTCAGTAAAATGTGAGACTATTTCTATTATTCTCCACTAAAGCTTTTGTATTATTATAGCATAGCATTGTGTAGTATATATACGCTTTTAGAAGGAAGTAAAGATTCAAGTTGAAGATGGTCATAGTATTAGTTCTTCTGGATAAAAACACATTGAGGGGCCAGGCGGTGGTGGCTCACGCCTTTAATCCCAGCACTTGGGAGGCAGAGGCAGGCGGATTTCTGAGTTCGAGGCCAGCCTGGTCTACAGTGTGAGTTCCAGGACAGCCAAGGCTATACAAAGAAACCCTATCTCAAAAAAACCAAAACAAAACAAAAACAAAAACAAAACAAACCCAAACAAACAAACAAAAAAAAAACAATCCACATTGAGGGGTAAAAGAAGCAGAATCAAAACACCACCAAACTTTCCTTAATGCTAGTCCCTCCAACAGCTGCAACTATGGGAGCATAAAACCAGAATAATTGAACGGCAGTCAACCAGAGTGAACAGTTGATTTTGTCAACAGCCAGTAATATGTCTCATAAATTACAATGTGTAACTAAAATGGAAAACATGCAAAAGTGAATTATGTACATCCTCTAATGACTTCGGAAGAAATTATTTTTAAAAACATCACAATTGAGCACATTTGGTTAACACCGTCTCTCATCTGTTACGTGAAACCACAGGAGTAACCTCAGAAGTTAGCTACTCGAAGCAGTAGAAATCTAAGATACCATGCAAAACTGAACAATGCCCTGCAACACATGTTTAGCTCAGCTGGCTGTTCAAAATGTAAATGCAGTGATGTCTTCTGCCAAGGACCATGCAGTGACTATTTTAGGCTTTGCTGTCTGGGAATCTTTGTAGCAACTCCTCTACCATGGGTGCAATATAACAGCTAAAGAAAACTGGCCACCAAACAGGAGTACTGTGTTCAGTATAACTTTATTTATAAAACTAAGCAGTGAGCCAGGTTAGCCAACGAAGTCAGCACACTGAAATTGATTCTTGCAGGTTCAGGATGGGCTCTTCTCCACATTTTCTATGTCTATTGCTTGAAATATAGAAAATTCAAGGGAGGAGGTAAGACATTCAATGTCAAAGAGAGAGCAATGCCATTCGTGCTGCTTGTATTTAATTTATTGAGAAAATTTAAAGAATGGAAGATCTTGTGATTTCAAGCCATGGGATGTGGATATATATTTTGAAAAAGAACTAAGACTACATGACTACAATGTAAATAAATCGTTTTTAAGGCATTTCTTCTCACTAAAATATATGTGATGGCATGAAGGATGTTGTCCTTTGTTTACAGAATCTGCCAAGGAGGCTAACAAGTAATTACCATTGAAGTCCATGCTGCACTCTGGAGCCTGGAATAATCCTATAACAGTGAAGAAGAGAGATAAGGAGATGGTTCAGACAGTAAATATTTGCTACCAAGGCAGGAAGACCTGAGTTCAAGACCACAGACAACATAAAAAGCCAAACATGGAAATGCATAGTTTTATGTCTGACATCTTAATTATAACTAGTTAAATACAGTGACATCAGTAAGTCCTCTGATCATTTTTTGTCCCTTGGTGGTTTTAATTCCTCCTTGTATATCTTGGGACAATGGACATCATGTTACAACATTAAAGTGTAGTTTTAGCTGGGTTTTGTTGTTCTGTTTTGAGACAGGATCTCATATAGTCCAGGCTAATCTCAAACATAGCTGAGGATGAGAAACGTCTGATATTCGTGCATTCCCTGTCCAGAGTACTGGGATTGTAGATATTCATCATCATATTCATTTCTGTATAGTTTTGAGTCCATGTCTCTTGTATAGATTTTGATCCTTGACTGTGGCTATGTCCAAAGATGCTGAGACTGCTCTAAAGCAAGATAAGGACATCTACTGAACAGAGCTGAAACCAAAGCTGAGAAGGCTGTCTATCTGTTTGATTTATAATTAGGTCATTTTCCTCAAATCTGTTGCAAAGTTACATGATTACTAATATATCTAAAAGTAAGGAAAGAATTCACTTTAATATAGAAAGGAATACAAAGCAGTAGGAAACATATCTTTAAGAAGATATTTTTGGAGCTAGAGAAATAGTTCAGTGAAATAGAGCCCTTGCTGCTCCTGCAGAAGTCCTGGATGCAGTTCCCAGCATCCACACGGTAGTTCACACCCATTCAATTATTCTCTGATTAAACCACAGTCACTGGAGGCCTGCTTTAGAGTATCATTCCCCAGTCTTATTCTGGACCCATGTAACACACATGGCCCCTGTTACATTTGCCTTTCTATTTTGACAGTACATAAACATGATGACATAGCAGGTGAATAAGACACTGGGCACAAGACAGAATCAGATCTGGCTTTCTGTGCATTTATCAGCTGCTTCAGACACAACTGAACTGCAATTCTACCCTCCTCATGATTCCAAAAAAAAAAAAAAATAGTCAATTGCTTTTGCCTGCATTCTTACCTGGAGATAGCACAGGTGAGAACATGCTTGTCTGACAGCAAGATTGCTGTGTTGACTTGCTAGGCTTCCCACTGCTGCTGTCAGGAAATAAAGCTGCTTTGTGAGTTTGGGGATGAAGTGCCAGGTGCTGCCTTAGCAAAGGAAAGAATAAAAGTATGCTTGCCACTTAGAGATAAAAAGAAGATAGACAAGACAAAAGAGGAGTAGAGGAAGAGAAGGAGTAGAGAAGGAGAAGGAGTAGAGAAAGGAGAAAGGGCGACAGTGATCAAGGGAGATCAAAGGAGAGAGAAGTCTGAGCATCACTTCTCCCAGAATAATCTCGTATTCTGTAGGTTCATATAGAAATGTAAATTTTTCTCAAGAAGGCAATTAGTTTTAATAGTTCACTCACTATGGTATTCCATCTGGAATATTCTACCACAGTCCTGAGAGCTTTGTAATCATCCTGGGTTAGGGCCACTAGCCTTTCCTTTTACAGATAAGAAGAATGTGGCACTAGAGATTGTTGACAAATTGGGGTTGGCTGCAGCTCATAGGAAAATATGAGGACTAAGCTTACAATTCGGGGTAGCAGATGGGTGAGTTTGTTTCTCCAAAAGGCATCTCTGGGAGCTAGATATTTGGTTCCACTGATAGAACCCCGTCAAACATGCATAAAACCTCTGTCGGTGCATAAAACCAGCATGGTGGCTCATACTTGTGACCCCAACCCTCAGGAGGTAGAGCAAGAGGATTATAAATTCAAGGCTCCTCTTAAGACTTAAAGGGATCTTGACACTAGTCTGGGCCAGAAACTGGGAAAAAAAATAAGTGGGGCCATTCCTGTGTACAGAATCAATACTGGTATTTCATGTAAGAGACAATTCCTGGTTTAAAAATCAGTGCTGACTGATCAGTCGGCTCTGGTTCTTAATTTGTGCTTCTTGGGAAATCCAATAAGAGTTAGAAAGAGAAATGCTATTGAAGTCGTCTTTGTCATTTGTGGATTTACCCTGTCTGCAAGATTACCTCCTGTCAAAATAACTAGTTAGGAGAATTTAGAATGTCAGCTTTAACAGAGGAGAGAAAATCCACAAAACACAAAACTGCACTTCCTACTTTCAAACACCTTCATTCTCATTTCTAATAGTGATCTTGAAAAAAATTATAAACAGTATAAAACTTTATATTGACTTTACTATATTGTTGTTCCTTTTCTATTACTTGTGGCGCTAGAAAGTAAATCTAGGGCGTAGTAGTACAGGCTAAGCAAGTATTCTCCTGCTGAGATACCTTTACAGATGTCATACTTTATAATTTAATGAGAAACAAGTCTAACCTAACTACTTCAAATGACTGCCAGCAGGTACTAACACAAAGGACCAGGTGGTTGATACTTAAACAAAGGACCAGGTGGTTGATACTTAGGTTCTTGATCACACATTCAACCAATAGACTACTGCTGTGCAAAGTCTACCGTATGATAATGAATGAATATTGCTGCATTTTAATAAAACTTTATTTACAAGTGATGGAGTATAATATTATCTATCAGGACATGCTATACAGACCTGGACTCATCACAGAAAGTGTGGCTTGATAATTTTGTTCAATTCTCATCTAGAAATAAAAAGAATCTATAAGTAAAATTATATTGCAGCTTCATAGCCTCTCAACAAGATTCTTTCTGCTAATTACTCCTGTATTCCACTAAAACGCTATATGACTTATTTAAATTCCATCTATAATCATTCAGAAGATAGATATTCCTGCAAAGACAGATGGGTTTTGCTAGCATCACCCTCAGCTGTGAGGTGATAGAAATTTTTGGAGATGAGGCCTGGTGGAGGGAAAATGGATTAAGGCCCTTGAAGGAGATCTTGAGACCTCAGGTCCTTTACTTTCTTGTTTTTAAATTATCATATGTGGATACTTTCACCCCATAACATACTCCCCAACAGGATGCTCTGCCTGATGATAGGCTTAAAATGAAAAGGCCAAAGCAACCATATTTAAGCCCACAGTCAAAATAAATTTTTCATCTTTCTGAGTTGAATATATCAAATAATTTTATAACAGGCATGGAAAGCTGCTGACATGTCATCTAAGTGCACAGTGGTCATCAGAAATCATAAAGCCTTTTTCCTCTCACTTTCTCTCTTGCTTCATGTATCACAGCCAACTTCTAAAAAAACTAAAGAATGCTGTGCTACTAAACTGTAATATGTCAATCAGTCTAGTATGCTACATTTCACTTAAGCTCTTTATGTGGCCTGTGAACATCAAACAACATTTATTTCTACTTTCCTGACTTACTTCTGAAAAAATATATCCAATTGTTAAAGTCAAATCCAATTTCTAGGACAAATCAAAGTAAGCGATTAACATAATACATTTTACCAAATCACATCCATAAGAAGAGTAGAGAGAACTAATTAACTGGTTCACCTATCTCTAATTATGGATAAGTCATGATACTGTCCTGTTGAAGTAATTCTTGAAAAACAGCCTCCAGTCAGGCCAACTATTTAAGCTGTGGTGACTCTGCCTTGCTCAGCTGTCATGTTCTGTGGCCAGAGGCCACGTGCACGCTGCAGCTATAAATGGCCAGCCAGAAACACCAGCCCTGCTACTCATGAGACATGAGTATGGGAGATGGCTCTGCCAATCTTCCATGCTGTCTTCACAAGGCTGGGCATTGCCCAGAGCATCCTGTCAACCATGCAGACTTGGTACAAATGACTCTAATGCTTAGATTATCCAAAGGCTTTATATGTTTGGTGAAACTCAATAACAAGATGCCCATACAATCAGAGGTATAACCCAATACCCAACCTAGATATACCAACTACCTTTGACTGCAGGAGATATGTGAACATCTGCCTCCATGTTCCCCTCTCTCTCATCTCTCTCCCTCTTCTAGCTCCTCTTCTTCCTTCTCCTCTGCCTCTCCTTACTCCTCCTCTTCCTCTTCTTACTCCTCCCACCTTAGCTCCATAAAATAAAGTTTAATGATTTTTCATTGATAGCTGGGTTCAGAAGTTGAACCAGTTTATTTCTGTCTTGTGTCTCAGGTGTGTTCATTTTAGTTATGTTGAGTTGAAAAAATAAAAACCAAACCACAATAAAAATCTTTTTATTATTGTTGACTAGAGAACTTTGGTGAACTGACTAGAAGCATCACTAGAACAACAGTTTACGAATAGGGTTACTAGAAGTGCATAAATGTTTCCAATAAACAGGAACCAACTGGCACTAATTGTAGTACATGGTGACCTTAACATCATGTAGACAGAGAGTCACTTTCCCATGGGTAATTTAAAAAGTGAAAGTATTCCTCATTCTCAAAATATATTCTGACACTTTTGAAAAGAATCTGTTAGAAGATTTGTTAATAATCAAAATCTGCTGAATACTATCATCAGTATTCTTAGAAAATTAAAGATAAACTGTGTTTGTAGAGGTTAGAGAGTACCCTCAGGTACTACTCACCTTATTTTTTTGAGATAGTATCTCTTACTGTGTTAGATATCTTCAAAAGGGATGAATAAAGGAGTCTAGCTCAATCTTCATCTCTGCAGATAAAGATCTGGAGATCTGGAGAACATGGATAGCCTCCAAGCTAATTTTTACCTCAGTTCTGGAGATTAAACTCAGAGGCTCATGCTTTCAGTGAAAGCACATTACTCATTGATCCATTTCCCACCATCCCTAGATATTTTAATTACAAATACTTTTAAACCTGCAAAGCATAGACAACTCCAAAATGATGGTAGTTAGGGCCACATATCATTTATGATCTTTCCTTTGTGCTTACCAGCCTCTTTTATGTCCTGGAACTTAAAATGGCCCTCTGAGGGTCTTTGCAAAGAGCTTTGGTTTAAGACCAATATTTGCTCTTTCTCTCCCTGGCTTGAAATTTTTCTATTTGGCTATGCCGACAAGCAGGCAGCCAATTTCCTCTTTTCCAGCTCTGGAGCTGCAAGTGCTTGCACTTCTGACTTTTTATGTGGGCACTGTGGATGGAACACAGGTCCTCATTCTGACACAGCATGCACTTTAACATCAGTACTTTCATTTCAGTTCGCCCAGCTATACTCTGTCTCCAACTCCCTGCTCTGTGTTCTGCCCTCTCCCAGGGTCTTCTGCTCTGTTAGCAAATTGCTCTTTGAAGTGATCCTTTCCCATGGGCCGGTCACTTGGGTCAATTCAGTCACTTGACCTTGGAAAAGCTTTTAATAGAAGGAATTGGGGCAATAATTTAAAAAATTTAAAAATCGTGATCATTTAAAAGCAATACAATATACCAGCAACAATAATTAGCATGGCTCCTTCTGCTACTTCTTCCTTTTGCCTCCTCTGTTAGAAAAGAAAATTACTCTATGTGACTAATTATTTTTCTAGTTCCCAAGCAGTTTATGTTAAGAAGGCCTATTTCCAGGAAGAGGGCCCTTTATGTAAATCAGTGTCTATTATTTCTGCAATAAGTACTCAGAGGGCTTATGGGCAATACTATGATGTGACAGTAAAGAGAATATTTAAATTTTATTATTTAAACTTTACAAAATCTATGTGTATGTCTTATTTAAGCAACTGTATCAACTCTACGTTTGCTTATGTGCACCACTCAGAGTTTTCAGAGAGGTCTGTATGAATAATTGCAATGAAAATTTTCAGGTTAGAATTACATCAAAGCAAATTATCATAGTAGCTGTAATGAGAAGAGACTTTTTACTACTTAATTTCAAAACTATTATATGGAGCGTAGGAGATAGCCAAGTTGATAAAGTGCTTGCCAACAAGCACAAGGACATGAGTTCAAACCAGAACCTTTGTTCAAAAGCCCACTTTAGTGAAACATACTTGTAACCTCATCACTTGGAAGACAGAGGCAGACAAATCCATGGAGTTCACTGACCATATAGCCTAGCCCACTTTGTAAGTTCCAAATTAGTGAGAGACTATCTCATAAAAACAGACTATAAAATGAACACTTAAAGTTGTCTTCTGACCTCTACCTGCACCTACATGTGCAACTGCACACATGTACACACACAGGCATTCACGTGCGCCCCTATACATACCCTTCTAAATTTTCCAAAATTTAGAATACACGAATTTAAGAGATACATCAAAAATAACATTCAGCTATGAAATAATAAAGGATGGTTTTATGAAAAAAAGCTTTGCAAGACCAGAAAAAGAAAAACAAACAAACAAACAAAAAAAACAAAACTAACTGGAATAAGCAAGTGACTAATATGTACATGAGGGTATTTTTCAAAAAAAATTTCTTAAATATTTAACCTTTTATTTTAAATAAAACTGTTTCTTTCTGTCAGCACTTATAATGTTAATAAGTACAGCTAATGTGAGAGTCTCCAGACTTCAACTACTTCAAATTGAACCCCATGATTCTTAGTTATCGTGACTCTTTTGTCATCCTCTCAACTGTCAAACTATCACTGACAATACCACCATGGTACTTGTAGAGAAATATGCAAGCACATTTTAACATGAATTTTTTTTTTAGTCATTTTATACAAAAGTTGAAATACAAAATACATTTAATTAATTAACCACACACACACACACACACACACACACACACGTGTGTGTGTGTGTGTGTGTTTGTATAGACAGAGGGTGGATAGAGGATGGATTAAATGATTGAGAGTTAAACACCTTCCCCCAAGAGATGTGGGATCATGCTCTGTTGACAAGATGGTCCTAAATTCCTGGACTCAAGCCATCTCTATTGCCTTGGATTCCTGGACAAATGGACTAGAGCAATGCATCATCTCACCAATATGATGCCGCCATGTATTTGTAACTAGTCCCAGTTATAGCTTTGTTCTTCTCCCTCAAGAAGGTTTTCTTTGCTCAGTCACGTAGGAAGCCCTCTTCTCTATTCTCTCAAGCAATGAGGAAGCAAACATTCCTCTTTTAAATGCTAAGTTTCTCTCCCTACCCACAAAATCCTGGTCCTAATTGCACAGTAAAAGCCTCTGGGAACATGCTAGTGTGAATTAAAATTTGTTATACCTTAAGCCACCATGGACCACTAGCAGTGGAAGGACTAGAATTGGGAAGGGAAGAAGGGAAAATAGCAGAAATCTACAACAGGGCAGGGAATTCTTGCTTCAAACAAAGAAGTTTCCTGGAGGAAAGAGCCAGAGTAACTTGGGGTTGAAGTGTGGGGGTGCTTGGCTGCAGAACCTTAAGAAACCCCAAGATATCTTACAGCTTAGCCTTGGGTCAAAGCTGATACCAGCCTATGTACCCTTCCTTGCAGCCCCAAAGTGTCCAGTACTTTACATACCCGTCTTTGCCCATGAAGTGGGGATATCTCTTCTTTACTTTCTATTATGTGTCTTGAAGCTTGGTGCTAAGGATAATTGTTTAACTAGGTTTATAAATTTGAACAGTTACTATGGAGTTAATATCACTGAGAAGTAGAACTACTTGGCTTCAAGAAATGTATAACCTACTTTGGGCAGGGCCTGTGGCCAGGCAAAGCCCAATGGCACTTGCAATGCTTGTAGGCCAACCTTCTTATAGAGCTTATTACAAAGCACTCTGTTAGTGTCTCACCACCTTTTTACTAGGAAAACACTCTCCTGCACATCTCAAATCCTTCTGGAATAATTTAAACAATTTTTTCTTTGTTTGGGATTTGTGTGCAGCTAGGAAATTGCTTCTGGTGATATGTAATTCATAGACTTTCAGTGTTCACAGGATCATTTCATTTATTTTCTTAGTTCTTAGCAATAATTAAAATGAGAGATCACACAGTAACCAAACCCACAGTCAATTAGTCAAAAGTCCCAAGAGCTTTGGTCAAATATAATGTAAATAATTCTAAGTACTGTGGTGGATCACAATGGTAAAACACTTGCTTAGTATGCCATGCCATGGCTCTAATCCTCAAACCTTCAAAACATAATAAGTATATAAATAATAAGTCAGAGTCATTAAAACCTTCCTAAAATTACAAAGCTTGACTAGTAGCATAGAAAAACAAACCATATAGGCATTCTTGATCAGAAATTAGAGTGTTTTTACTTGTATCTTATTTTGGGGAATACTGGAAGATTGTTTCTGCTCACTAGTCTCCTCATCTGGAGAATAGAGATGAAGCTTCTAGATCAGCATCAGTTTTATTTTCCCATATTCTATGACTCAAATATGTGATATCTTCATCTACAGAGTTTTAATATCAAATTCTGAAGGATAAGCAAGAACATTGGCACTAGCCTGTAATATTGGGATTTGATGTGATCTAACTTGAAAATGATGCCAAAAGAAGTAACTCATTCCTGGCTTTTTATTTGCCAACTTGTGGTACCAAGTAGGGGCATTCTTGCTCATCTATACAGGCTTTATAAAAATGATTAAATCCAGAGAGCTGTGATTTTCAACCTAAAATCAACTTGCTTAGCAGACACAATCTAGAGCATGAATGTGCAGTCAAGATTAACATGTATATGCTTCAGTTGTCCACTGGAAGCCAAGGGAAGAAATAAATATGATATTGAATATCAGAAATATTGGAGACTCTTGATGAGGTGCCTATCCAAATCTCTCTGTGAAAAAAGATCTTCTAAGAACGAAATAAGGCTATTTTCCAGACTGAGTAAGAGAATGTGGTTAGAATATCTGAGCCCCTTGCATTTGGCTGTTGTAATAAAAGGACCAGAGATAGAAACACTGGATAAACTTCCTCGTCAGTAGCTTTAAAACATCTAAAGGCACAGAACTAAAACATCCCACAAAAAAATCTGTAGTAAAAATTATTAAATAATCCTGGCACAGGGTTTCTTTCTGCCTTAGACTATGTTCCTGGAGAAAAGACACATAGAGCCTTTATATTTTTAAATATGTCTTAGGCAGCACAACAGCTGGAAAACTGCCTACCCTCATGCTGTTAGAATCTACCTTATTATTTATAGCCCAAGTTATTGCTATGTTTCATCTGGGCTGTTCTTATCTCCAACCATGTACCCCCTTGGGCCATGTTCTCTTGACCCATTGCTCATGATGGCTCTCTTTCTCCTGCATGTTCCTCTTCTATCCCACAGGAGCTTCTTTTTCCTCTTCCTCATAGTCTCTCTCCTCCAGGCCAATGAAAACCCAATCCCACCTATCTTTCTTCTGCCCAGATATTGGCTGCCAGCATCTTTATTCACCAATGAGAATTAACTTGGGGTAGGGTCCCAGAAGTTACATGTGAACTCAAGGTTTTGAGGCTATACTTAGCATTACAATAGACAGCAGAAGACAAAATCTCAACAGAATCAGTGAAGGACAATAAACATGAAAGATAGTCAACCTTATTAGCCATTAGAGAAACACAAATCAAAACTATCCCATCTCTTCTCAGTCAGAACAACAATCCCTAAGAAAACAACAATAAGACACCTAGACTGTGGGAATGGGGCTGCTACCAAGCCTGACAACATGAGTTTCATCCCAGGGACCCATGTGGTGGAAGGAGTTATACATAACTGACTATCACAAGCTATCCTTTGGACTTCAAATGTGTGTTATGGTGATTGAGCACACAGACATTTTCTCTCTCTGTCTCTCTCTCTCTTGCATGTTCATACTTTCTAAACAGATAAGTGTAATTTAAAAACAATAAATGATGGAGAGGATGTGGACAAAGGGGAAATCCTTACATACTATGTTCTTCTTGTGGAAAAGTAGCCCATCCACTATGGTAGTCAAAATGGTGGTTCCTCAAAAATTTAACACTAAATAGTCTATATGACCCTAGATATCACACTTTGATATTTACCTAAGGACTCTATGTCCACAAATCACAGAGATCTGTTCTTAATTATTAAATCATGTAACAGGCTAGGTGCCCAACAACAGAGGAATGGGTATTTGCCATTCTCACAACAATGAATACAACTTGAGGTGATCATATTAAGTGATTGACGTCAGTTTCAGAAAGACAAATTTCACACACATGGTATTTCTTTTGTGTTTCATAGATATTATACAGATGCATAAAATCATGTATGAGCATATGACATAAAAGTAGAACTGAAACTGTCTAGGGGACAAAGGTAACTAATAAGAAGAGAAGTGGTGAGTAACAGGAAATTAGGGACATATGGTGAGGCATAGGCTTAACCTACAATATACTGATATGAAATTTTTAGATTTATTAAAAAATCAATTTAGTAAGACTGAGGAAGCAAGAATGGAAGCCCACCTCAAGAAATTCACCTTTGGTTTAGAAAGAGTGATGGAATGAGAAGGGCTGAATTTTATGGTGTCCAGTATGTACCCTGGCAGCATCAGAGACATCTTTTAGCCCTTGTTGTGATTGACTATCAGAAAACATCTGTCATTTGTTTATATTAGCTATTAGAATTGTTTGAATGAGAATGAGCCCTGTAGGTTCACATGTTTGGCTGTCAGTTGGTAGAACTATTTGGGAAGAATTAGGATATGTGGCACTTTCAGAGAACATGTATCACTGGGGTAATGTCACTGAAGTTTCAAAATCACATACCATTTCCAGTTTGTTCTCTCTCTGCTTCATGTTTGTGGATCAGATGCAAACTCTCAGCTATTGTTCCTGCCCCATGCCTGTCTACCTGCTGCCATGTTCCCCACCATAATGTTAGGTCACGGACCCTAACCCTCTGGAATCATAAGTTCCAAATTAAATACTTTGTTTTATGAGTTACATTGATCATAGTGTCTTAGCACAGCAATAGAAAAATAAGTAAGACAGCTATAGTATGAAGATAGTTCTAAAAAAATGTGAAACCAACATGAGAGAACTCTGGGCTAATCCCAAAGTCACTTTCAATGCTAAAGTATGATTTTCTTAAACTGAAGATTGAATTTGTACTGAAATATGATATCTATTCAAAAGCCAGGCAGGAGTGACAAGCACATATCTTTATTCCTAGCACCTAGGTTGCTAAGGCAAGAGAACTCCAAGTTCAGTGCTAGTGTGGCTGTATAGTGAAGCTGTCTTTAAAATAATCATTGTCATCCTAAAACAAAATGAAAATACAATTTCTATAAATGCAATTCCAACTAACCACTGCTCATTTATCCAATGAAGGTCTGGATTTATTTTATCTTTCTGAAGGTAAATACTTTGAAATGTTTGATGTGGGGCTTCTAGCCCAGACTGTCTTCTAATTCCCAGTCTAAGCTCTGACATCAACTATTTTTAGATTTTTACACATTCAAGGAAAAAAATCTCTGTAGCTACTTCCTGAAACCAACACACACTAATTATTTAATATAGACAAGACCTGTAAAAATTAAAAAAAAAAAAAGAGTTAATTCTACCCATAAACAAGGATGCAAACATCTGGGTTAAAAATATCTAACACATTGTGAGTACAATCTTACTCTAAAGATGTGGGTTTATCTTAAGGAAATCTACTCACTAAATCTCTATCCTAATTCCTCACAGCAGAAAAGACAGAACCTCGATGGACACAGAATATCACTAAAGACAACTTAAAACCTTCTTATAATAAAGCAAAAAGCATTGAACTAAAGACGTGAGAGTTTCTTATTTGAAAATATTTCCTTCAAACATGAAAAACAAGACTGCATCATTCCTGTTCTCTTAGCGGGTATGGTAGTTACTCTTCTGATGTTATAATAAAGCACCATGAATGAAAGCATCTTATAGAAAGTTTATTTTGTCATACCAGTCTGGAGCAGGAGTCCATACTGGCAGGGAAGGCATCGAAACACCAGCAGGAAACTGAGAAATCACATCTCAACCAGAAACAGAAAGCAGAGAGAGGAACTGGGAGAGGAATGAGACTGTGAACACTCAAACCTGCTCACAATGTCCTATTTCCTCCAGCTCTACTTAAACCTTCTACAACCCTCCTCAAATACCAACAACCCCGACAACCAGAGAACAAGGGTTCATATATTCAGTTCTCATTCCAACCACCACAGGAAGTCCTAGCTCTTGATGTAAGACAAAACACCAACGAGAAAGAACATTTTAATAGAAAAGGACTAAAGAGGAAGAAACAAAGTCCTTCCACGTCTGGAGGTGATCAGATTAGCCATGTGAAATACATCTGTAAATTATGTAAATAATAAGAAAACTAGCTTTAATTGCATAGTTAATATGTCAAGGCTAATATGTCAACAGAACTCATAGGTGATTTGAATAGCACTTGCTTAAAAAAAAAGGGAAGTTACTCGTGACTCTCTCTAGCATGTGACTCCAAAATGCTTTCACCCACTAGGAGTTGTGTCAACATCTTTTTCATGGGCCTAAGCACCTTGCTTCAGCCTCCCCTAATAAATCACAGCTAAGCCATCCTTGTATAACTTCAACAGCTATAAAACAAAAACCCAAAACCTAATTCACATAGCACACACTCCATTTTTCTGGATAATTGTTTTCATTGCCCTTCTGAGCTATTTTCCCTTGTGATTTGTCTACTATGTTATACTATCTAAAAATTGTATTAGAGCATGCAAGGCCTCTGGGATAGATACTGGCTCATACTGGCACACACCTGCCTCAGACAGCCATATGACTAGCCATTCCCCTCAATTGGGCCTTCAGAGAACTCCAGTCCCAGGCACTGTCTGAACATCTGATTATTTTATGTGAAATAAGTGAAGAATCAGCTCTATTCGGGGATTGGCTCAGTGGTAAAGTGCTTGTTGCATAAGCATGAGGTCCTGAATTCAGGTCCCCAGAACTCATTTGAAAAGCCAGATGTGTCAATACTTTCTGTAATCTCAGTGCTGGATGAGATGCAGACAGAGGATATCTAAGGCTTGTTGGCCAATAAGTGTAGCCAGTTGGTGAGCTCCAGGTTTAGTGGGAGAAAGATAGAAGGGATGCCGAGAAGATCTGAGAGGTAAGAGTACTTACTGCTCTTCCAGAAGATACATAGTTTTTTTCCCAGAACCCACTAAAGATAGTTTACAACAGACCCAAGAGACAACCCTTTCAAGCCTCCACAAGCACCATATTTATAAGCACATATACAGAGAAACATACACTTGAATAATTTTGAATCTTATTAAAGTAAGATTAGTAGAATTAAAGGATACATAACAGCAATTTCTTGTCTCTACCAGCACCTACACTTCAACAGCCATGCACACACACAATATATATATATATATACATATACATATATATACATATATATATATATATATAATAGGTACATAGACAGATAGAAGAGAGAGAGAAAGAGAGAGAGAAGAGAGGGAGCGAGAGAGGGGGAGATAGGATATAAAAGGAAGCAACCCTTAGCTGAGATAACCCCACACAAAAGGCTCTAATGAATTAAAACTGTTATTTAAATATTAATCTTACAAGTAGTGTGCTATGAAATACCTACAAGACACAATAATGTAGTATAATAAGATACCTGTGAGGTAATATTTTCATAGAGAAATTGCAAGCTTTCACTAAAATATATATACAAGTTCTGAGGAGATGGTATAGTTAGTAAGATACTTAATAAGAAAACAGAAGGAAATGAGTTCAAATTCCCGGCACCCAAAGGAAAAGTAGGGCATACCACATGAATGCCTGCGACCCCAGACCTGTGGAAGATAAAGACAGAAAAGCTGCTGAGGCATGATGACTGTCAGGGTAAAGCTAGACTATCTCAAGGAAACAAGGCAGAGACTGATAGAATAGATTTCTGTGCCCATACACCACTACACAAATGCACAATCACACACACACACACACACACACACACACACACACACACACACACACTGGGGAGGGGAATGGAGGGAGTGAGTAGAAATAACAGATAAGAGCTAAATAAAAGAAAATTTAGAATGATTTTTGGAGCTGGAATACAGTTTAATGGAGTAAAGACCAACACATGTTTGAATAAGCATGTTAGCAGTGGAATTGTTTCTCTCTGTGGAAATCAGCTTATAAAACCTACTCTGAAAACCAACTGTGAGATCAGCTCAGGACTGTTTTCCATTTGGTCAAGAAGCATCTTTTGAATGTGGTAGAACCCAAATCAATATTACTTTGATAGAGAAAGTAATGAAAATAAGAAAAAAAGACACAAACTGCTGTGTTCTTTTTGTTTTGTTTTGTGTTGTGTTCTTTTTAACTTAAAAAATAAATAGGTTGACTTATATGGTATTTACAAAAAGTAAAGAATAAACAGTAGCCTAGTTTATCTTAATAAAATATGGCAGAACTGTACGATATGGTTTCTTCCCAGGTGTTATTTTATTTAGGAAGTGATGGCCAGAGTTCCTTTCCATCAGGGTGATGACCTCACGGATGATAGACCTGCATCATAAAAAAGTATATACAATAAGAAAATCCTCAAGGCTGATTTAAGTAGGACAGACAACAATGTAGACACATATAGGCAAGAATGTAGGGCGATCGCTCAGTGGGTTAGTATTCACCATGCAGCTTGTAAATAGGAGAACCTGTCAAAACATTAATCGGTTTTTCCTTCGCAGACCTCTGCTCCCTAAATGAGCACTCTGAGACTAATTATTTATTATTAATTGCCAGGGCTATAAGCTTCGGCTCACTCCCTGACTATCTTGTAACTTACTTAACCCATTCAAACTATTCTATGTCTACTCAGTTACCTCTCTTCATTCCCAGCCTGCTTCTTTCTTCCTTGATGTCTTCCAGAGTCTCCCTCAGTCTTTTTCTTGAATCTCTCACTATTCTCCCTGGATCTTCTTTTATTCTGAATTCCCCAGAATCCTCTTTGTTCATGCAAGTGTCCCACCTCCTATTTCCTACCTCAGTTCATTGGCAATAGGTTTGGGTTTTTTTGTTTGTATGTTTTTCTTTGACGGGTGATGCTTATAAGAGATTCTGTCTACATGAACCTGAGCTGGATCCCATAACCCATGTTAAAAACAAAACAGAAACAAACAGAATCAACAGGTGTGGGATCCTGTGCTTGTAATCTCAGAGCTGGGGAGATGGAGGTAGTCAGACCCTTGGATCTTAGTGGCTATACATGGAAAGTTCCAAGCCAATGAGAGACCCAGTTTCAAAAAACAAGGTGGACAGTACTAGAGAAACACCACCCAAGACTGTCTTTTAAGTGACTCAACATCACTTCAACACATCAACTGAAAAACTTAAAAATATAAACATTCAGTGCAGAGGAGAATGTGTTCATAGAAACAGAACTAGAATGAGGGGCACTGTGAATTGAAGGTGAGAATCCATGCCATCCGCATTTCTTCCCTGTCATTCTCCTTTTCCATTAACTATACAAAGTAACTATGATGAGCTCCACTGAAGATAAGCCCCACACATCAGAGCAAATCATCCATGCCTTTGTCCTGTACTCATGCTAATTCTAAAGTTGGGACAATGGGTGTGAATCGACACTTCAAGCAACGGAAGACACACACAGAAGCACCATCTCTTCCAGAGCAAAGAGGAATGGCAGTACTCAGAGATAGTAGGTCTTACATCAGCTCACCATGTGCCAGTGGCCACTGACATATTGGAAACATTTCTCTTTCATAAGAAAACAAAGTCTAAGTGTGTTTGTGTTCTCATAACTTTTTTCCATAGAAAAACCCACAGTTCTGTTATAAGAGACAGAGGACTCTGTCTTTTTATCTGACAAAATCTTCCATTTCCTTACAGAAAATAATTGAATATGGTGTCATACAGCTTCTCCACAGAGGCCCAGCAGTCAGTGCTCTACAGTTTTTCCACGAGCAGCTGCGAGGAACAGGGGCTTTTCCAAGAAGACGGCAGGGAGTGCTACTCAGAAGCCACAGGCAGCTTTCCCCCTGTTCTCCTGTGGATTTTTTCTTCTTCTTTTTTAAGAGCCTATAAAATGATGAATTTGTTTGTAGTAAAGATAAACACTGCCAAAACCAACAAGTTTCTTCCTTGGGAGGTGGGGGCTGTAAGGCAAATTGGTCCTCAATTTGAGACAGTGGGTATAGTTTATACTGAAGCAGCCAGTGAGCCCCTCAGCCATGCTTCTTCCACAGAATTTCCTTAAACAGATGATAAATCTTGCCTGGAGGGATTCCGAATTGTGTATTCAAGGGAAAGGGGAAATTAAAATTGATCTCTTCTATAAATACTTTAGGTTAAGTGATGTGTCCGTGTGCGTGTGAATAAGTAGGCAGAGAGGCTTGTAGACTGGATTAATGGCACAACAATGCTACAGGACTTGTTCTATGAAGTGCTGTGATTTTCCCCCTGACATGGAGAAGACACTTCTCTGGGTGAAGAGTCAGATTCCCAACTCTCTGACACACTTTCTTGAAGATCATGTACTAAAGAGTCCCCTCAGAGCCTAAAGGTCCAGGCTGAATAATGAAAACACAAGAAACCAGCTAAGTTTGAATCTCAAACAAACAATGTGATCCTTTAGTATAAATTTGTCTTAATTATTAAATGTGCCCTGGATAAAAAGCTGTTCACTATCTGGAATTCAAATAGAGCTTTACCTTCTCCATTTTTAGTAGCCAAATCTGGCAAGCCTACATGTCATTCATAGTAACTAGATGGATGTTTTTTGTGCTCCTAACTGCTAAGTCACACCAAACACAGACTGAGTAAATTCAAGCAGTGTCTCTGTATAGTACCAAAAAGATTAAGTTATGTTTATGAGATAAAACTCCAGCAGGATAACTACTAAGTAGTTAATGATATAGCTTATTTCAAGGAGTTGGACTTCCTGAAAGTCACATCCTGGAGAATTTTGCAAATCACCACATCTGGGATACAACAAGGCCAGTGAAACCACGTATGTGCAGTCTTCGCAGTAACCATTCAAACACTGCTATATTCTGATGAGCAGCAGCATAGCAGGCATCAGCTAATGGTGGCTAACACTTAAATTGCTAGCCTAGCTTAGCAGAAAGTTTGGTTGCTTGACCTCTTCTTACTTGAAATTTAAAAGAAAGTTCATAGCTGCTAAAGCTGGCTAAATCATGGAGAAAGAATTAAGATGTTTTAAAGTATAAGTTAGATGGTTACACACAAGCAGGTCAGGCTGCCTTTTGTGAACCTGATTGTTAAATTGAATACAACATAAACCTATAATTTAACCAAAGTATTGAAACCATGTAGAGACAGACATGTTTTGTTGATAACATTTAGGGAAGACACGCATGTCTATTTCCTTTCTGTGAGACAGAATTGGTGTGTATGAAGATGCATGTATGTCAAGCTTTCAAGTCATTCCTCAGAAACCACCCATCTTGATATTAGGGAATGGTCTGCCACTGGGCTGGAACATACCAAGTCAGTCTCAGTGGCTGACTAGTGATCCTACTGTCCCCACCTCCACTCGGCTGGAATTACAAATATGTAACCTACACCTGGCTTTTGCGTGATTGTGAGTGATTGAACCTAGGTTCTACCCAAGCTCTTTTACTGGATGCACCATTTCTCCAGTCACCAAGTGTATATTTTATGTACCTATATTCTATTCCCACCCTACTCCTTTCTCATTATCAGAAACAGAAGGAGGAGGAAGAAGAGGAATAGGAGGAGGAAACCCATTTCCTACCAGTGTCAACCAAAGAATCTTGAAAAACTGCTAAAAGATTTTAATAAACTTATTACTTTTTATTGTAATAATGGGTCCCTTGAAAGTCCAATGTGCTCTTAAAACTGACAAATGTTGCAAAAATCAGAAGTCATATTTTCTTAGCAAATCAAGCTTACTCATGAGACAAATGTATCACCTGTCCATTAGGAGGAAGTTCTTGATGTCTTTGGCCTGAAAGGGCTGAGAAGTGGTTGCATCACTAATGCTCCAAGCCCTCCTTCTTAGAAAGTCAAAGGACTTGGTGTGCTCTTAAGGCACTGAACCTGCATTCAGGAACAACAGTGCAAAGCCTGGCCCCATGTCTTACCAAGGCATAGCTCCACAGAGTTTGATGCAGTAAATTAATTTTCCTTCTGTTTTAATTATAAAAGTGTCTTTTTATTTTATTTAATCTTTTTTTACAGTCCAGTTTTTATTCCCTTCCCAATCTGCCCTCTGACTGTTCCATATCCCATACTCCCCCTTCCCCTATCTCCAAGAGGATGTCCCCACACCCCTACCTCCACCCCACCAGACCTAAACACTCCCTGGGGCCTCGTGTCTCTTGAGTGTTAGGTGCATCTTCTCCGTCTGAGTTCAAACCCAGCAGTCCTCTGCTGTATATGTATTGGGGGCCTCATATCAGCTGCTGTATGCTGCCTGGTGGGTGGCCCAGTGTCTAAGAGATCTCAGGGGTGGTCCAGGTTAATTGAGACTGCTGGTCCTTCTACTGGGTTGCCCTCCTCCTCAGCTTCTTCCAGCTTTTCCCTAATTCAACCACAGGAGTCAGAAGCTTATGTCCATTAGCTGGGTATAAATATCTACATCTGACTTTTCCAGCAGCTTTTTGGGTCTTTTGGAGGGCAGTCATGATAGGTCCCTTTTTGATAGCTTCAGTAACAATATAATAGCTGGCCCTCAGGATTTCAGTCCAGTTCCCCCACCCAACACCTGATCATGTTCCCCTCTTCCCTTATCCCTTTTCCTACCCAGGTTTCTCCCTTCCTTCCCCCTCCTGTGATTGCTTTCTTCTCCCTCCTAAGTAGAATTCTTACTTCAAGTCTCTCAAGAAAGAAAGCAAAGAAGATCTCAGAAAATGGAGAGATCTTCTATGCTCATGGATTGGCAGAATTAACACAATAAAAATGGCCATTCTACCAAAGGCAATCTACAGATTCAACACAATTCTCATCAAAATCCCAACACTAAGACATGGAAAGAGCAATTCTCAAACTCATCTGGAAAAGCAAAAATCTCAGAATAGTGAAAACAATTCTTAACAATAAAAGAACTTCGGGGGAATCACCATCCCTGACCTCAGTCTGTACTACAGAGCAATAGTGGTTTAAAACTGCATGGTATTTGTACAGACAGACACGATAATAATGGAATAAAATTGAAGATCCCAGAAATAAATCTACAGAATTATGGATACTTGATCTTTAACAATGAAGCCAAAACTATACAATGGAAAAAAGTAAGCATCTTTAACAAATGGTGCTGGTGTAACTGGCAGTTTGTATGTAGAAAAATAAAAATAGATCCATATTTGTCACCTTGCATAAAGGTCAAATCCAAGTGGATCAAGGACCTCGACATAAAACCAGATTCATTGAATTTGATAGAATTAAATTAATTTTCAACACTGGTGTGTTTCCCCTGCTCTTCATGCCCCTCAAACAATATGATGTACAAGACTACAAATACGCTTTTCTTTTTTATTAGGTATTTTTGTTAATTTTGTAACTTTTATTATTTTCTTCTTTAACAATTTCATACATTGCACTCTCATTTCTCTCCTCTCTCTCTCTCCTTCATCTGGTTGTTTCTGCCATTTCATCCACCTAAAGGGCAGGACACTAAAAGGATATAGAATAAACGGAGTCCTTCGTTCCTGGTAGAGAATGGTCAGTGATCTCCACTAGTAATCACACACTAGAATCTTAAGTGTGTCTGACAAGGACAGCTGTGCAATTGTCAAATTACTCTTTGGTTTACACTATCTTCTTTCCTCATCTGTGCAAAGCACTTTGTGAATAGAATTCTGGCCCCTCGAAGTGGCCTGTACATGAGGATTAAGTGGATATGTCCAATTCCCATGTGACCTCTCAGTGAATGGTTCCGTGACCTCCTCTTCTGCACTTCATTCCGGCAGCATGCCCCCACCCTGCGACACCTTCATCTTCACTCTCATATATGTATTTCCATTTCTATAACTCCTCTAAGTTAACCTCAGCTTTCCTGTTGCTTACAACTAAATCTCAGTGTGATGGGCTCAGCTTGAGAAAATGCTGATGTGTCTTCCTCTATGCAACCAATCAGCACACTTAGCCATACTTTCAGGAGGATGCCTACATCTATCTCTTATATGTATTCTTGCAGCCAACCTTGCATCTTTCCTCACCAACTCATGCTTGGCTGTGGCATTTACCTACGTACACACTCCCTGAATCCTCATAGATAGTCCGACCTTAACATTTCCAAGGGAGAAGAATAAAAACACTTAAAAGATTACCATTTTTCCACTGATTAAACTCTTCATGCTAAAGAAACAGAAATTACAGTCCAAGGAGATTTGTGGAGAGGGATCCTAACAAGCATCTCTGGATCTGTGCAAGAGTCCAAGAAGTCGTTCCTCTAGAAGTCTGGGACAATCAAAGATAGATAATCTGAAAAATGCTGGCACTTCACATTGGTCTACATGGTTCCTGATCACATGAACTTTATACCATATGCCTTTATTACTAGCCAGGGCTAACCTCCTAAAGCATGATGTCATACAGAGCCCACACAATGTCTGTCATTGGATATCAAGTTTCTGATCATGCAAAAACATCAAGATGAAGCAGTAGAAACAACTTATTTAGCCAAATTACTGAAGTTATAATAGATAAATTTTATAAATTAGGGTCACTATTTTACAAAAATCACATGAAAAACTGAAGCACAATTATAGAAATAGTATTGTCAGAAATAAAGTAAAATAATAAAATAAAATAAAAATTTTGGAGTTGAAGTGTAATAGGACAAAATTTAGACTTACCTGTGCTTAACAGTGGGTTGATACAGGAAAAGAAAAGTCAGTAAGCTGATGAGAGAAATAAGATACTGCCAGCAATATCACTGACATCAATAGACAGGGAAACAAAATAAAACAAAAGATGCACTGGATAGATAGCTCTGTTGACAAAAAGTGCTTGTTTTACTTGCAGAAGGATATGGGTTCATACCCAGGACCTACATTTAAAAAAAGAAAAAAGAGGCATGGTGTCAAGTACTTCTGATTCTAGTGAAGGAACAAAAACAGATTTCTGGGGCTCACTGGCCATCCAACCAGGACCATTAGCAAGCTCTAAGTAAAAGAGAGAACCTGTATCAGAAAACAAGGTGAATGAGTCCTGAGAAAAAATACCAAGGGTTATCCTCTGCCCTCTACATACATGCATATGGGTCTACAGACACAGACACACATGCCCTCTACATACATGCATATGGGTCTACAGACACATACAGACACAGACACACATACCCACAAAATAAATACATAAATGAAAAGATGTGCATTATTCGTTTACAATCCATTTGTCTATACACTTAATTACATGTGTGTTGGGCCTTCTCTTTATGCCATATATGAGTGTTGAATGTATGCTACATATACAACTACATTTATGTAGTATCAGGATTGGGGAGGGAACAAAGCAGAGAAAATATGAAGTCATCATTTTTTTTTCAAAAGTGATCCAAAAACATTTACATCAAGATACAGATCTGAGAAAAACTTGACATGCACAAAGATGAGGGCAAAACAGGATAACAATTGGTCAGAAGAATTCAATCTGCTAAGGACCAAAACCAAAAAAAATCAAAAGACACTCAGAGAAAAACATAGTCTTCAGATCAGTAACAAGCCTGCACCTCTGTGTCTCACATCTCCATAGGAAAACGCTTTTGAAGACAATCATGACAGCTGAGAATCATTAAAGAAAAAGGGAACGCAAACTAGAGTTCTACATTCTGGAGAAAAAGACCCCTAGGTGGACATGAATACAGCTATCTGCACATGTACCCATGTTGTGGAATTCTGTTCCCTGACAAGTACAAAAGGAGATTCAATTGTTCTTCAAGCAGAAAGAAAACGAGGCCAGGAAACAAGACAAATACAGAATGAAATGTAAGATAATAGAAATGTGATTCAGTGGTTTGAATTAATTAAAATTAATTAATTTGGTTTGATTAATGTGATTCAGTGCACTGACTGGCTCTTTCCTTCACATTTAGAATTCATTAAATGTGCACAAAGATGGGGTTCTGGTTACCCCTCCTCTATGAACTTGGTGTACCTTGATGCTGAAAGCAGATGTCTTTAAGTTAAGATGCTCTGAACTCAGCCTTCCTTGTTACTGACACCTGCAGGTGCCAGGAGTCAGTAATCTGGGGCTTTCTACTATGTCATAGTGCCCAGTACTGTGATGCCAACAGGTACAACACTCAACAAATGTTTATCAGCTGAATGGCAGAATGAATGGTATTTTGGGGGGAATTGAGGAAAGGTAAGAAAGAATGGAAAGACAAGAAGTTACATAGAATTATTATTGTGGGGCCAATGCAGAGCTGAGCCAGGGGAAAAATCTGCCCATAGAACTTTCCATGACCACCATTTTCTCAGGAACACTATAACACTTTCAGAAAATATCTAGTCTTTTATCACTTGTGTCCCAATCTTGCTCCAAAGGTCTTAGCAACAGTTTTAGAAGCAGAGCAGTGAAGCAAAATGTGCTTACTTTGAGAACCATCACAAGAGGTAAGAGAGGAAGCCTAGCACATGTGGTAGCAGGTCTGTAATCCCAGAGGCTTGCTGCAGTCATCAGCTATTCCCTTGAGCTGGCAAGGGCTGCTCCCATGACTGCAGAAAGGGGGGGCTCTGGGCTTCTGTCACCTCAGAGTGCCAACAGCAGGGCCTTACCATTATTCTTGCAAAATGGCCATGAGTTCTTGACTTGTAGAGTTTCTTCTGTAAGTTGTGAAGAAGATATGTCAATATCATGATTGGATTCAGGTGGTTAAGTGTCATCGAATCACAGACTTAGGAAGGGAACTGCAGTCTATAAACAGGCAGGTACACACATATCTCCAAGAGTTAATCCAGAGTACTTTTGCACTGAGGGGCTGGGTAGGAAAAGTTTATAGATGAAGAAGGTGAAGCTAGAACAGCATCTGCTTCCAATGTTTTATTTTAATTAAAAGGTTGGAACTGAATAAAACTTATAGGTTAGTATTTATTTGTTGGGAGCCAACTCCTAGCTGAAAGCAGCTATCATCTTTGTAGCCAGGTTAGGTCATATACTTCCAGGTTGATACTTTTCCACCCTGACAAGAGACTTGTTTTTCTAGCATTATGTTTTTGCAAACAGACCACAACAGCTGAGCACACTCTGATAAACATCTTGTTTTTCTCAGACATATCCTGAACTTGTTGTTTATCACCTTCAGCTGCGAGGCACTCATGGTTAAGTGTCTCTAACTGCATTCCCCTGCTTGTGCTTATATACCAAAAATTGCCTTTCAATAAATAAGACTTGATCAGACATCCTGTCTTGTCTCCATTTTTCAAGTCTCTTGCCCCTCCATCACCACTCTTTTCCTTGCAGACCCCGTTGACTGACCCATGGTCTGGATCACCTAGAGCCCAATGTGGGGCACCAAGAATGAGAGACCCCATGAGGGACATTAGTGGAAGAAGAGTAAACCAAAAATTCAAGAGTGAGACAAAGGTAATCGCTATGGGAACCTGCTGCATCGAGACCAATAAGTCATAGTAATGAAAATGGGACAAGAAATAAGTCAGCATGAACTATATGTGAAACAGATGAGAAAGGCTTTGAAGATTCAAGGAGTAAAGTTGAAAATTCAGCATTTGTTGTCATTTTTTTATTTTATATATCTATTTTTCAACTTAAATACATCTTTATTTTTTTATTAGTAACTTTTTAAAAAATGTTAATCAAAGGCTATAGAAGTTTGGTAATGCTCAATAACAAGATGCCCATACAATCAGAAGTCTAATCTAATACCCAACCTAGATATACCAACTATATTTGACTGGCGGAGACACGTGAACATCCACCTCCAAGACCCCCCCCCTTTGTCTGTCTCTCCGTCTCTCTGTCTCCCTCTCTCATCTCTTATCTCCTCCTCCTCTCCTTACTTCTCTTCCTCTCATTACTCCTCTCACCTTAGCTCCTTCTACATATCACCCTTTCTGTTAAAATAAAATTTTTCTCTCAAAATACAATTAGAGCATAACTATACCAATTTGTATCAGTAAGGTACAAGATAGACCTAATACCCAGTCCATCATTTTGTTGACTAACCAAACTAACTCTGTCTTCTCTCCTAACTAAAAGACTTATTTCTGAACCTGGCTTTTTTCTTGGCTTTAGAATGAATGTCAGCTGAAAAACATCCTCTCAGATCTTTTCTCTCAACGTAAATAGACAGGATTGGCTATGAGACTATAAGACTTCAACCCTGTCAGAAATCCATAATGACTAAACTAACTGAAATTATGGGAAGCACAAGAAATAGCTTCTAAAACTTAGCCAATTTATAGAGACCGCTAAACACCAGGACAGTCTCTATACTAAAAAACATTGGAGCATCCGATCATAAGCCTTCTGTCTCAGGACCATCTGACAGACCTAGTGATGCAGAATTATTAAGTGCTGATTACTCTGTATTGGCAGATATAATCAGTCGAGTATTCCTCAAGTGTATCCTTTTCTGGACAGTAATTTGTCTACAGAGGAAACAAGGCAATTCTTGCCTAATGGCTGTCTCACCACAACTGGAGAAACTCCAAAGATGCTCAATTTCTTCTTAAAATTCTTTCTTAAATTCCAAAACAGTAAGCTGTCAGGAGCAGACAGGTCTCTAATCAAAATGAACATTAATAGAGAAATGTTTATAACATCAATTCTGTGGACTTCTGATGTTTTTGAAAACCGATCCATGTAAGGCAATCTAGACTTTTGTCTGTTAACACCTCTCAGCTATTTCTAAATAAAATATAGAAAACACCCTAACAATAAACTCAGAGCCATGAATTTTCTATAGGCCCCTAACTTACAGGCTAACCATCTCAAATCAGTTAGAAAAGTTAAAGGACTGGGTATAAGCCTTGTATTCCTAAATATGTTATATAGGCACAATGCCTATGAGAGCATTACCAAACTTATAAAGCCTTTGATTAACAGTTAAAAAAAATTGTATAAAAGCAAAAAGAAAAGGGGGTCATGGGATAGGGGTTTTTCAGGGAGGGGGAATGGGGAAAGGGGATGGCATCTGAAATGTAAGTAAAATATCCAAAAAAAAAAAAAAAGTAAGAATTAAAGCTTTTTGTTCTGTAGAGCAATTCTTTCTGCTTACTAAATAAATCAGGGGACCAAAAAAACAAAACAAAAACAAAAACAAAAACAAAAACAAAAACAAAAACCAAACCAAAACAAAACAAAAAAAAACACCTCGTACCAATGAAAACCTTACATTTGAAATCAAAGTAAATTTTGTACCAGTTAAGAAATTATAACTTCAACTTAATAATAATTATACAGATTTTTATCAATAGGTTATGGCTATGCAATAAATGCTAACTATTCCTCCCTGTTCCAACAAAACTACTACTTTCCCCTAGAGAGACAGCCCAATATTAACCACCTCAGAACCCAAACCCAGGGAATAGGGGTGCCGACTCTTTATTAACATCTTAAAGCTGATAATGGGCATTGAGATATTAGAAGAGGGTGGGGGAAGAGTAAATTGATAAGCCTCTGACGTCTGTGTCTTCATTCCATCTAGCTGAAATCCCAGGAAATCAGAGGTTCAAGCAGGTCTGCTCAGCTTGCTTGATGAGTAGATATACCAAGGCTGTATATTCTGCAATGTACAATTCTCAAAACAAATCAAGATAAATTTTTGTTTGAATTATTGAATTTAGTCTTCTGACAGCCTTCCTTTGTCATGTCTAATCCATATAATTCTGGAAGTTTCTATGAAGGTGTGCTCCCACCATTCTACCATTCCCACCTTCCTGTTCTCGAATTCCCCAACGCTAGGGAATCCAAACTTTCAGGCACCAAGGCCCTTCACTTCCACTGATGCCTGATGAGGCCACTCTCAACTACCTATACAGATAGAGCCATGAGTCCTTCCCTTTGTGTTCTCAGGCTGGAAGTTTTAGAATGGCTATTCCAGCTTGTTTCTTAGGACCACTTGCTTGAAAAATCATTTAATCTAAGGTAGTGTCTGTCATTGTCACTGAGGTGGGTTTCCTGTATGCAGCAAAATGCTGGGTCCTGTTTGCGTATTCAGTCTGTTAGCCTATGTCTTTCTATTAGGAAATTGAGTCCATTGATGTTAAGAGATATTAAGAAACAGTGATTGTTGCTTCCTATTATTTTTGTTATTAGAAGTAGAATTATCTTTGTGTGGCTTTTTTCTTTTGGATTTGTTGGAAGAGGATTACTTTCTTGCTCTTTCTAGGATATAATTTCCCTTCTTGTATTGGAGCTTTCCCACTATTATCCTTTGTAATACTGGGTTTGTGGAAAGATATTGTGTAAATTTGGTTTTGCCATGGAATATTTTGGTTTCTCCATCTATGCTAATTGAGAGTTTTGCTGGGTGTAGTAGCCTGGGATGGCATTTGTGTTCTCTTAGGGTCTGTATGACATCTGCCCAGGATCTTTTCTCTTTTATAGTATCTGGTGAGAAGTCTGGTGTAATTCTGATAGATCTGCCTTTATATGTTACTTGGCCTTTTCCCTTACTGCATACAATATTCTTTCTTTGTTTTGTGCACTTGGTGTTTTGATTATTATGTGACAGGAGGTATTTCTTTTCTGGTCTAGTCTATTTGGTGTTCTATAGGCTTCTTGTATGTTTATGGGCATCTTTTTCTTTAGATTAGGGAAGTTTTCTTCTATAATTTTTTTTGAAGATGTTTATTGGCCCTTTAAGTTGGAAATCTTCACTCTCATCTATACCTATTATCCGTAGGTTTGGTCTTCTCATTGTGTCTTGGATTTTCTGGATGTTTTGCATTAAGGACTTTTTGCACATTGCATTTTCTTTGACAGTTGTGTCAATATTTTCTATGGTATCTTCTGCACCTGAGAGTCTCTCTTTTATCTCTTGTATTCTGTTGGTGATGCTTGCATCTATGACTCCTGATTTTTTTCCTAAGTTTTCTATCTCCAGGGTAGTCTCCCTGTGTGATTTCTTTATTGTTTCTACTTCCATTTTTATGTCTTGGATGGTTTTGTTCATTTCCTTCACCTGTTTGGTTGTGTTCTCTTGTAATTTTTAAGAGATTTTTGTCTTTCCTCTTTAAGGGCTTCTACCTGTTTACCTGTGTTCTCCTCAAATTCTTTGAGAGTGTTATTTATGTCCTTCTTCAAGTCCTCTAACATCATCATCATTAGAAGTGATTTTAAGTATGAATCTTGCTTTCCTGGTGATATGGGGAATTCGGGACTTTCTAGTGTGGGAGAACTAGGTTCTAATGATCCCAAGTACCCTGTGTTGCTGATGCTTATGTTCTTGTGCTTGTTTTTTGCCATCTGGACCACCTTAGTGCTACCTGTCCTGTCTCTGACTGGAGCCTGTCTTTCCTATTATCTTGGTTGTTTCAGAACTATTTGGGTGAGTGTTACTACTGGGGTTAGAGCTGGGGCCCAAGATCTGCTCAGTGCTGGGGTGCAGACTGGAAGGAACCATTGCTCCAGGCCAGGAGTAATTCCTAGGTCCCAGTTACTCCCTGTTTGGTGCAAGTGTTGCTGTTTCCTTACCTAAAATACTGCTCAGTTTAGAGCTCCTTGGAGGCCTGCTTCCTCTGGGTTCTGTGAGATTGGGTGGAGAGCTGCTGCCTGGGACCTGCTCAGTGCTTGGGCCCAGAATGGAAGGAACCAGTGCTCTGTGCTTGGAGTGAATTCTTGGGTCCTAGTGGGTCCCAGTTATTCCCTGTTTGGTGTGGGTGTTGCTGTGTCCTTACCTAAGATACTGCCTAGGTTAGAGCTCCTGGGAGGCCTGCTTCCTGAGATCTGCTCAGTGCTTGGGCCCAGACTGGAAGGAACCAGTGCTCAGGGCTTGGAGTGAATTCCTCCATTTTTTTTTTTATCTTATTAAAGAGTTATGTTCCTGGTTTCCTCAAGAAGGAACCATTAATGAAAAATTATGTCATAGAGTTAGAGATGCTCTTGAAGATTTTTACAGGATATTTGAGCCTGAAAAGGTCCTAGTTAGTACCTTTTCATATTGGAACTTGATAAATGAAATGATCTCAACAAAGAGTCCATGGATAGCAGTGGCTGTTAAAGAGGGTGAAAAAGAATTTTAAAGATAGTGAAAGGAAAGAAAAAGGAAAAGAAAAGACAAAAGAAATGGTTGATTCCTCTAAGGAAGAAATTGATTTAATTTCTCTAGATAGTGATGATGATAAAGGAGCAACCTCTGAAAGGACATTCAATAGGTCTCAAAATTTGCATCAGATTTTAGAGACAGAGAGTCCAAGGGGCAAGGAAATAATACCAATTAGCGACCTCAGCCCAAAGAGAAAAATGACTCAATTTTTCTAAGAAAAAGATAAAATGCATATATCCAAAATGAAAATCCAAAATACAACCAAAGAATGATGACTATTTGTCGGAGTAAGACTGGAATGACCCAGAGGAAGAAGCAGCCAAATATTACAACCCTGAATGACTCTCTTCCCAAAAGTCCTCTCCCTATGCACCTCCACCTCCAGATGCTCTGGCTATGGAAATGGTGGTTGTAGATCTTGAAAACGAGTTACAGAACAATTTTTTTTAAACAAAAATAAATTAGAGTTTGAGGAAGAGTATCAGTATTTAATTAATCAGCTACAAATGTTAAAGACAGGGAAGATGTTTCGTGAGGGCAGGGCCACCTGGGAAAATCCTCCAGGTCCTCCTATTCCTCAACATAAAATTCAAAGATGGCCCCCTGCTCTCTGGCTTTAATTCAGACACAAATCACCCAGAGGAGGGGGAGGCTGAGGCTTCCTTGTATTAGAGACCACAGATGCTCAAGAGGTTGCTTGGAGATATCACACAGGATTTAATTTTCAAATCATTAAAGAATTTAAAAAATGCAGTGTCACAATACAGCACCACTGCTCCTTTTACTCTTGCAATCTTAGAACCTGCCTCAGGGGAGTGGCTGACTCCTAAAAATTAAAATACTCTAGTGAGAGCAGTTCTTAGTGGTGGTGAGTCTCTTATTTGGAAATCAGAGTATCATAAGAATTGTAAAGAAACAGCTAGGAGAAACATTCAGGCAGGCAATGGTTGATTCATTGATGCCTTAGAGGAAGAAGGGCAATTTTCTTCTAATGATAACCAGATGCAATTTTCCCAGGCTTATTTGTACAAATTAAAAACACATCCATGAAGTCTTGGTGTAAACTCCCAGTAAAGGGTGACGTTGGTGCATCTTTGACAGCAGTCAGACCAGGGCCTGATGTACAATTTTCTGATTTTGTTCATTGATTGATGACAACAGCAGGGAGGATACACATACAGTGGTTTCATTTATGTGAAATTAGAAACTGTAGAAGCAAGCAAACATATGATTACTCATATGCTCGCTACAATCATTGTACTGGGTGTGCCTAACAGATAACGACTGACAATGGCCAGGGTTATAAAAGCTCCAGTTTCCATCAATTCTGTGAAAAATTTGGAATACTACATAAAATGGGTATTCCATATAATCTACAAGGCCAAGGTATGATAGAAAGGGCACACCAAACCATTAAACATCAATTTGAAAAAATTAAAAATGGGGAATGGTACCCTACCAAGGGATCCTCCAGAAATAACTTTTATCACACATTCTTTATTTTAATTTTTTTTAACTTTGGATTTGAAAGAAAAATCTGCTGCATTTAGATTTTGGCATCCTGATACTAAAAAAGAATTTTGCAACAGTCCTCTGGAAAGACCCATTAACTGGAACCTAGAATGGGCCAGACTCAGTGCTTATCTGGGGAAGAGGTTCTGTCTGCATATATTCCCAGACTCTGACTGCTGGAGAGACTGATTAAACAAATAGACAATAATAACAAATCCAGGGAGGAGAAGCCTCCTGAGAACCCTATTTTTTCTTTGCAGGAAACATGAAGATCCTTCACAATTGCTTTCAAACTAGAACAGATAAACCATCATACACCATATAACCTGACTTGAAAAGTCCTCAGTGCTGAAGGAAGCATCATCACCAGCACCTCCAAGGTGTCTCCACTGGACTCTTGGTTCCCCAACTTACAATTTAGTGAGATACAGTGTTTAGATCCAGGAGAAAACCCATTGCCACAGTTACTATAGCTGTCCTTTTGGGTTGGGGATTGACTGGGTCAGGGACGGGGATTTTCTCAGTTGTTTTCAAGATCAAAGCTATGATCAACTCCATAGTTCTATAGATTTAGATCTAGAAAGAATGAAATCCATTATATCTCATTTGCAAATCCTCCTTAGCTAAAGTAGTGCTACAGAATAAAAGAATCTTAGAACTTTTACTCTTACAATAGGGGGTGGGGGGTGTGCCACCCTTAAAGAAGAGTGATGTTTTTATACCGACCATTCAAGCATTGTTAAAGATTCTATGAAAAAGGTCAGAGAAGGTCTAGAAAACCTCAAATGCCAGCATGACTAGGAACAGGACTGCTTCAAGGCTTAACCGGTTTAGTACCTCGTTGTGGCTCACTGCTTTACTCCCATCCATCTTGGGACCCCTATTACGGCTACTTATTCTCTTGTCTCTCAGGTTCATACTCTTCAACAAACTGATGACTTTTGTATGACACCAGATAGACGTTATTCAAATAAAACCCATTATTATAGGCAGGAAGTAGGGGGCTCAGAAACCTCTGTCATCGAGACTGATGAGGATTAGTCCCTAACTTATGTGCTAAACTGGATAGTCAATGATGGGTAAGAGAACACCTCGAGACCTTTGCCCCTAACTGGGAGGCCTCACCAACCAAAGACAGGAGCTCAACCAAAGGCTGTTGAGTATTCAGAAACAGGAAAAGGAGGCTGGGGTCTGTTCCAACCTAAGACAGACACATTTTCCATAAGTTTTCCCAGTTTTCCCTTTTGAAAAAATCAAAAAGAGGGACCTGTTGGGAGCTGACTTTTAGCTGAAAGCAGCTATTATTTTTTTGCAGCCAGCTTGGGCCATATATTTGCAAGTTGATACTTTTCCACCCTAATAAGAGACCTGTTTTTCTAGCATGATGCTTTTGCAAACAGCCCATAACAGCTGAGCACACTTGGACAAACATCTTATTCTCAGACATATCCTGGACTTGTTGTTTAGTGCCCCCAGCTGCAAGGCACTTGTGGTTAATTGTCTCCAGCTGCATTCCCCTGCTTGTGCTTATATACCCATAATTGCCTTTCAATAAATAAGACTTGATCAAACACCCTATCTTGTCTCCATTCTTCAAGTTTCTTGCCCCTCCATCCCCATTTTCTTCCTTGCAGATCCCATTAACTGACCTGCGGGCTGGGTCATTCACTAATTTTGAAAATCTTTTAAAAATGTAAGCAAGTTTCATAATTATATAACAACTATCTACTTTTCAAATAGTTTATTTTTGTTAGTTTTAATTACAAATGTGTATTTGTGTCTATATGAAGGTATTGGGCACATGAAAACAGATACCCATGGAGGTCAAAGGTGTTAGAGCTATAGTGACAGGTGCTGGTTGTTGAATTCAGATCATTGGAAAGAGCATTGAGTATTCTTAACTGATGGGCCATGTATCTAGTCACTTAATCATCTATTTTTATCTTTCAGTTTAGCAATTCATTAGTTGGTGCTTCCATATGGCATTATCCACATTTGTAGTTACAGGAATTAAATAGAACAGATATGTTAAGATCCCATTTCCTACAAGAAAACCTCAAAACCTTTGCTAATTAGCAGTAAATTATTTTGGTGGATTAAACAGGCTGCTTTGGTTAGAGTTGGCATGAGGCTGTGAGAGGTATCAACCTGGAAGTTCATGCATGTTCTTTTCTTTATTCACCAGAAAGAATATGGAAACAGTTTCTGCAGACAGGTTAAGGGATGGAGGCATGTCTCAGGCCTGCTGATTCTCTTTAGGTACCTTCCAGATAGCTTTAGTGTTGTATACCAGCACTATTCCAGGTAAACAGGAGATCAGCTCTCTGCTTGAACAGAGAACATGAGATGGGGTTGGAGAACTTCATGGTGTGTTGATAGAATTTGTAGTCTCAATGTGAAGTTTCCAAAATTAGTGCCTGCTGATTATGAGCATGGAATGCTTAGGTCTCTCATTTAATTAGACCTTGCATACTTGCCTGGGTGATTGAATGACTAAAAGAATATTCAAGTTATGTGATGGAGAATTAGCATAAACCTCTAACAAGTGTTATTCTTTTTATCCCACTGAGGTCTCACAGTCTGTGCTTTCTGTGGATGGACAGCATTTACACAACATGAAGAAAAAATAACCCAGCTCTTTGCCTTTGTTAACAGCCAGAGTTCAAGCACGGGTTGTTTGAGTATTTCACATTAGTGTAGCATTAACTGAGCTCAAACAAAGATGGACTGTTCCCTCATGGTGCTGTGATTGGCTCCATAGCAATGTAAATTATTTGAAATCATGCACACACATCTCTGCTAAAAGAAATCAGAACGTGCCAATGCATGCAGAAGGGACATCTTTAAAATTCCTGTCACTTTTACATAGGTTCTTCCTCATTAGTGATAGGCACACTTTCACAATTCTACTCTCAGCCAGTGAGTTTGGAAGATTAGTCATTTCAGACTGGCTTCTGTCCTTGTTTGTCATGTCTACGTCACAAGGGTGCTGGAAGGATTAATTAGTCAACATGTAAGGTTCTTTGAAGATGAAAGCTCTCTAAATTGCTAAGCAGTACTAGCATTCCTTCAGAGTACATATTTTTCCTTTTATATTTACAAAAATACACCCACCTCCCACTAACCCTTTTGGCTAACATTATTTATCCAGCTTGCCTTTATAAAAAATTAACCAGCTTTGGTTTTTTTTTTTTTTCTCAACAAGTTTCATAAGATTTATTTACTCCTGCCCTCATTTCTCTTCCCCATTTTCCCTGTGAGTCTTTCTCTTACTCAGAGGGAGACAGTTTTCTTCAAGTCTTATGGACTTTGTATTGGTTCTATTCATCATGATTGTGGCCTGATACACCTGACACCCACAGAAGAGAAGGAAGCCAAACTATCACTACATTTCAGAGAGTCATGCACTGGGTGAGCCGCTGTAATCCAGAGGATGCTCATATGTACTCTTACAGTTCTGTAAAGAAATGTTTTTCTAGTTGGGAGAGGTATTTTCTTTCCTCCAGGAGCTAAACTTTCACATGGAGTTAGTCCAAAGTCCTTTTGAGACTTAGAGATATAGCCAGAGTATGGCTGAGAAAGGAGGGGCTGCTGGATAGCACTAAGTCTCTGCTCCTGTACAAACAGCTGTGACAAGAAGGCCCAGCTGTTACAAGCTACAGAATTTTTCTGTTTCCTTGCAGCCCCATCAGATTTTTTCTCACATATTCTGACATTTTCTTGTCTAGGAGTAGATCTCAATTTCTCCATATAGGCTAGCATCTGATACAACCCCACCATTTTAGGTAAAATAATTTCCTCTGATAAAATGCCCCATTAAGAACAAAATGGGAACACTCACAGTAAGGACTACTATTTTTTCTTGGACACCTGATCCTTTTTTCATTATGTAATTGCTCTCACCTAATCCTGATCATTGTCCTGCTTCTGATGATTACAGTCTTTGAAATCAATAAAGCCTTTGTGGTTTTCTTGAATTAATATTAGCGTGATCAGGTTTTTTTCTTTGTCTCTTTATTTCTAATAACATGTCATTATATTTAAATGTACTTATTCTAGACAAGACACATTTGGGTCTTTAATTCTGGTCATCTGTATCATTTATTTTGTTTTGATATTGTAGTGGTAGGGACCAAATCCAAAGTGTTTCATGCACAGAACAATCACTCTGTCTCTAAGCTACATCTCCAGACATTTACTCATTTGTTTGTTTATAGTCAAGACTCATTATGTGTAGACCAGGCTGGCCTGAAACTCATGATCCTCTCCCTCCTGCTTTGTGTGTGCAGCATACCACAGATGTATGTGCTAGGATCATGGACATCAAAGTGGCTACTGACCAAAGATGTAACAAGTTATGTTACACCTCTATGGTCTGTATTTTTTACTGTCTGTTCACGGTCCCTAAACTTTCTCTTAGTTTCCTCTCTTCTGCTTTTGATGCTTTAATGGAATATATGATAATTGTTTTTTATGGTTTCTTTCCTGACCTATCAACTATTCTTCTTTTTAAATATTTTTAGTGTTTGTTTTAGAGTTTGCCATGGCTACTTTCAAACAATATTTTATTACTTCACAGGCAGAGAAACAGCTTATAATAAGTCGGTTCTTGTAATTATTTTATATTGCTTTTCACGGCAATGCTACCATTTATTTCATTATATATAACTATATATAATACATGCTAATAAACTCATGCATATGAACAGTTATGTGCATAGTTGTTACTATCACTTTGAATACACTGTTAGCCATCAGCTTAAAAATATGGAAATGAACATTTTGATGGCTGGAGAGACAGATCAGTGGTTAAGAGCACTGGCTTTACATGGGACCCACAGCATCTAACATGGTGGCTCACAACCATTTTTACCTGCAGTTCCAGATGATTTGATCCTCTCTTTTTGCTTCTGCAGGCACCAGGACCATATATATTACACACACACACACACACACACACACACACACACACACACACGCAAAACCCTCACACATATATAACAAAATAAAAATATTTTTACATTGACATTCTTTATGTCCTTTTGTTTCTTACTTTTTTTGTGTGTGTGGGTCTGATTTTCAAATCTACATTATTTTTTCTTTTCCTTGAAGAACTTATTTTATTTTACATTACTTGCAAAGCTGATCCACTAACAAAAAGTCATTTTATTTTATTTCATTTTATTTTATATTCCTGGAAAAACCTAGATCTGGGTGTACACGCAAGGCTCTGATAAAATATTTTCTCTTGATCATGCCTCATTAACAACAGAACTGAAAGTTAGTTTAGAGATCTCTTAAACTAATAATAGAGCAAAGAACCACCATGTGACCCAGCTATACCACTATTCTAAGGCGTCATACTACAGACGCATCTTAAAACTCAGTCTATTTCAGCACTTTTCACAATAACAGAGATTCAGCCTAGATGTCTACCACGAGTAAATGAATAAAGAAAAGATGGTGCACATACAGTTGTCTTAGTTGTCTGTTGTGGTAGGAAAATACCCTGACAAAGGAGCTTAAGGAAGAAATGGTTTATTTTTAGGTCAGATTTTATTCACTTCTTCCTTTTTATGCAGTCTGGGATTCTAGCCCAAGGACTGCTACAGTGGGCAGACTTTCCCACCTTAATTACCCTAAGATAACGGCCAGAAGTCCATCTCTCAGGTCAGTCCAGATCTCATCAAGATGGTAACTGAAATTAACCATCACAACAGTAGTTTTACTCAGCCACAAAAAGTTTTGAAATTATGTCAGTGATTGGGGAAATGAATAAACACTGGAAATCATCATACTAACCAAAGTGAATCAGACTCCCAGATGCAAACACCCTGTGTTTTTTTCATATTTGGAATATGAACTTTAAACCTGTATCTATAAAACACGAAAGTGGAAGAAAAACCATATGGGGGAAGAAGGAGCCCAAAGAGAATGAAGAGAAATGAGGAAGAGTCAAAAATGTGAGAAGGGGGCAAATGTATGCTATCTCTCACATGTAGAATTTAGATTATTATATCTATTATAAGTGTGCATGTAATATCAACAGAAGTGGAATTGTTTTGCAGAAGAAAGGTCACCGTGGGAAGGAGTGGCAGAAGAGGGTAACTATAGATTAGTGTGAGCCACAGAAAATGACGCATGTGTAAGCAGCTGTCATTCATAATGAAATATACCATTTTATGTACTAATTCAAAATCAATTTTTAAATTTTAGGGGTTTGAGGAAGAACAGAACGTTTGCTATATCTAGATCATTCCCCATCTCCTTATCAGATACTGTGGTTTTCTCCAGTCTTTATTGTGAAGTTCTGGTAGATACTTCAATAATATGTGACGTCCTCTCCTGTGGCTAAGTGACTCTCAGCTTGATTCAGAGGTAAAACAGACGCTCTGTTATAGCTTAGGTCACCCTGTCTATTGCATGACTTGTCCTGGAGGGAAATAAACACACATTATTTCAGCAGAGAAGACACTGGCACAGCGGGTCCGAACCTTTGAGACTACTCTATTCATGTAAAGCAGGATGGGGAATTCTTGAAAAGCTGCCACACTGAAGAGTCCCAGCCCACCACGGGTGACCACGCCCAGGGAACCACCCACTTTCTATACCCTTAAAACATGCCCACACAAGCCTTGGCCAGAGGAATCCTGTGGCCTTTGCTGTGGATCTCTGCTTGTTTTGTTTCAATGGACTCTGGCCTCTGTCAAGGACTCTATTACTAACCACAGAAGTATTGCTTTGTGATGGGGACATTCATTTCAGGTCTAGAGGACACGGCTTCACTCATCACCCACAACGGTTGCTCATGTGATCCAGCAAGTTAGTTCTCTGCGTTTGGCTTTGGCACCTCATTTCTACTGTTTGGGTCAGTGGTCGGCTCTGATTTCTCTTCTCTGCCAGACTTAAGAAAGGTTTTTTGTTTTGTTTCGCTTTGCTTTGCTTTTTAGTTTTGCTTGTACTGTGCCTTGTACTTTTATGTTAGAATGAAGACATTTAAGCTCTTAGCATACTCAGAATGGAAACTAGGTACCATTGTAAGAGTTTTGTTTTGTGTTTATTTGTTGTTTATTTCCTTTAAATTTTATTTGTATTAAAGTCTTGATTCTGAAGATAAACAAATAACAATTTGCCTGAGTTAGGTTGTGAGACCAGATCTCTGTGGCTCACTGAACATGTAGCTGGATTGGCATTTAACCAATTTTGTAGTCAAAACTCTTTATGCAGTAGGAGTTGGGAGTTGGAGCTGACTCACTCAGCAAAGTACATGAAGCATGAGGATCAGAGTTTGATCCTCAGAACCCACATATCAGCCACACATGGAGATGCACTGGCAATCTGAGCACGGAGAGTCAGTGGCAATCTGAGCATGGAAAGTCAGTTGGTTCTTTAAGGTTGTGATGACTCACTGCTAATGCCATCTCAGGGAGTCAAGTGATTTTCTAGAGTCTTTTGATGTACTGGTAATCCTGGTATGGGGACGCAGGTGGTTCTCTGGGGTATGTTGGCTAGTCATCCTGGCCTACTTGGCAAGTTACAAGTTAGCAAGGGACCTTGTCTCAACAAAAAATGGACAAAATAAGAGAAATAACACCTATTGTCATAGTCCACACAGAGGAAGAGGTACACCGACACTTGTGCATATATATATGCACCCCCAAACACATGGACACACGTAAAGATACACATGTGCCCTCGCTGAATACATTTATACACAGAGATATCTACACATGTCCTCATCAAACACCTGTATATGCAGAGATACACACGTGTTCCCTTAAAACACATGTACCCACTCAGAAAGCATATTTTGTTTGCCATACAGCATAAATACTAAGATTATAACAAAAAGTGAATTTTATTGACAAAATCATGTCATTATGTAATCACAGTACATTAAGAAAATACAAAATAATAAAACTTTTGTGAAATGGTCAATTTATACAATTATTTTCGTAATATGTTTAAATATGTAAATGCAAGGCATTTGTTTCAGTTTTCAAAAGGAAAAGACAAGAGAGAAATTAATACAAATAAAATTCATAATGTTATGCATAATAATTCTCAGTATTAACATTTATTAAGTATATTAAGATTTAATAACTTGTATGAAAACAATGAGCAAATGTATTTATACATTTTTCTAATTCACTGTAGTAAAATATACTTTAAAATATGGAATTCATATTTTCATTTTTATCTCAAACTTGGTTTTATATCTTCTTGTCTTACTATCATTGAAATTTTGAGATGGAAAAAAATGTCATTTTAAATATAGATATTTTTTTCTTATTACACATCTTCTCGCCTGGGCTAGTTAGGTTTATCAACTTGATACAAAAAGAGAGTTGCTTGTGACGAGGCTACCTCAATTGAGGAATTGCCTTCATTGGATTAGCCTTTGAGCGTATCTGTAGAATATTTTCTTGATTGATGTTTGATACAAGAAGGTCTAGCTGACTATGGCTAGTGCCATTTCTGGCCACATAATTCTATCGATATAAGTAAGCATCCTGTGGAAGGAATATGGAGCAAGCTGGAAGCAGCACTCCTCCATAGTCTCTGCTTCAGATCCTGCCTTTAGGTTCAGGCCCTGATTTCTTGCTGATATCAGCGATGGACTGTCACCTGAAAGTAGAAGATGAAATAAACCATTCCCTCCCCAAGTTGCCTTTGGTCGGTGTTTTATATCAGCAAAAGAAAGCAAACTATAGCACTGTCCCATTGTTGCCCTCGGTGTGCAGATGATAACCTCTGAGAGGTTCATGCATGAGGAAGTTTTGTCAGATCACATGGAGGAAGCATCTAGTTAAACCTGGAGTTGTGACCTTTACTGATCAGCTTACCTGAAACCTATGATAGATTAAATGACCGATGAGAGAAAAGAACAAGATTATAGGATAAACATGACATAAGAGATGAGGAGAGAGAGAGAGACAGAGAGAGAGAGAGAGAGAGACTATTGAAAGCAGGTCATTATGTATGAAAGAAACAAAAACCCATAGTTCTTCAGAGAAATTCAACATAGAAACAGTGAGCCCAATTCACAAACTGAGTCTGGGAACTGAAAGTGCAACTTAACTACAACAAAAATACACCCCAAGTGGCAGACAAAAAAGCTATTGTTGTAGAAACTGGCCCAGAAATTTGTAATTTGTGTGGGGAAGGCTATGCAAATATCTTGATTCCTCATGACAGCTCTCCAGTGAAATACATATATCCTTCTCAAATTCATTTCTAAGTCTCCCCAACTAAGTCTAAATAAATATACACAGGCCATAAGATTTCAGAGGCAATGAAACATTTAAAAGTGGGTGAAGTGCCTGCCATGGAAGCCAAGGGACCTGGGTTTGAATCCCCAGAACTCACAATAAAAGTTGGGAGCATAATGTGAGCACCTGCAATCTAGTGCTCCTACAGTAAGACAGGAAGCAGAGAGAGGGAAATCCCCAAGAAGCTCATGGACCAGTGAGGCTAGAGTACATATCTGAAAAACAGCAGAGCCTTATTTCAAGATGAATCAATGCTTGAGATTGTCCTCTGATTAATATCATGTGGCAAAAATGCATTAGCGTTCACACACACACACACACACGCGCGCGCACACACAAGAATGGTGAAGGGGAAACAAAAACACTAGTGTATTGCTTGCATCACATCTACAAGTTTCTGGGTTCCATCATTTTCAAAAATCAAAAAAAAAATTATCAGAAAAAAAATCATGAAAAAAATGTTCACAATTCAGATTGCTTTTCAGTACAATTGATTTTAGAAGCACTCAGAGTACTGTATCATAATAGAATTTCAATACAACCGAGAAAAATCTTATTTAGATGTTTTAAATATAAAGATGCATTGTTTCAAAAATAATAAGAACTGGAAACTTGCTTCAGCATTAACAGGTTGATAGGGAGTTGGCACTGTCCCTTAAAATGTCAAGTGTGAGCCTGTGCCTTGTTGACTCAATTTCTTGTAAAGAAAATTCCATAGAGCCCCTCATAACCTTGCAGCAAGGAGACAAGTGGAAAAACACTAATAGTCTTGTTTTTACAGATGGATTCTGAGTATGAATTGAACATTTGCCAATTGAGGACAACAAATTTCTTGTGTCTGTAGATAAGTAATGGAGTATTTCTAAGAAGAAAATTAATTAGAGCTACATGCATGACAGCTTCAAAAAAAAGCCACTGATGTGTAGAAGAAGTATGGTTTTGAAGCATACAAGCAACAGGGTTCGATTTCACAAGGTTGAAAGAATGCAATCTACTCCCTGGGAGCTAAATAAATGGAGGAAAACTGTGGACACTTCACGATATGGACAATAACACAAACGATCTGCTTTATTGGACAGCAAGGAAACTCTGATCTTAAACATTGTCAGTAGTTTAAATAGTATTTGTGATGTACTCATTTGTCATTTCTCAAGTGAGTTGATGGATAGCTAGAAATTTGTTATATTGCTGCTTTTGTTTATTTGTTTGTTTGTTGTTTTGGGGGGTTAGTTTGGTTTGGTTTTTTGGTTTCATATTTTTTTAGTCCTGTGCAGTCTTGTCTGACCTCCGACTTTCTATGTAGTTTGATCTTCTTGCCTCCACCTTGGGAGTGCTGTAAGTAAGGCAGGATATTAGGAGTGGACATGAGGGAACTACACAGCCCTCCTGTGCCTACTGTAAGACTTAGCACTGATGTGCACATCTGCTCCTGGGTTCCTCACCAGGGTTGGAGAGATGTCTCAGTCAGTAAGGTGCTTGATGTGCACATACAAGGACATGAGTTCTATCCCAGAAGTCATGAGAAAGTTGAAATCTTTGCACAGGGCAGGTGGAGACAGGTAGATCCCAGGGGTTCCTTGACTAGCCAACCTACTGAATTGTGAACTCCAAATAAGAGTGAAAGACTTTGTCTCAAAAGCCAGGATGAAGAGCAGCTGAGCAAGAATGTCTCAGGTCTACCTCTGGCTTGCACATATATGCATATACACGGACACATTTAGTCATCTTCAGGTTTACAAATGAGGAAGTTAGGGCACTAAGAGAATAATTTTCTTAGGCACAGATGGCTAGGGACTTGGTCCAGTCATTGTGAATCTTTGGTTTGTCATTTGTTAGCTCTGCTGTTTGGAAAGTTGTGTTTATTGTTTCACTGGGTGGGGAGGCATAGCATCATACTTGCTACACTAATTTTAACTTGCCTATCAAATACCCACCCATGTGAAGGTGACATTGGACCACTTGGCATTTCAACATGAGCTTCTACAAGCTAGGAGTGGGTCCGGTTCTCTGGATGTTATGGGCATATCAATGGTATTTAAAGGCCTTGCAGTGACCTGAGTCACCTGTAAGGGTTGTGCTGATGCCTAACTAGTATTTTTCTGTGCTTTATACAGGACTGAGAACTTGTATGACTGACTTATTTATTTAGAGGGAGTGGGTGGCTCTTAAATGTATAATCATTATCATCATCAACATCTTCACCATCATCAACAACTTGGGACTAGAGTATTAGTTTTCTTTGTATTGCTGTGATAAGGGACATGAAGACTAAAGACCAAAAGCAACTTGGAGAGAATGAGGTTGATTTCAGCTTACAGTTGTAGTCCATTATGAAGAAAAAAAAACAGGGCACAAACTGAAGCAGAGAATAGAGACACAATGCTACTGGAGTGCTGTTTTTCATGGCTCACACAATTTGTTTTCTTATAAAACCATATTCAAAGAGGTGGCACTGGCCACAGTGGTCTATGCCCTGCTAGTCAATTATTAATCAAGAAAATGCCTCATAGATTAGCTTACAGGTCAATTAGGTGGGGGCCTTTTCAAAGTTAAGATTCCCTCTTTCAAGATATTTCATGTTGACGAAAAGCTAACCAACACAGGCAGATTGATTTGAAGGTCAAGTTTGTTTGATAGATGTGATGTCTCTGGACCTCTGTGGGTGATATTATCAGAGTCTGGCATAAAGTGCAGAGGTGCACACCTCCCCTGGGGTACAGACTATTAATACCAGTGTTAGTGGTTGTTTCAATTTGGACCATAGCTCTGAGTAATAAATATTTAAATTTATTTAACCATGTTTTTTTTTTAATTTTAAAAACGTCCTTACTATATAATATAACATAAAAAGATACTAATACTCATCAAATGCAGTTATGACTAGATGCCACTCAAGGCTGCTGACAATCCTGCACGTTTTCATTATTTCCCTTTAGAAGTGGTATCTTTTAAGAACTGGGTAAACATATTTTCTTTTAAAATTTCTTTATTATAGATTTTTTTTTCAGGAATTTGGGGTGTAGTTTGGTTGGTGGAGTGCTTACCTAGCACACAGGAAAACCTGGGGTTGATTCCAAGCACTGCTTAAGACCTATGTGGTAGTACCACTTTCTTCACAGATACTTAAGACCTACTGTTGATTCCTTTCTTTATTTCTCCATGCTTCTGCACCAGAAAAGGAGTGGGGTGTATTCAGACTTTGTCCTAAGACTCTCAGATTTATCTGCCCATGCAAAGGGCTACATTGGTTATTGATTTGTCAACTGTTTCTAAGTCTACACAGTTCATGGACTAAATTAGCCTAATTTAACACCTTTGATTAAAAGTTTTATAAACAAATAAAAGGTTATTTTCAATTAGGTTCACAGAATATCATCACTATTACCACAGGTTTGAAGCTTCTTCAGCACAGACTCCTGTCAGGCTCTCATCGATTTCCTTCTGACTTCAAACATCTACAGCAACTGGCTATCAGCTCGTTTCTGAGCTGAAAGTCAGTACTGACCAGGATGGCTGATTAATGTGAGCCAAAAGCTAGCCAAGCACAGGGTGAGCAAACTTCCATGTTCCTCTGCCTTAAGAACACCTGTGAATGTTCTCAAATGCACCAGACCTCGTTAGCAGACTTTGGTTTTTCCTCTTCCTGAATTAAGAATTCCTATGACCTGGTTAAGCAAATACTCAGTGAAAGGATAGCCTATATTTCCTGATGAAACACAGGGGGAAAGAATATGAACCTTGTCTCTATGACTAATGCAAAGTCTAATCATTCATCCTGCCCCACAGCCCACACTAGGCTTAGACAGCCAGGGCCTGTCTGCCAGGTAGAAAGGCTTAATATCCCTCTTGAGGAGAAATTAACTGCTAAACCAGACCAAGGTGAAGTACAGTTCTGTCTTCTGTCCTCAATGCAGCCATTTTTCTCTTTTAATCTCACTCTTCCGTTCAAGCAGAAGGAAAAGTTGGATCTTTGCCTTGAGCAAATTTTACATCCAAGGCTCAAATTCTGGGATCTTGCAGAGGTGAGGTGCTTTTGGAAGGGCCCTGAGATCGGTAAAGAGCAGAAAGGAGTGAAAGAGTTGTCCTCTCTTGAAAGTCCACATCATTCCTTCCTGTTGTTTGGAGATGGGGGTGGAGCAGGAGGGCTGTATTTGCTCATTGAGACAAATCTTGCTGGATTAGTTAACACCCTCCAGACAATTCAGTGACAGAAAACCAAAACAGACTCAGGCATCCCCAGGTTGGCATGTCTTGTCCCTGCATCCTGGAATACACGGTAGGACCAGCTGGGAGAAACATTGTCCTCTTAGAGATACAGTCAGCCGGCTCAAAGAGTCAGTCCTCTTCTGTTGTAGAGACCTGTGCCTTCATCAAAGTAGAAATGAATGCTCATTGAACAGGAAGCAAAGAGGAAACAAGATGTACTAGACCCATGGTTCTTACCCTAACCAATGCTGTGACCCTTTAATACAGTTCCTCATATTGTGGTTACCCCCCAACTATACATTTATTTTTATTGCTACCTCATAACTGTAATTTTGCTGTTGTTATAAATCATAATGTAAATATCTGTGTTTTCCAATGGTCTTAGATGACACTGTGAAAAGGGTGATTTGAGAACCACTATAATAGACAGAGTTCTAGAGAAAAACAATTAGATTGAGTTGGGGCTATATCTCAGATGGTGGAATGCTTGCCTAGCATGTATAGAACCCCGAGATCAAGCTCAACCACATAAATCATATATTGTTGAATACTCCTGTAATCCCAGCCCTGAGAGGGATACAGATAGGAGGACTGAGAGTTTAATGCTATCTTCAGCTACATTACTAGCTCCAGAACAATCTGTGCTACATGAGACTACATCTCAAGAAGCAATGAAATAAGTACAAAAACAACTGTGTTCCCTTATAACCATCAATTGGTTCATGGGACTGGAGGCTGCCAAAAAGTATGGGGAAAGAAGCAAGTTGGAAACCCTGCAGGGCCAAGGATTCATATCTGACTAACGTTCAAGACCTATGAAGCAGAAGATTAAGGATTCTTTGGAGAGTCCGTTGTGTCGGATGGTCTTTTGCTGGGCAAACATGTGAAGGAGTGTTTTCTTGAAGCAGACACAAGTGAAAGACTCAGGCAGACTCATGAAGGAAAGTTTCACTGAAGCAGACACAGGAGAGAGGATGTTATGCTAAAGCATCACTTGATGAAGGATTCTTTGCTAACAATACGAATGCATTGGTCTGCCTTACATTGGGAAGTTGAGCTGCATTTGTTGGAACGCTGAACATGGGCTGATACACGTACTGAGGCAGGCACGTGGAGGACATGTGATGTTTAGAGGGTATAAGTAGGACTCCACAGAGTGACTGAGACAGAGCTTAGCTTGTTGGTACAGCTAGCTATGCAAGGCTTGTTGTTCTCGCATCTCTGCTGCTCTTCTCTTCTCTGAGAGCGGCACAGATGAGAACTTCTCCTCATGTCCCTCCTAGTCTGTCCTGCTGACTCAAGCTGAGGCTGAAGCCTGGTTGTCTCTGCTAGGTCATGCTACCCCCCTGTTGCTACCCGGCTCTTCCAAACATGAACTGCTTGCAAGAGCTGCCACTGCTTGCTAATCTGTGAACTGAACTGCCAAATTCCAGAGCACAGACAGGCGTTGCTCCAAAGAACTTTTCTAAACATGTCCACTTCCCGGTATCCTTACTTTTCCACTACATTGGTGGATTGTGGGCTCCAAGGGAGGTTAAAGTGTTTTTTAAAAACATCATTAAAAATAGGATTTGAAAAAATTAAAGTTATAGACCTAAGACCTAGAACTCACTCTATAGCTCAGATGGGCCCCCAACTTGTAGTCTTTCTGCCTTAGGTTCTCAAGTAAGGCCGAGACTATAGGCCTGTGCCACCATTTTTTTTAATTTATATTCTTTAGTTATTTCAAATAAAGATTTGTAAATGACACACATGCCTGGTTTCTATAGTTACCCTACCTTCAAACATTAAAAAGGCTGATTTAGCCTTACTTTAAAAATTAACTTTATCATTCTATCTCACAACTTATTTTCTGTGTCTTAATGCTTTTCCATATCTTGTTTAATACTTTTAAATGCTATGTAGTGTGAAATAAACTAGATATCTGAAAAATAAACAAATATCACTTTGGTTAAGGCTCAGATAAGATTTTTTTTTTGTTTCCTTCCTATATAATAGTCCCAGTTCTTTCTTAAAGCTGCGTTAAGTTTGTTATACTGCTGCCTAATTCCATTTCTTATCGATTGATTGATTGATTGATTGATTGATTGATTGATTATATTTTACCATATGCATGTTTGCTTGCGTGTGTGTGTATCTGTACATGTGCTCCGGCAAGTGCAGGCTGAGAGTGTCACAGATCTGCCTTTCTATGTCTAAGCACTGCTTTTTATGTGGGTGCCAAGGATTCAACTCTTATCCTCCTCCTTGCAAACAGGAAATTCCTCATTTGAGTTCTCTACTCATCGTACAGGTCTTTATTTATTACCTAGACAGTAGAAGCCAGTAACTTGTCACTTACTACTCAGGAGTCAAACACATGATCACACATTTTCCGTTCAATGGCTCTCCACTGGCAAAAGTGAACAGACCCCTTTCATCAATTAAGCTCAAGGCCAATTTTTCTGTCCTCTTCTGAGTCATTATCTGGACATTTTCCTAATTGCTACAGTGTTGTCTTTACTCCACCACCTGCTCTCATTTGAGGCAGCACTGGGGAAAAGCTGTCTTGCTGCAGGGTTTGCTCCCAAAGACATAGTATTCTGCTCCTATCATGGCTCTGAAGAGACATTGATACCCTTTTCTCTGCTCCCTGCTGAAGACCTGTGTGTTAGGGTTTTGTTGTTGTGAAAAGACACCATGACCAAGACAACACTTACAAATTAAAACAAGGCTGGCTTATAGTTTCAGAGGTTCTGTTCATTTTTAGCATGACAGGAAGCATGGCAGTGTGCAGACAGACATGGTGCTGGAAGGGCCGAGAGTTCAACATCTTGCTCCAAATGTAGAAGAAGGAGACTGTCTTCTGTAGACAGCAAAGAGGAGGGTCTGAATCAGACTGGCCAGATTTGAATATATATATATATATATATATATATATATATATATATATATATATATATATCCTCAAAGTCCTTCCTCCGCAGTGACATACTTTTTCTAACAAGGCTATACCTCCTCCAGTTTGCCCACACCTCCTAATAGTACCACTTCCCATATACAAAACTTGCTTCCATGTGACATCAACACTGGGCCTAAGTAAGTAAGATTAACTCACTGCTTACATAGCTACAATGGTTCTGTATGTGACACGATGCAAACGACATGGAACACACCCACAACAGACTGACAGCTGGGTTTCTAGAAAAGATGAGCTGTACTTGTTTATTAACTTGTATACTTTTCTGTCATTTGAGAACCTCTTTCTTACCCTTATCCCCTCTGCAGCACCATTTAAAGCCTCCTCCTCTAGCACAGCCTCGACAACTGCATCTTTACAGAGGATGTGTCACAATACTTTGTGATAGAGTACATGATGGATTCAGAGAATTCCAGAAGAATCAACTCAAGTCTCTCAACAGGCATTTATCTAAATACAAGAAGAAGCTGAAGAACAGCCTCAGTGTGCATCCCAGACACACCCTTGAATTTCTTGGAAGAAACAGCACCTTGGTTCAGCCTTTGTACACAACTCTATGCTCACAAATGATTTACGAGGTATTCATTTAAACCAGAGATCTGTTGAATATGTGTGCTCACTCTCTATCTCTCTGTCTCCCTCTCCCTTTCTCTGTCTTTGTGTGTCTCTGTCTGTCTGTCTCTTTCTCTGGGGGGAAGTTGAACATGTGCATGCACTTGTACATGCGTCTGTGTCTCTTTCTGGGGTGGGGCATGTACATGCACTTGCACATGTATGAAGTCCAGAGGTTAAGTCAGGGGTATTTTTCTATTTCTCTCTAACTTATTTTTTGAAAGATGATCTCTCACTGAACTTTGAGCTTAGTGATTAAGCTAGGTTGGCTGACTAGTGAGGCCCAGGAATCAGATCACCTCTGCCTTTTGAGTCCTGGCACATGCCATCATGGCAGGTTTTTACACAGGTACTAAGATTTGAACTCAGATCCCCATGCTTGTACAGCAGGCACTTTGCCCCAGTGAGCCGTCTCTCCCCCACCCGCAGTGGTTCAACATTCTATGAGGACTCACCATAATTCTCTCATAGGAGATTTTCCTTTTCCAGAACAATTCTGTGGTTGCTTTTCTTTTCCTTGACCTGATTTCTTCTGTATCATGCTAGAAAATGTTCCAACCAAGATGCAGGAACTGTCACCTGTTACTAAGGAATACTTCTAGTTTAAAAAGCACCTGGTGTATAAGTTGGGCTCATCTTTAAATTTTGAGGATATTTATATATCCTCTTAGCAAGAGAGCTAGATCACCAGCCTTGGCTCATTTACAATATTTTAAATAAGACAATGCATGAGTTATGAAAAGTATTACAGCTACAACACTGGAAACTCAAGCTTCATGTCCAAGGTAAGATGACAGCTTTTATTGGGTTCTATGAGAAGCACTGTCAGTGGAAAAGAAGTTAGCATGGAAGCAAGGTATCACCTCCTCCAGAGCTGAGCGGAGATTGCAGTGGTAGTATAGGAACCCATGTTAGAAAAGCCGGTAACACTGGATGAAATACACACATCCAAGAAGCTGGTGCAGTGATACTGCTCCCCACAACCAGGGAGACACTCTGTTCACAAAGGACAAAGAGAGTTCAGATTTTAAACCATGTTCCAGGACATCCGAACACCTGTCCACATGCATCCCTTTGCCTCTGGTAGAAGGTCATCAGAACAACAAAGGAAAACAGTTCTAATTTATAAATAAAAAAACCATAGCAAATGTATTTTTGCCTAAAGGAAAATATTAATGAGATAAATAAATCCAAGCTCGAAGAAGGCGTCATCTGAAACATGTTCATCACTGTCACTCTGAGTCACTCTTTCTTGAACAGTTCTGAACTCTGGGGACTGGTGCTAAGTTAGTATTAGGAATGATACCTTCTTACTTGAGGTCTGTATTTCCAAGGAAGACGCAGGGCGAATTTTCCCTGCTTCTCCATATGAAAGACACACTGAGAATTACCTGGAGGAAAACCTTCTATATATATTTGATTTGAGCTGCAACCACCCTGGCCCCTGACCCCAGTGCTGGAGATGGAGCACAGGGCCTTGGCAGACTAAGCAAACACAAGCTCTGAGCTGCAACCTAATCCTCAAGAGTGGCTTCTCGAGGGCTGTGGATATAGCTTAGTGGTAAAGTGCTTACCAAACAAGGATGAAGAACTGAGTTTGATCTCCCAAATCTACATTTTTAAGAGAAAAAAAAAGCGAGATTGGTTTTTAGAAAGAAAAAAGAAAACAAAACAAAAGAAAAAGAGATGAACACTTATAAGGTTACGGTGGGGAGGTAGGGACTAGGCAGATTTCTGGTCACCCTAGCCAACTTCATAAATTCCAGGTTCTGGTGAGATACTGTGTTTCAGTGATCAAAATGGAAGGCATCTGAAAACAAATTCAGTTAGCCTCTAGCCAGCACACACATGTACACACACACACACACACACACACACACACACAAACATGCTGCAGTCACACACTGCAGTCAACCCCACACACTTGTGAGCTAGTGTCCTGAGCTTCCTCAGAACCCACAGTGTCTTAGATATTTGGTACTATTTGTAAAGCATATGTCCTGAAGTGTAAGAGCCACAGAGCAAGATGTTTCAATAATTCTGGAAACATTTTGTACAATAAGGATATTTTTCCTCCTATGTGGTTAGTGACCACCAATCACTCTACATTCAAATTGCCAGTATTTGATTTTCAAATGTTTGTAATTGAAGTTACAGAACAATGCATATCATGTTTGCTTTAAAGTGACCAAAAATTTGACTGTGGCTTTTGCCTGATCCAGGTCAGCAGTGTGAGAGTGGACAGTCTGGGAGTGAAGAGCCACAGGAGCTGGTATTCAAGACAGCAAGACCGTGCCTTAGAGGGAAATGATTTTCACCCAGCTGTATTTTGATGGGCAATCCTAAAGGGTAGACAACGTCTCCAACCATTGCAGATACCCATTGAGTACCACAGCTCTTTGCAGAGTGTGTGCCTGCTTATATAATCAGAGCTTGTAATTAAATGGCCTGGCTTTTGCACTTAAAAGTGATAACTATGAAACTATAAAATCAGAGAGCACATTTCCTTTTTTAATTTATTTTTATTATATATAATATATCTATGTATGTATCTTTACATTTCAAATGTTATCCCCTTTTCCCAGTTCTCGCCCCCCGAAACACCCTATCCCATCCCCACACCCCTGTTTCTATGAGGGTATTCCCCCACCTACTCCTACCGCCCTGCCATTGAATTCCCCTATACTGGGACATCAAGCCTTCACAGGACCAAGAGTCTGTCCTAAGGCCATCCTCTGCTACATACGTGAGTGGAGCCATGGGTCCCTCCATGTGTACTCCTTGGTTGGTGATTTAGTCCCTGGGAGCTCTGGGGAGTCTGGTTGGTTGATATTGTTGTTCTTCCGATAGGTTGCAAACCCCTTCAGCAGCTTCAGTTCTTTCTCTAACTCTTCCTTTAGGGACCCCATTGGGGACCCTATGAGAGAGCACATTTCTTTAATCAATATATTCATATATATTTTAGATGTATTTTAGGAGTCACATCTTCTTGTGAGTGTGCATGTATGTTGTTAGTATTATATATGACACATACATACACATGTTCACAGGTTGAAATCTGTCATCTTCATCAATGACTTTCCATGTTTTGTTTTGTTTGTTTGTTTATTGAGACGGGGTCTCTCGCTGAACCGGGAGCTCGTCAGCTTTACTAGGTACTAGGTAGGATCACAAGCATCCTCCTACTTCCCCAGCATTGGAATTGGGGAGCTTTTATATGGATTCTGGGGATCTGAATCCAGGCCCTACACTGGGCAACAAGAACTTAGCCAGAGAAACCATGTTTGCGGCTCCTAGCATGTGTTTCTTGTCTTGCTCATGGGGACCTACCAGGGAACCAGAGAAACCATTCCCTCATTTCTTCTTATTACCTGAACAAGTATCTTCCCTGGGGAGGGAGGTAAGGGACAGGAGATGTTTTTTCCCTAGGTGCTCTGTGTATCTTTCCCCAGAAGATTTCAAAACTGTGTAAGTGAAATCCCACACAGCTCAAGAACAGAACCATCTCTGCCTGCACTATAAATAATTTTCTCTTTGGGGAGTAGGATTTTGTTTTTAATATGAGTGAGCTAAGTAGCACTCATAGACAGACAAGCCTGCCTGACAGAGAATGATTCTATGGCATTTGTCAATTAGATTTAGTTTTCTAAAATAATCATAATTTTAGTTTACACCACTGCTGCATGAATAATTGTGACAATTCCCAGAAGTTTATTCTCAAGCTCCATTTAGGCCTGAAAACACACAAGTCTCATTTTTTTTTTAACTGAATTTAAAATTCACATAGATGATGGGGAAAATGGCACTTTTCTTCTTCCCCTTCTTCCCCTTCTTTATCTCTTTCCCTCTCTCCTTTCTTCTCTCCCTTCCTTTTCTCCCTCCCCTCAGTCTGTCTCTCTTTTCCTCCTTCTGTCCTTCCCTCTCTTCATTTGTCTTTTGGGCTTACATATTCATGGGGTTCTCTGTGTCTTTCTTAAAGCTTGATAACTACTATTTATAGTACCACATTACAATTTTTCAGTTCTTAAGAAAAAAAATGGGAGAACACGCAGTTGATAAGCACATACATATTCACTAATGACAGGGCAGTGCAGGCTGGGAGCTGTGTCTGATGTTAAGTTGCTGCCACTAACTGACCTATCTAGACTTACACAGGCAACTCCAGATCTGTATTACCTTGCCTGGCAGCCCCAGAAAAGAGGCACCAAAATTTTTTTGTATTAAAAACAAAAACCAGAAAGAATCAAAAAAAGGAAAAAGGAAAGGAAAGGAAGGAAGGAAGGAAGGAAGAAAGAAAGAAAGAAAGAAAGAAAGAAAGAAAGAAAGGAAAGAAAGAAAGAAAGAAAGAAAGAAAGAAAGAAAGAAAGAAAGGAAGAAAGAAAGAGAATGGATAAAGCTTTCTATTAACCAAGCATAGTGGCACATACCTGTAATTCCAGACAGAAGCCCAAGTATCAGAAGATCAGAATCATCCCTGGCTACACAGTAAGCTCGAGACTAACATAAAACTCTACCTCAAAAACAGAAGAAACAACAACAACAAAAACACTCTATAATCATCAGACCATTGCAAAGTTATAGTATTTAATTTGTCATTTAACCATCTCTTTAATTACCCATTCTAGCTATAGTACTTTCTCTAGGTATCTAAACTATTGAACAACCCAACCAAACCTTAGTGCAGATAACCAAGGGACACACATTCTGTCACATCTTAAGTCCTGCAAGATGGATGAATCTTCCAGAGCAGTGTGGACCAGAGACACTTAGGAGGATGCAGTCAGCAACAGCTGGGGTTAGAGAAACACCCAGGCTTCTCTCTTTTGCTCTCTCCTGCTGCCAGGTTAGATGTGCTGAGGGATGGAGCTGGCCATTTGGAGTCCCTATATACCTCCTTCTCTGTCTATGCATCTTTCTTGGTTCTGTATCTTATCAGCTAGATTCAGGGGTACAGATCCTCTGACTTCAGCAACAATGTTCCCAAAGCCTACATTTCAAGGTTTGAAGGACCAAGCCAGAATCCAGGAACCTTCCCTTAGTTTCCCATTATTAGAAGTGAAACACTAAGTTCAATACACAGCAGAAAGGAAGTTTTTGAGAAAAGATGTATAAAGAACCTGTTCACAATTAGGCAGCTCCACAGCCAGCCTGAGGGGCCCAGCGACAAGACACACCATCACTAGGTGCTGAGAGGTGACACACTCCCACTGTCACCTCATGTTGCACATTCTCCTCCTGTACATGCAGTATATCCCCTGATTAAAGGCCTCCTCCTCCCGGAATAAACTTCCACGTGAGACCTGGGGCATGTGGTGACTTTATAGATTACATGGCACAGATCCAACATAATGTCTAGATAACATATTAAATGAGCAGAGGGGTCATTTTACACACCTGTTAACTCCTCATTCTCACCAGAACCAGGCGAGAGTTTTACCTAGCATGATGGCAGGTGTGTCTGTGTCTTCCTTTTAAAAAGTTGCTAAGATTTAGTACAGAAGAGAAAGGATGGTATAGGGCCTGTTCTCCTCAGGAACGAGGAGAGCCCTTAGGCTCTCAGCACTAGAAAAAAATAGAAAAGTGTTTTATCTTACAAAATATCCAGCATAATTTTATTATGTGATTGCTTTATTATGTGATCAAACTTTTCCAGTGTGAGTTCTTAGTGAAGTAAGAACTACAGGTAATAATCAAACATGTACCTAGGTGCCTATAAAGGTAATAATTAAATATGTACCTATGTGCTTATAAAGGTAGGAAGAACACCTCATGTCTGAGGCTGGCTTGGATCTGTTTGTAGGATTCACTTGCCACTGAAAATATTACTCTACGCATCATGTCTTGGAAAAGACAAAGGTGAGTGCTTGAAGCAATTAATAGTCACAGTCTCAAATATTAGTAAAAATAGCACTATTTGAAATTAAACATGCTCCCAGAGCTTCTCAGAAAACTGATGCCCCCAAACCACAGAGAATCTTCTCTGGATAGTTTGACTTTGAAACTACATCTCATTTGAAGTTAATGAAAATGAGAGTAATTATTAATTCAAACTCAATAAGTAATAATTAGTTTTTGCTTTCTTGTTTATGCCTCATAAAATATTTTTGCAATCAGTCAAGGTGCCACTGCCTGGATTAATATAAGATGTTTGTTTGGTATTCGACAGGTGTTAACACTGGGTAAAAACTCACAGCTTTGTAATTATTAAAATTCATTCTGTTCAGTACAAGTTGGGTTTTTATCAATTTTAAAACGTCTTTCTTTTAGAATAATAATGGAAATGTTGCTTAGCACTGAGACCCAAAGCTGGTCCTTGAGCCTTTCCATTCTTCTCGCAGAGAGGAAGCTAGCAAATCACTGGCAGGGAGTTAAAACTAAGCACTTTAAAGGAATAACAGAAACAGACAGGAAGCTTGGCAAGTTAAGACCAGCCCAACAACAAAAAGAATTTAGAGAAAATCAAATGCATCTATCCCTCCCTAAGGATTTAGGGGCCTTTGATAGTTATGAGTGAGAGAAGACATTTTCATTGATGGGGTAGTGCAGTAAGTTGGTTATGCTACTGTAAAAAGCCTCCCACCCATACTCTTGAAAGCAACTCCAGAGTTGAAGCAAACTTATTGGATTACAGGCGCATGCGAGCATGCACACACACACACACACACACACACACACACACACACACACACACACCATGAAAGCAGAAAAGGAAATACTTGGGAAGAGAAAAGATGTTGGCCGTAGGAGGAGTATGAGAGAAGTAGGTGATGAAGGTTATTTTGATCACACTGAAACCTTAGTGTGTATAGTTAATATATGCTAATGAAGTCAGAAAACAGTCAAAGGCACACATGCAGAGGATTTTTTAAGGTCAAAATCCTCATGGTGTAGTATCAAGGGCCAGACATGCTGCCACATCATTACCATGGCAGTCTTAAAATCTGATGGACCGAATAAGGAGGGAAGAATGCGTACCTCTAAACTGGATTTATATTCATTTCATTAAGATGAACTCAACTAAAATCATTTAAAAATTAAAATAATAACTCATTTTACAGAACAGGCATTCTGTACTACCTACTTACACACACACAAGCCCCAACCCCGTTGAGTGTGTATATGTGTGTATTTGCACATGGGTGTGTGCATGTGTGCAGAGGTTAGAGTTCAATGTGACTTTCTATAGTACTCTTAACGTTATTTTTTGAAATATATTTTTTTCTCCCCGAACCGGGCTGGAGTTTGCCGTATCAACAAAACTAGCTGGCCAGAGAGCTCCAGGGTCCCTTCTTTCTCCATCTCTCCTGCACTGGGGAAAAAAAATAGGAGTTTGTTGTTGCTGCCGCTGCTGTTTATTTATCTATTTGAGAAGGCTAAGACTGAGGCCAGAAGCTTTGGGTGAGGGTCCCACAGCAAAAGAGTTAGTTTACAAATAACTAAAAGAAAGAAACCTCACAGCTACAGTGCCAAGTACACAGAAAATGTAGCATTTGTCCTGTTGTGGATAACAACGTGACTCAGTGAGAAAGCACAGGCATTTCCCTACAGACCCACTTCCTCTCCTTATTCTCGGCAGTGTGGAGGCAGATGACCCAAGAGGCTTTCTTCTTAAAGAGTATCAGAATGAAGGATAGTCTGTACTCTGCATTCTCACACTGATAATAACAGTCTCTATAACTCTGGGGACATTTTATATATATATTGGAATTTAATTAATATACTGTTAAAATGTAATCCGATCTGAAATGACATTGTTTCCTATCTCCCGTGAACTATCCATCACCATGCATCGGATTAAAATAAGAGGATTCACAGGCTAAATATAGCACCAAAATGAAGGACACCAACATTTGGGTTTTCACCGCAGTCCAAGATACCTCAAACTTGGAGGTCAGAAGCCTGGCTCATTCTCTCAGGTTCCATATGGGATTACCCAAGATCCATCAGTCACTGGCAATGGAGTGGGGCCAGAAACACAGCTATGATACAGCCTCCTTTGGCCTAACGCTCTCTTCAGACACCCCCAAGATTCTTGACTCCACTGCAGAAAAGAATTTCAGGATGAGCACAGTTAGAAAAAAATTTAAACACAGATCTAAGCCTAAGGTTAATAGGAAGAGAAGCACTTGGGGAAAAAAACAATGAATACCCAAGAGCTAGGGTTTTGACTTCTCAGAAATATGGCCCTGAAGTGACCTTGTAGTGGACACACCTATGAGCCGGGTCACCTTTAATGGTACTGCTCAAGCTTTGTCTGGGAACTTTATGCCTCCTACAGTCAGGATGAGTATAGCAGGGCTACAAATGAAGTTAAAACATAGTTTACACGGGAGGTTCGGACATGTTTTTACTATTAATAAAGTTTATGGTCTTAGTTGTGAGATTTCTAGAAATTTCCTGGGAAAGGAGTAAGGCTGGTTTTTAAGCTCATTCTTACTCAGGCCTTCAGCATTATCATTTTAACATTTCTGTGGACTCTCTGCATACAAGTACTGCTGTCTCCATGTGGCCACCATCACAGTAGATACTAATTTGGCTAGAGGTCTAAATTGTCATCTGGAGGCTCCACTCAGACCCTGGGCGAGGAAGCTGCTGCCTTGTGTCTAGGTAGCAATTGTTAAGATCACTTGAGATTCATCTCACAACTGGTGATAAAGCCACAGCCTAAAATTACATGTTCAAAACGAGGAGATGAAGAAACAGATCATTATTAAAATTCTATCTGGAGCCATCTTTGCAGCCAAGGCACTTACAGAGCACTGAGGCTTCCTGTGAGGGCTGATCTTCATTGTCCACTGCTTGATTGAGAGTTGCTTGTGGGAAGACAAAGCACACGAAGGGTGTGTCTAGGAGGTTGGTTCCAGTCAGGACCAGTGGCTAAAGTCCCAAAGGAAATAAAGGAAGGAAAGAAAAAAAAATCACGAGTCATGTTCTTCATTCTTCTCTCTCTGCCTCCTGACCACCCAGTCTGTGCTCTGCCATGAGTCTCCACACTCAGGAGCCAAATCCTCTGAAACTAGAAGCTGAGAATAACCTTCTTCCTTATAAGTCTCTGTGTTCAGCATTTTGTCACAGTAAAACAAAAGTAATGAATACACTTACCAAGTGTTACTGTGTAAACATATGTAAAATCTAACTTCATTCATAAAAAGTTATTGAAGTTCCTCTAGAGATAAAATATAGGCCAGCCTGGTTTACACATCTAGTTCCTGGCCAGCAACTACTATAGTGGACCTCTGTCTCCATAGAAAGGAAGGGGTGGAGGGAGACTTATGAAACCACATCATAAGTTTACAGCAACACCATGCACTCAGAAATCAAATCAAAATGCACCCTTTTACCAGTGCACTTTTCTGCTTCCACACAGAAACTGTTACAACAGTAAACAGATCCTGGAGGCCTTGCCTAGTAAGATCAGATTCAGTTAAATGGGTGAGTTCCATGTGAGACAGCCAGTGGAAGAAGAAAATGTGTGTTAACATCTGGCTTTACTGAGTATAACCCACCAGCTCACAGACATCTATCCTAGTGATTCTCTAAGTTCTGCTGCCAGGTCCCAGGAGACCTGGATAGCGAGCTCCGCTGTGAGAGGGAGTGCTACTACTGAGATGGAACTAAAACTTGTGAGGCATCTGAGAGCAGAAGCCTCACTCCTTTGAGCAGTTGGATGCTATTGAGACATCCAGGAGACAAAAGATAGTGTGGAGAAAGCATCATTAGAGTTTCTACACTGTCTCCATATTTTAGAACAGAAGCTGCACCAGTGGAAAACTAGATGGGTCTTCAGTGTTGGCTTTGGAGAAGAAGAAAGGGGATGTAGACAGAGACACTGAGTCAAAGCATCTTGCAGGATGAGATGAGGTATGGTAACATCAGCAGCAAGTGGTGTGGCTGGGGAGTTTAGGGGAATTCCAGCTCTGCCAGGAAAGCTAGATGTCTACCCTGAAAGGTTCTGAGGGCAGGAGAGATGTTACATGCAAGGAAGCAGGCTTAGTTAATATGTGAAGTGTGCTCCTGGTTGAGGCAAAGGAGAAGGCCATACATAGCTTAGGGGTCACTTTTTCTATGGTTTAGGAGTAGGACTTAGTTAATGTATAGCCCATGTAACACAACAGTTGTCAGACTGCCTCCATCGTTGGCAGTAGCAAGACTCTGGGAATATTCCTGCTGTGTTCATAGCCCTCTCTGCTGTGAAAGGCCCAAGATCTCTGACACTCAGAATGCTGTTTTGGCACGTTGGGAAAGACAGGTCATGGTCTTGAGCTTGGTGACAGCAGAAAGAACAGGAGCATTCCAATGTTGGGACCAGAATCCACCTGATAAAGAGACAGTCCACACATATGTGCATAAGGAAGAAGGGAAGTCATGGGCAGCTGGGTGTTTATAGATAATCCCACAAGTCTCCCAAAGACTCCAGAGGCTTTCTGTTCCCTACATGTGCCTCCCTCTGTGGAAGGAGACTGTTGTAGTGGACACTGACCACCTCAACTTTTCCCTGTGAAATGTCCTGAATCAGGGATTTCAGCTTAAACCTCCATTCAAATCCAGTATAAGATGGACTCCACCTCCTGAAAGAAAGCACTGTGTATAGAGTCACAGCCTTTGATTTCATAAATTTCCACTGCCTATTTCACAGGACCATTTAACAGGTACAGTTTTAAGATGTCCAAAGGACTATGGCTTTCTTTTGTTCTGACCATATGGATGTAGAAATAACAAGACTGCCTGAAAGTCACCCACCACCTGACAGGCTAGTTCTCTAAAAAATAGTAAAGAAAAATATTTTGTGTTCTAAACACTGCCACAAGTGGAGCTACAGTGCTGTGTCTACAAAAATCACAAACTCGTGAGGTTTTCCTAGGGATTGTTGGCTATCTTTTTGTTTGCTTATGATTTTCTGTTTGTTTATATGTGTTTTGTAGTGTGTAGGTGTGTGGTACATTCATATATGTGGATACTGGTGTGCATGGATACACACAAATGTGAGGGTCAGAGGACAGGCTCTAGTGCTGATCCTTGAATGCCTTGCACTACCTTTTTTTTGAGATCTGTTATTGGTCTGTAATTTTTCTAAGTGAGCTAAACTAGGTGGTCAGCAGGCTTCTAGAAGTCTGCCTTCCTGTACTTCCCATCTCATTGCTGGGATTGTAGGCATGAGGCACCATGCCAATTTTGTATATGGATTTTGGGGGCTCGGGTCTTAATGCTTTTGAAGCAGCTGCTTTCCCTCTAAGCTATCTCTCTAACCAGAATGAGTATTGTAAAGATCAGTCTTCTTCTGGGGTGTTAAGTGTGTTCTTCACCATGCTGAGTTACAGTTAAATAGCTTAGATTTTGAAGATTACACAAATGTTTGTATTGACAGTTTAAAGAAAAAAAGGATTCATTATCAGTGTTCCATAAAAAATGTTCTTTTCCCACTGAAGTTTTATTTTCAGAAATTATACACTTTCATAAAAAATGTAAACCAAAAAAAAAAAATGTAAACCACTGCCATTAACTGTAAGCAATTTGAGGGAAAATGAGCCATTCAGGTAAATTCTCCAGAAATCGGTCATTTACTTCTAATAAAACACAATTGGGTGTGCTCAAAGTATCCAAGAAAATGACCTCAGGTCTCTTTCAAGAGCAATGTGTCTCTTAACTACTAAGGCATCTCCCCTGCACCAAAGAAGTACACTTGTCAAAGTTCTAAGTCAAACACAGATATACTACACATATACTCCATAATTTCATATTAAGTACAAAATTGTAAAACTTGAAATTGTTTTCCAGTAAAAAAAAAAAAAAATCTCAGGAAGTTGTTATCCCCAGGTTCTTCTTGTGAAAACCCTTGGATGAAGTTGATAGTGAGCTTACGCCCATGTGCGAGGGATGAAAGGTACGTTGTAGCAGCAGGACAAGGTTGGAAGTGCAAGTGGTGGGAGTCTCAGGGATGCTCAAGGTGCTCCTCGTGTGGGAGGTGGAAAGATGATGCTCCTCTCCAGTCATGTGAGCCAGATGGATATGAGGAGATGCTCCTGGACGGTGGGAGATGATCTTTTCTTGTGCATCGCTTATCAGTTTTCTTTCAATATAACCATCTCATATTTAAAGGGGTGAACTTGAAATGGATACTCTCTAATTTCAGAGAGAAAAACCACAGTTGAAGTCATAACTATATTTCTCACAATGAACTACCGACAACAATTTTTCAAACTCACTTATGAGATGGTGGAAAAATAAATAAAAAGAACTGAACTGAGACTGGGGAGAGATGGTGGAGAGGTTAAGATCTCATATTGTTCTTATAAAGTCCCCAAGCTCAGTTCACAGCATCCACATCAGGTAACCCTACAAATCCAGCTCCAAGGTATATGGCACATTTCATGACTCCCAGATCCATGCACTCACGGGTACATATACACAACAAACTAAAAATAAATAAATAAATAAATAAATAAATAAATAAATAAATATTAAATTTAAAAAATTTAAGCAATTTGACTCATTGTGTCTCATATTAATTATCACTTTTCATCAAAATCATTATTTTCTTTAAAATTTTAATTGTGTTGTTTCATTTAAGTAAATACAGAGCGCAGGAAAATGAACTTTTAACTGTCGGATGGCTCAGTAAGCAATGGTGCTTGCTACCAAGCCAGAGGACCTAATTTTGGCCCTCAAGACTGACGTAGTACAAAGAAAGAACAGAATCCCTCTGATGTTCACATGTGTGCCATGGTGGGAGCTGTGGATATGCACATGCGTAGGCATATCAACGAATGTAAAAAAGCAAAAGCAACCAAATATCTCAACCTTTCTTTAACAAAAGTGTAGACTGAAAGAGTTGGCCTTACCACTTTCAAGTAAGAGGTAATCCAGGATGTTAACCCAATCCTGCCCACAGAGTTCAATTCCTATAAGACTTATTGCAAATAGCTTTGATGCCCACATGTAGAGAAGCGTGTACATGACAGAGACACCTCCAATTATATCGTGCTAGATGGATGTGATGATACCCACAGAGGGATATCCAGAAACCAAGAATTTTCCTAATTTACCTGAAGATTAGGGCATATTCAGTGATGATTAATTTTTTCTACCTTGGCTCTTGAAAAGAGGTAGCTCTCTGAACTCAGATAAGAACAAAGCTTATACTGGATCTTTGTGTTTGCAAACTACCATCAAAGTCATGAAGTCCACAAATGGCAAGAAAGTTGTGCAGAGGCTCCATGGAGTGAGTTAACTTTGCTTAAGCTGAGTTAGTAATGGCCCATGGTGATTGAAGGGATCTGACTATTTCCCTACCACCACAGGGAAACCACAGGGAAATTGACACTTTTCTCTTGTGACCACCAGGATCTTTTTCTCTCTGAGCCCTGCAGGTGCTGAGTCGAGGCTGTCTTATATACCTCACCCTGTCCTTGTCCTTGCCTGGGTTCCAGCTGATTCTTTTCCAGTGATGACAAACAAGATCCTTTATCACTATGCCTGTCATGAGCCTGGCAAGTCCCTTACTCCACCATAGAAAAGTTTTTGGTCTGTTTAATTTACTCAGAGGTGAGAGGTTTTCACAGCACAGACCATGTAAGTCTGTAAATTACATGTGTAAAAATTTTAAATGTGTGTGTTTAAATATCAGGCAAACAGTTACAATTTAGTTTTAAATCTCTAAGGGCACAAATATTGGAAAGATTAAATTAGTATTACTATTCAATTGGACAATTTCAAACAAATACTTAGGAGGTCACAACTGGCAAGTATCAGTGGAAATTTTGCAATACTAGTAGTAAAATAAAATTACTGAAAAGTTGTAGACAACACACACACACACACACACACACACATATATATGTATATATATATACACACACACACACACACACACACACATATATATATATTGTTACACACATACACACATACACACACATATACTTTAGTAGTCTCCGTGACCAAGAGGCCAGATATTTGCATACTTTTCAAGTTGTCATTACTTAGCAGAGATTTAGAACCAGCTGATTACTGGCATGATGTGGCACAAAACAATGAAAATAGTTTGTTTTTTATGAATTTCATTGCAATAGCAGTTAATTCAAAACAAGATCCTGCAAAGAAGTGAAATTTAAGTATCTCCCCTGGCCCTGGGCCAGAGGAGTGGGAATAGAAGATAGAATTTTCCACGGAAGATCAAGAATTGTGTGATGCAATTAAAATGCTTTAAGAGGAAGGCAAATGTCCCGAGACCATCCTCAGAAACAGAATCAGAACTGCAGGCTACAGTCACACTAATACGAAACCAGTTCCATAACTGCTTTTGCTGGGGGCATGATGAAAACAACTTTATTTAATATTTTCATCCATTTCAGGGTCAGATATGCCCAACAGGCACAAAAGCATTTGCCCAGTGACCTGCACTTTGCAGAGGGCTGGGAATCTGCAGGGTCTTGGTTCTGAGCCTCCACACTCCTCCTGGCAGTTCATTTGAGTCTCAGGCTGAAGAAGGAGCATGAGATTGGCATGAGGGAATTTTTCCAGCCTAGAGGGAGAAGTTCAGTCAGTTCTGATTAAAGAAATATGAAGAAAGGAAGAAAAATCACACACAAAAAAATAAGCAAATAAAAACGAACAAAAAACTGGTGAGCAAGGTGAAAAGATCTCACGTTTATGGGCAGAATTAGTCTTTGATACATGTTTGCACAGATACTTGGCACTGACATCCATGGTGACTTAAAGAGTCTACTATTTCTTTTAATAAATGTAGATCTTATTTATTTATTTATTTATTTAGAGCTGGGATTCAAGTAGTTGAGGATGATCTTTCTAGGCAGCCCATAATGACTTGGACTTTTTGAACATCCTGCCTCTTCTTTCCCTAGGGCTGGGATTATAACCCTGTTCCACCCCACCCGGATTAGGGAACACTAGGAACCTAGGCTTCCTAACAATCTAGGTAAATATTCTACCAACCTAGCCACATCACCAGCCAGCAGATTTTCTTTTTTTTCTTTTTTTTATTTGATATTTTATTTATTTACACTGCAGATGTTATCCCATTTCCCCATCCTCTCCCCATTAACCTCCTGTTCCATCACTCCTCCTCTTTTTCTGCTTTTATGCTGTTTAAATTATATGCAAGTATTAAGGTCATTTCTAGGTTGAGGAACTAGCAATGCAATAGATGCAAATAGTCAAGGAACAAGCAAAGCAATAAACCCAGATTGTCAAAGAACAAGTAGGACAATAGACAGTTGGGAGATCACTTCTAAGGGCTTATCAGGATATCCAAAATATCTGAACCTACTTCCCTGTCCAAAGTCATTTTCATGCCTGAAGCCTACATCTTTGTTCTAGCTAAAGATTTAGATTCCTGCCTGAAATTACTTTTTTGTTCTAGCCTAATCGTGACATCATAGAGAACTGCAGCTAACTTCCAAATATGCCTCTGAAAATGTAGCGGTTGGAAGGGGATCTTCAGGTAGCAGAGACACCTGGTGACATTTATAACCTTGCACAACACAGAGAGCTCAGAAGTGACTTTTACAGAGCCATTTGCACATCCTCCAGTCACTTTTCAGATGTCAACAGGGGCTGAGCTCCACTGAGTCCCTTATTATAGAGCAGAGCATACTTTGTGGAATGGGCTACCTTTTGGGATTTCTCCGCTCAATCCTTTCGAAATGTACCACCTAGCAAATGTGTCCTATTCTTTCCGTAAACTTTACTTCAGCTCAGCTTCTGGAAAGAAAACGATTTTCAAGTTAGCAGAGAGGACTTTCCTCACCATCTCTATTTCTTGCTTGTTTCAAGTCTGCAGAGGACCTGAAGAAAAGCCAGCAAGAACAATTATAGAAGCTGCTGCATTTACCTTTCAGTATTTGACTTTCTTATACTTAAAAGAAGGAAGGACAAAAGTATTGTAGACCCATGCCAATTTAAACACAGAAGGCTTATAACTATGAGAAAAAACCAAATAAACAAAAAAAATCAAATAAGTTCATTATTCTCACAGAATTTACTTCTGCACTGGGATATAGCTCAGCTGGTAGAATGTTCATTTAGTATGTCCAAGGGCCCGTGTTTGAGTCCCAGTACCACATAAACTGTTGTGGTCGTTCACATAAATAATCACAACTCTTGGCAGATGGTGGCAGGAAGATTAAGAGTTCATGGCCATCCCCAGTTGCCCAGTGAAATCTAGGCCAACCTATAATACGGGAGGTGATTTCAATATTAAAATAAGCAAAACCCCCAAACTGGTATATTTCTCAGGCCTTTCTTAATCTTCCTGATTATTAATGGATAGTCTCCCTGTCAAAAAACATCTAATTTGTGTCTAAATAATCACACAGCTATTACCACCACATTGTAATGAGTGTCAAAATAAAAAAAAAAATGCTCGCAGGATGAACTCCCACCTGCAGATGATGTAAAGACATGAAAAGCATCTTCAAACGCCTTCCTCCACTCCTCTCTTCCTGCCTGGAATTTCTGGTACTGTTTCCCAAAAGTCATTCTGAGTAAGCAAAAGCTTTAGAGAAACCAAAGGTTCCGAAGTTTACAAAAGGCAGAGTGTGAAAAGGAGAAAGCAGCATGGAGCTAGCCAGGGACAGAAATGCAGGATGAGGTGACCTCCATTACTCCAAAAATATCTGTCCCCTGCTGTGCCCAAAGTTTTACTTGGTTCTGGCTGTAGCCACCAGTAGCACATGCATGGTTTTTTGCTTGGTTGGCTGGTTGGGTGTTTTGTTTTGTTTTGTTTTGTTTTGTTTTGTTTTGTTGTTTTTTGTTTTCTCAAATAGTAAGCAACCTTGAAAAAATGTAACCTGCTCTGGGAGACTTCAAAGGTGGACAGGCCCTTTATGTGTCTGTGTGAGTTGCTTCAAACTGGTTGCTTTCCTCCCAACACCCAGCCAAGACAAACAATCTTGAATTGACCGGAGTTGATCAGTGTTCTGCAAACCTGAGAAAGAAAGATCTGCATTTTAGGTGCATTTAGGTCATTGTAGGGAATGAGCTACTTTCCATAGTGTCAATAGAGAGAACTAGAGGTCTTTAATATCAGGACACACTGGTGGTAAGGGCTGTAATGTGTGTCAATTCCATGTGCCCACATGCTTCATAGAGTTATCCTGCCCTCAAGAAAGTATTGGGGCTGGAGAGATGGCACAGAGGTTAAGAGCACTGATTGCTCCTCCAGAGGTCCTGAGTTCAATTCCCAGCAACAACATGGTAGCTCACAACCACCTGTAATGGGATCCGATGTACTCATGTAAATAAAATAAATTAATATTAAAAGAAAGAAAGAAAGAAAGAAAGAGAGAGAGAGAGAAGAAAGGAAGAAAGAAAAAAGAAAGAAAGAATTGGTCATGAAATGACAAGATATTCTTGTTAGTGAGCAGAAAGTCTGAGTGTGAACAGAGACATGACAGACTAAAAAGCAAAGTTCACTTAAACAGAGGCTTCATAATTTTGGACATGAGTAATGCCAGTTCCTTCACAGCTAAGAGAATAGCCTGGGAGCCCAAGAGCTTTCTCAAAGTCAGCCACAGTAGCTCTTCTTACCATCTCTGCCTCTACATTGGTTTTCAAAAGAACCACTGTGCTAAAACCAATGAACAGTTCCAGGGGGTAATGCCACATGCTGAGTTTTAAAAAGAACTATAGGTTGTTCTCCTGTCATAAATCTTGATTTTTCTCAGCTATAAAAATAATGTCTGGGAATGTAGCTCAGCTAGTAGAATGGTTACTTCCCACACACACAGAGATGGATGACACAAAGAGTGAACATTCTTCTCCTTAGAACTTGGAATTCTGAAGTCAAGACAAAAGCTTACAGAGTCAAAGATTTAAACATTTGTTCTCCAGAAGTTTTCATGTCAGCTCAGCTACTTGAGTGCAGGGACCGGAATGTCACTGTATATTTTTAATTTATCATCTGTGGCTCAGTTCATTTGAAAGGAGGTGTTCTGATCCCGATGTTCCAAGGGCCTCACAGCTTCCTGTTCCACTATCTACTACTCTTCGTATTCCTACATACACTCGTGAATCTCACTTCTCGTCATAGTCTGTTGCAATTGTGGTCATTTTCTGGACTCAGACTGCCACAACCTCTCTACACAAAGCTCTCCTGTCATCATGTCAGCCCTGAAAATTCCAGTCACGATTGCCTTGGAGAGACCTAAATCAGGCTATGGAAATGTGACAGCTCAGTCAATAACTTGTAACTCCCCAGATTCCAGCCATCAGCTCCCATTTACAAATGCATATTTCATAGAGAGACTTTAAATGAAAGCTGAGATTAGGCAAAGATTGTAGTTTGGCTCCAATTCCTACTGAGACCCTCTATATTGGAACCTGACTAAATTGTAAACAACAATAAAGTAATTTTTTTGTTGCTTGAAAATTCAGAGTCCTAAGAAAGGCAGCCTCTGACTGAATGCAGGAGAGGGTAATATTGACTTTTAATAAGGCACTCACCGATCTGCAATTTCAAACTTGCCTTTCTGATATTATGGTGAGACCACAGCTCTCTGGGTCTAGAAAGGAAAAGTACCTGTCGTTGTCATGTTGATGTAGATCGTATCTTTGAAAAACCCAGAATGCAGTGCCTAGTCCAGTAACTGAGTGGACACTGGAGGTGTAAAGTCAATGTCCTTGTTACCTAATGGCTATGTGTCCTTGAGCAACGCAGCTCAATGGAGTGCTGTGCTCTTAACTGTGAAATGAGGGCATAGACAAGATGACAGTCAAGTCTCAACAGGTGTTGAAAGAGTTCCTACAAAATTGGTTACCAAACCTGAATAAACATATCGCTCCATCTTCCTCCTCTAGTCTCCTTAGAAATGTGCTCAGAAGAAACTTCTGTCTGTCTTCCTCATAAACAAATGATACAAACACTTACCAGCGTCCTTGATATCTTTGAGAGTGTGTATATTTGAGTGGGTATATGTTGACATGTTTGTGCATGTGCAGGTGCATTCAAGTCAAGCTAAACATCTCATTCCTTCCTGTCTTTCCATCTTATTTTTTTCTTTTTTTTTAATTTATTGAATATTTATTTACATTTCCAATGTTATTCCCTTTCCTGGTTTCCCCTACAGAAATGCCCTATACCAACCCCTCTCCTCCTGCTTCTATGAGGGTGCTCCCCCACCCACCCACTCTCTCCTCCCCACCCTGGCATTATCCTATACTGGGACATCGAGCCTTCACAGGACCAAAGGCCTCTCCTCCCATTGATGTTCTACAAGGCCATTCTCTGCCACCTTATTTTTTGAGATTGTCTCTCACTGTTCCTGAAGCTCACTGATAATTACTAGACTGACTGTGGTGATTTGATGAGATGTCTCTTTGTGTCCCAAACATTTGAACAACTGGTCTCTGCTAGGGGAAGCTTGGAGAATTCAGCCTTGGTGGAGAAAGTATGTCATTATGGGCAGGTTTTGAGAGTTCAGAGCCTAACCCCATTTCCAAGTTCTATCTGCTTCATATTCTCAGTTACAAATGCGATCTCTTAGCTTCCTGCTCTGGCCACTATGTCTGCCCACTCTCTTCTATACCTTCCACCATGATGGACTCTTATTCCTCTGGAGTGGTAAGGCAAAATAAACTCTCTTTTAAATTCTAATTGGTTGTGGTGTTTTATCACAGCAACGGAAAAGTAATTAATAAAGTAGCTGACTAACTAAGCCTCCAAAGTCCTCTTGTCTGCTTACCAAACACTGGGATTGCAAGCCCACCATTGCATCTGGCATTTTACACAGCTTCTGGGGCTCTGCACTTAGGGCTGCAAAGCTTACATTACAAGAATTCACCAACTGAGCCATCTTTCCTCTTCTGGTCTTTGTTAGTACGAAGAGAGGTGCTCACTGGGGATATAGAAGCCCTCCTGCAGACTGTTCTGCATGCAAGCTTCTAATTGCATTTAGAGTGTTCTTGTTGCCAAGTTTTTGTTAGACTTGTTTTTTTTTTCAAAAGTGATTTTTTTACATGAAATCACTGTTTTGCCACAAAAAGAATCCACTGGTATGCCTGAATGAGCAAGAAGATGAAAATCAGAAAATCTAATCCAATCTGCAGATTAGTGAGGATCCTGCTGTTTATTCTTCTCTGCCTTTTGATAACAAGCACTAAGACACGAGTTCTAGAGAAATTGTGCAAGGAACACTGAAGCCAAGGTGATCTTTACAAGGGATGCACCAAGCGTCTGCATTAAGCTACAGTGATGGGGAGACATGCTAAAGGCAGTGCCACCTGGTTAAGTCCTTTAGTCTCCTGTTCATAAAACCAGACACTTAAATTAGACATTTTTCCCAGCTCTAATCTTTTGTACTGAAACAGAGATTTGATGATTTCTCCAGATGACACTTAATTCAGATTTGTAGACAGTGTCTCCTGTAGCTCCACCTAGCCTTGACTGTTATGTAGTCAAGGATAGTCTTGAAGACCCAATCCTCCTGCCTCTACCTCTTGAGTGCTGGGACTACAGTTATGTTCCTCCTTACCCAGTTTACGATGAATGGAACCCAGAACTTTGTGCACGGTAGGCATTCTACTAATGGAGCCACATTCCCAGGCCTAAATCCTGGCTTGTTATTTCAATATTGCAAAGCTTAACATAACTCAAGCAAAACAGTATCCCCAAAGCACAAAAACTACATGGATAGCAAGCTTGATTTACACGGGCATTCCATGTAGCCTGACATTCCAGTATCAGTGTGGTTCCCCTGGACAATGCTATAGAAGATCTTCAGAATGTAAACTCAGCCTTTACTCCAGTAAATAAATGAATCAATGTGCAGCAAGACTGAGCTCATCACCCTCCCTTCCCTGCCAAATTCCGATGGAAACAATCAAAAAGGTCAGAAGAAAGAGAAAGTAGAGAATACTTGGAAGAAACTGTATAATTTTCTTGACCAAGACTGTTCCAGTCCTTCCAGTCAAGCTGCCTGTGAGCCCAGGATAGCCTCTACCTGCCCTGCTGCCCAACACAGCTATCTTTGGCTCTTCAGTCAGTGCTTATTTTGCAGATGAACAGAGCACATCTCCTGTTAGGCAGTTTTTGTTACGGAAGTTGTCTTTTAAACCCATCCAGCTGTTTTCTCATGTGGACCTTTAGGGAATCGGGGAACAGGAAGCATGAGGTAAAGCTAGCTCTGTGGGACCCTTCACAGCCTCAACCAAGACAAACACCTTCAAGAACTGTTCCCTAGCAGGCCTGGAACACTTTTGTGTATGAAGGGGGCTCTTCTCTGTTGGCCACAGTAAATCCTGGATAATTACTTTTCACATTCTAATTGAATCTGTATTAAGCCCAGAGTGTTTGGTTTTTGAGAACAAGTACTCAAATCTGGCAGACACTAGCTTGTGGTCAGGAATGTAAGACTCCTGGGAAAACATCTGGCCTCTTCTGAGCAAATGTCTTAATTCATCTTATTTTCATAAAACTACGCTGAATGTCCCTCCAAAGAAGGTGTATGCTGCACACTCATTATTTTAAAATGAAAAGAGAGATACAAATGCCCTTTAATGGAACCTTGACCAGAAGGCTTCATGGATGAGCATGAATTAAGCATCTCAATGTTCCTAATTTTCTCTCTTTTAAAGTCACAGACACACAATTCAGGGCATTCTAATCAGGCAAAGGTGGTTTGAAGACACATCCTTGTTTGGCTTGTTCTCATACTATGACCTCACTGTGTACTGCCATGCACACAGTGTATAATCACAAAATATCCTTTTAATATGTGATTTCTATCCTGTTGCTCACTAAGGAATCCAAGACCAAAGATGATTACAGGATTCTAGCTATTAGCTGAGCGATTAACATCTGTTGACCTCTTGCTAACAGATAAACTTGGACATGTATGTGATGATGTATAACTGTACGTATAGATATATATGTGTATTTGTGTGTGTATGAATGAGCTCACCCATGCAAGGGTGAAGGGCAGAGGTCAACACTAATTATCTTTTCTCTATCACTTTTCACCTTACCTTTTTGAGACACTGTCCTCTTTCTGAACTCGGAGCTGGTCAGTTTTTGTCTAGAACAACTGGCCAAGACACACTAGACCCTCCTATTTCCTTTTTCTCATAATTGGGGTTATAGGCATATGCTATCTGTGTGCTAGAGATATAAACTCAGGTCTTCTTGCTTGTGCAACAGGCATTCTACCCACTGAGCCATATTTTCTTGCAAAAGCTTTCCATATTTCTTACCTAAATTTGGTAGTACATAACTTGGGAGAATTATAAAAACAATCATGCCCTCCAGGTCAAGCAGGAAGTCTGCAGACAGGTTTTACCTACTGAACCATTTCATATATAAAGCATCTATGGCTGTGGAGAAGAACTGACAGTCTATCTAAACGCAAATTCATTTTCAAAATAAAATTCTTCTTTCACAATAGCATAGGAAGAGCCACAGACCTGAAGCTAGGTCTTTACCTCTCACCCCACAAAACATAACTCAAGACATGAAGGACCTCAAGATAGGACAAGATACTGTAAAACTGCTAGAGAAAAAAAGTGTGGTTATTTGAACTTAAAGACACAGGTAAGGACTTTCTGAATAGAACTTCAGTAGTGCACATTTGAGAAATAGAATACTTTGAGAGTTTAAAAAAATTCTTTGTAACAAAGAAGACTGTTGATTGTGTGTGAAGGCAGCCAACAGCATGGGGGAAAGTACTTGTCAGCTATACATCTGATAGAAAACTAGTGTCTAAAACATACAAAGAGCTAAAAGCAAACATTAAGAAAATCAACTCAATTGAAATGCGCACAATGTATCTGGACAGAAATTTCTCACAGGAAAAAATAAAAATATGCACATATGCTGTAAAAGGTGTTCAGAAACCTTAGCTGTCAGGGGCATACAGGATTCCATCTCACACCAGTGAAAATGGCTACTGTCAAAACTAAAATGATAACAAATGCTGGCATGGATGTGGTGTCAGTGGCACTCTGGAGTACTGTTGGTTAGTATTAGTTTCTACTCTACAGCTAGTTATACAGCATACCTATTGTGGAACATATATCTAGTGCAGTAATTCTCAACATTGCTACATTATAACTGTAAGTTTCCTTCTGTTGTGAATCACGATGTAAATATGATAGATAGGATATCTGACAGGAGACTCATTGAAAGGGTCCTTTGGTTCCCCCAAAGGGGTCTCAACCACAAGTTGAGAAGCTTTGATCTAATGGATATTATCCATCATGAAGAAAATTAAATCATAAAACCTGCAAGCATGTTGATGGAACTTGAAAAAATTATACTTGGTTACTGAGGTCTCCCAGGCACCAAAATATATAAGTTTTGATTTCTTACTCATATGAACATGCAAGCTTCAAATCTTGTATTTGTGTGTTTAACCTGGAGTACATATAAAAGTCAGGAAACTAGTAATGGGCCAGTGGGTTACAGCATGCCTTTAGGGTTGCAGGGCAGTAGATTATAGGTGAAAAGCAAATGAACAGAGAATACTGGGAGATATAAAGACAACAAAGTACTTGGTGATGGTGATGGGAAAATGAGGAGCAGGTTAACAATTAATTAAAAGTACCTGTACACTTAGAAGCTACATGAAAACCTATGATATTACAACCCAAGTAAAGAATATAATAAAGAGGCATGGTAGAATACATGTTACATTGTCAAAAGGGTTGAAAAGAGGTACTGATATATGTGAACAAAGCTACTGTCAGAAGACATAGTTATTAAACAAAAGTCTTCATGCCAGGCACAAGCCTTTGAGTCTTTGATTAGGGAGAACCAAGAGGTACTCAAACAACATAAGGTATTGCTTGGTGAGTCCCTGTTGCTAAAAACAGCACTCAAGTTGAATGCAGCACAAAAAAAATAATAATAACCAACTTCTATTGATCTGGCAACTTTCATAGTTGCCAGAAGAAGCTACAAGTTTTCTGGTGTAGAAAGGACACCTATGGTTTTATTTAGCAGTGGTCCCTGCATGATGTTGCCTCTCTGGTTGGTGGCATTAACTTGGGTGAGTGGAGCCTAAAACTGAGAAAGACTAAATTCTCATACGATAGCCATCTTTATTCAGAAAATCAGACATTTATACATTCCAAGCGCATTCTGAGAGTTAGGCAACATCATATGAGCAAAGTCAGGCTGTATGAGTTCAAGCTGTATGCAGCCACAAGAGCAAGGTCATGTGAGATTAGGCTGTATACAAGTCAGGAGGACAACTCATGCTTAGAAATGTCATTCTGAAAAATAATGGGTATGATGATGGGTAATCTAAAGTAAACCCACTCCTAATTACTACACCTGGGAGGGAAAAAAAAAAGCACATTCCAAGAACAAATTCCTACTCTAAACCTCTGTCATCTTCCCTTCCTGGGCAGAGACTCACATCCTGATTTGTTCCCAAGAGTTAGCCTTCCTATCCAGTCTCACAGGATTCTCTGTTAGTATTCTTTCTACTTCTTTTTGCTCTCTGTTGCAAATTGTTCTTATTCAAAATAAGATGTTGAAATTTTTACATTTATTTAATAACAATAATAATATGCATATTTATATGTCGTAATTTTGTAATTCTACTCAATAAATGGCATATTCTTCAAATTCTGAGAGTGAAAATGAAACAGTGAGGTCAGAGATGTATGTCAGTTGGTAGCATGTTTTCTTAGAATGTGTTAGTCCCTGGGTCCCTGGGTTTGGTACCCAGCACTGTATAAACTGAGTGTGGTTGTACATGCCCATAAATACAACTCTGGGTGGTAGAGGCAGGATCAGGTGTGCAAAATCATCCTATACTCCATGAGTTTGATACTAGGATACCTTAAAGAGGGAGTCATGAGGGTAAGGAAAAGAGAGAAAGAGGAGAGAAGAGAGAGAGGAAAAAGAAAGAGGAAGACAAAGACTTGCTTTTAAAAGCTCCCCAGGGTCTAAATCACCAGCCTGGGAACACATAGGGATGGACCCATGGCTCCAGCTGTATATTTAGGGGAGGATGGCCTCGTAGGGAGAGAAGATCCTTGGTCCCATGAGTGGGAGGGAACTCAAGGGTGGGGAGGTGGGAGTCGGGGGGTAGGTGGAGGCACATCCTCCTAGAAGAGGGGGGATGGGATAGGGGTTCCTGGGTGGGAGTGGGGGGTATGGGGTAAGGGAAATATAAATAAATGTAATAATGTAAGGGTATCTGAAATGTAAATAAAATATCCAATAATTAAAAAAAAGGAATACTAAATCAAAGGCAAAAGCTAATAGGCGAAGAGCTCAGTCCACACTGAATATCTTTCTGTAGACAAAAGAGCTCATTTGTTTGAGCATGTAAACTCTGCATACAGTCCAGTTGCTTGCAAAGTAGATTTGACACTCCCCTTGGACCCCTGGGCATGTGCAAAAACCGTTCAGCTCCCAAGCATGGTCTGAGCTGCAGAAAAATGTTGTCTTTGTCTATTTCTCACTTTACTGTCACCAAATTAAAAATGGAGAGCCAGTCTCCTTACTGCCCTGATCTTACATATAAGATAAATAAATTTGATTCTGCTCCAATGGCATTATAATGGTGATGGTAAGTTGTTAATACTATTTTGAAGACAGAGTTGCATATAGCCCAGGTTGCCCCCAATTCCATATGTAGAAAAAGGTGACCTTGAACTTCTTGTTCTTCTACCTCCACCTTTTAACTGGTGAGACTGCATGTGTGGATAATCACATCCACTTTCTGAGGCACCATAGATGGAAGCCAGGGTTTCAAGAATGTTAAGTAACTACTCTCCAAGCTGAGTCATTTCCTTAGCCCTCAACAGCAATGACTGCAGAAGCACTGCTCTGATTAAAAACTTGACAATCAAACCAGCTGCCTACCGTTTCCCAATTAACACAACAGAAAGAATTAACATTTTATAAGGAAGCTAGGGAAGTCCTGTATGGACATCTTTGGTGAAATAATAATGGTGGCACAGAAAAAGCTGGGAAAACCCTTAAGTAACACCAAAGGCTGCTGGGAAAGACTGATATGGAATAGTAAGAAACACCAAGTCCAGCATAGTTATGAGGGTGGAAAGGCAAAAGTGGTGTTGTTGCCCTTTGAGAAGCACAAAGGGCAAGGCCACCCTATCCCTAAGGGACACAAACACTGATCAAGGTGAGCACAGGAATAGGGAGCAGTGTCAGATCTCTCTTTCTTTTTTACAGTCAGTGTCTCCTATTAGCAACACTAAGATGCTGCCAGACCAGAACCAGAGAATGACCAAGCCAGCTCAGTCAGTCAACAGGGTCTCGAGAGGGAGTGGGGATTGAAAAAAGAAAAGACAATCAGACGATACTATAACATGACTCCACCTAGTGCTGAAACTGAAGTGCCTTCATTTTTTTTCAAGTCTGCTTTTATACCATTTTAGGGACATACAAAAGGAATAGGGTCAATTCTAGGTCAAGGAACAAACAAAGCACAAACTAAATAGTCAAGGAACAAACAATGCAATAAACAACGTTGTCGGGGTCCAGCCTCGACACAGGATTGAAGTTCTCAACTGGAAGCAGGGATATCTGGAAGGCGCATAATAAATATACACAAACTACTTTTTGGGTACAAGCTGACAGGCAATTTTTCAAGGCTTAAAGTTTCTCTCTCTTCTCTCTCACTCTCTGCTTTCTCTCTCGCTCATTCGCTCGCAGCTTGAGGCTGCACACACTCTGCATTCTCCTGCGCACTCTGCTTTGCTCCTGTGCACTTTTCTTTTCTTGAACTAACTCCCACACTCCTACACACTTCTGTGTGTTCCCCTCTCACTCTCACGCACACTCTTCACACCCATCTCACATACATCTCACAGCACATGCTCTCTCCTTTCACTCACACATACACTCTCCATACACACCTCACATTCTCTCTTCACTCACTCTTCGCATGTTCTTCTCATGCTCTCTCATTTGTTCGTTCACTCACTCACTCACTCACTCACTCACTCTTACCACATTCACCTCACATGCATCTTTGCCTTTTTTTTGCCCCAGTCTTTTATTGGTACTTCAAAAACAGGTAGAAAAAAAGACATTGTATAATCATTGCCAAATCAAAGTCAAAAAATAACCACGTCCCACAAAGAATTAAGAATTAGAATTGTTCCTCAAAGTTTCAAGTTTCCCTATTCCCAGGCCTGTAGCCAAAATAATAATAATTGCAAACTTATCATTACTTAAACTTTAACTTTTAACTTATTATACTTCAGAGCTCAGAGCTCTGAGCTCAGCTACTTACACGTACTTGTGATGCTCTAATGATAAATGACACGGGCAAAGTTGCCAGGCAGTGGCCAGGAAGAATCAAAATAACCCTTAACTCAATAGTTCCACTAGCTTTCTACTTCTCTGCATTGCACACAATGACTCTCCTAAGAGTCCCAGTGTTTGGACTTACTTTTACTAGTCGAACATTTTATGTATTCTATACTTTCTTATCTAGGAACCACTCTTAAATGTTATGCAAAACTTATTTCATAATTTCAATAGATTTGTCCTCTCTTGTGGTCTATTTAATTTTCTAATAATTTCTTCAAACTTTCTTTGCAAGTCAAGCATTGATCTGGAACTACCATTGGGCAGTTAAGGCATTGTTTCCAAGATGAGAACACACAGCATTCACCTGGGCCATTAGGACTGTGCTATGCTGTACCCTAAGCCTCAATTTTTAATTGCTTAAGAATCATTACATCAAGGAACATCTAGTTTCACAGAATTCACCAGAGCAGGAGAAAGAAGTAAGAAAGTCAGATACAATAGAATAATTATGCACACCAAGGCCAACTGAAGAACAGTCACTCAAAAATAAAATCTATGCAGCCTTTGTCCAGGGCTAAGGTTAGAAGAAATGGGAACAACTGTTTTTTATAAAGAGCTGCTGTGGGCTACTGAGATGTCTCCATTCTGGCCTACTACAGGCAGTCCTTGTCATTGTATGCTGTCCCCAGCACAATGTAATAAAACAAGACAATAAACAAAGCCCCATGGTCACTGTGTCTAGAGGTTTATCAGGATGACCAAGATACAAAGAATATAATACATTCCTCAACTGTATTTATCTTGAGTCTACTTCTTTGTCCTACCCCAGTGTCAAATTCCTGCCTGAGCCTACTTTCTTGTTCTAGCCCAATGTCAAATTCCTGCCAAATTCCTAGAAGGCAGCCAGAAAAGCTTTCCACAAGAGAACAGAAGTTTCTTGTGATCAGCTCCAAAATCATAATAAAGAGGCTATGGGTGCTGGTGAGATGGCTTAAATTGTAGTGTTTGCCTGTAAGCTTGAGGATGTAAGGTTAATTGTCAGAACTCATATAAAAATTCCAAGGTGGCATGTGCTTATAATCTAAAAGCTGGGAAGGTAGAGACAGGTGGATTGCTAGGCTCACAAGTCAGCTAACCTAGGCCATTTGTTGAGTTACAGGCCATTGAAAAACCTTGTATAAAAACAAGGTCTCCGTGTGAAAGTGCACAAGTGCACACTTGAGTATACATAGTCACAACCACAACTACACATAGATGTATAATACATATTCACAAGAAAGGAGAGACAGACAGAAAGACAGACAGACAGACAGACAGACAGACAGACAGACAGACAGACAGACAGACAGAGACAGGGACAGAAAGAGACTGAGATTGAGCAGGCCAGGCTTTTCTGTTGAGACATATAGAGAGAAAAGCCAAACAAGGTGCTCAGTCAACATCTCTGGATTATTCTAGAGGATTTCATTCTTCTTGGAAAGTCTGGTTTCTGAGAACCAGTTGCAACAAGGGTAAAGGTGACCAAGAGACACTGAGATGATCTGACTTGACACAGAAAATCTGCTGAATTTCAGAGCAAAAGAAGGGAGGCTCGCCTTGCTCCTGTGGCTGCGTAGGAAATAGGTTTTGAAATTCACATTTGATTTCCTATCCAAATAGAGGGCTACCTAGCTATTGCTTCGAAACTGTCAGAGGAAAAAAAAGGCTCTGTTATTGAATCCTACAGACCTTATCACAGAGAGATTTGGCTCTCGCTGGTGCCTTCTCTGGGGATTACAGGAAGGAAACCAATCTAATGATTTTGTTGAAGAGTGTTTCATAGTAAGACAATTTCAGAAATGTGAGCAATGTTGAGGGCTTCTATGACTCATGGGAAAGCTCGAGGATGTCTGCTCATTGGTAAGAGCTGCTAAAACTCTGAAAGTCACAGGGAACAATCCTTGCGTAAGTGAAAGATCATCTTAGTTATTTTTCTTGTTGCTGTGACTAAATACTCCATAGGAGGCAACCTAATCCAGGAAGATATGGCAGCAGGAGTGTGAGTGAACGGGGCACATTGCATCTGTACTCCAGAAGCAAAGAGAGAAAACACTACCCAGTAGGCTTTCTCTTTCAGTCTACAAATACAGCCCAAGGAATAGTGCCAACCCCATTTAGAGTTGGTCCTTACCCCTCAATTCTAAGAACAACTTAAAAAATCGTTCACAGATATACCCAGAGATTTGTCTCCTATGTGATTCTAGCTCCTGTGGAGGTGATGCTCTAAAATAACCATTACAGTGGCTAACCACTGAAAAAGGAGTGGAGCCTTAGGGGAAGACTAGCCTGTAAACCACGCTACTTATAAACCCCCCAGCTACTTCTAACACATGCTGTGAAAATGGAAAAAGGGAAGGTATATTTTGAGCCTTGCCTTCAGCCTCTCACCTCTTGATGATTCCTCCTGTGGACCATGTGACATTCCTGTTGGTGATTGTATTAACCAATCAGAGTTCTCTGATATGAATCCATGATGAAAGAGGAGTTGTTAGGGTAACTTACATGGTACAGTTTGTATATTCCAACAAAAGTTGCAATCATACTGGAGAGCTGAGATCCTGACAGCTGTTTGGCTTAGAATGAATGTCTCAGCTGCCCCCATCTGACGCTGAAGGCCTGTAGAGTTCCTGGAGAACAGTTTGTTGGAAACAAAAGGTTGTAACAGCCAGTTTGTGTTTAGACAACATAGAGCTGATATAGATATTTAATTGTCAACACAACATGGCTTACACCATATGTCAAAGGGATCCCTAAGTAACTTCTGAGGCAAACTGCTATACAATTATATTTGGGAGACTAAAACTATGTGTGATTATGTATAGGCCTTGAGGTCAGAGACTTAATAATCTCCCTAAACCCTTTGCTAGTATCGGCATGCTCATGCATGTATGTATGCATACATGCAGGTCTGCGTATCTACCTCTACGGTACCTGTGTGCCAGCCTGTGAAGGTGCCCAGGCCACGGGTGCCTCTCAGCTGGTGTGCTGGTGAATAACCCATGTCTCATTTGCCTGCAATCCACAGCACCTCCAACATGTAGGTTTCTTGTGACCCTTCTCTCTTCCTGACATCAAAAACAAACACCTCACACCAATAGCCTTCAGTCCATGTTAGAAGGCCAAAGAAGCTGGATATAATGTCAGTGAAGGGGTACACCAACAGCAGCACTTAACCAGCAAGAGGCAAAAACAAGCCAACACAAAAGCATTTCCCTGGGGCTTCCTTATATCTGGCCTCTGCTAGAAGGTGCTACCACATTTCATATGAGCTTCTGCTTCATTTTACATAATCTAAATAACTCCTCAGTGTATTCCCAAAGCTTATAATCTAAGCAACCTAATATAGATAATCTATACGAGTGAGCCCACAGGCTGAAATCTGTCCAGTTGGCAATCAGCATTATCTATTGTGGTACAAAGGTGAGTGACCACAGCTCAGCAAGTCCAACCTCCAGGGCAGATAAGGGCCTGCGGGAGGAGACAGGAAGGTTTAACATGAAGATAACCACTTGCCCCCATGATCAGTCACTAAAACTACGTTTTAATGGGCAGGGCATTTGAAGATCCACAGATTTGAATCTATTTCAAGGAGATTTTGCCAGCAAATGGCAAAAGATCTTGGTTGTAACAAATATTGAGTCAACCCTAAAAATACAGCATTAGTCTTTCCATTTTAATGCTAAATAATGCAGCACAAGCTTAGAAATCAAAAGAGAGACTGTGTGTACTTATCTACATTAAATGCGTTCATGTCTATATGGTGTGTCTTCTGTTTCATCATGCTGTTTCATTTACTTCTCTCGGAGATTCATGAACTCAACTTCGTTTCTGGAACTTGGATACAGTGTGTTATTTTGAGAGTGAATTGCTAGTTTGGGTAATGACTGCAATATAAATTGAGTATAATGATACTGTGCACTAGCCTGCAAGAGTAGCGAGGCCTTTCCTGGCTTACTTCTGGTTTCCTATGACCGAATTCTGTACTTGCCTTCTATTTCATCTCGAATCCCAAACACCAGCAATTGCTGCATGTCCCCATGGCCAGGTGTATTGTTTTAACTGAGTATTTTAACTTCTTTTTACCTTTAATTAATAGGGAACAAAATTGGCTACGGACTATGGCCCTTCTCAACATAAGTCATATTGGCACATCATAATTTTTAAAAATCTCATTACAAATAACTTCTCCAAGTAAGGTGTGGCTGAGTGTAGATCTTGGTGTATGGAGATACTGAGCCAGGCTTAGCATTCACACACAGTCACTGCTGGGCCTCATTTCTCTCGGTGAGGAGCAGGTATCATCAGATTGACTATTCTTTAATAGTGTTTTGAAGCAAGCTATTTAAACAGCAGCTATTGGAAAGATAATGGAGACTTTACTATCTTGATATTTTTATTAACAATTTAACATCAAGGATTGAAAGTAAAACGTCACTTTTTATAAAAATGTTTACTTGAATCTTTCGACTGGAAATTTTATAATCTTCTGTGCCTCCTGAGAAATAAATATTAAAGTAGAAATTTAAATACATCTTACAGCCCGGCATGGTCTGTTCCTGTTACTCTAGCACTGAGGAAACAGAGGCAGAAAGATTGGGAGTTCAAGGATCATCCTGTGCAACACAGCAAGGTGGAGGTCAGCATAGGCTACATTAAAGCATGTCTGAAAGAAAAATGGCTAAAATCTAAATCTAAAACAACAAAAACATACCTCTTTACTTCATGCCCTGAGACGAAATGGAGGAAGTCAAATAATTTTCACTTTAGGAGAATCCTAGTCACCCCATCATCTGTGTATGAAAGCTCTTCTCTCTCTCTGTGTGTGTGTGTGTGTGTGTGTGTGTGTGTGTGTGTGTGTGTGTGTGTTTATGAGAGAGACAGAGACATAGAGAGAGACAGAAACAGAGACAAAGAGACAGCGAGACAGAGACATGCAGACAGACAGATGACAAGGGGGAGAATACAGCAAGCAGCTACCAGAGTCTTTGGGCTGAAGGAGGAGTCAATGCTTCTTAGCAAAAGTAGTTCCTAAGAGCTCATCCTAGAGTCTTCCATCCTGTGTGTTTGGTGAGTTCCCACTCGCATTTGTGCATATTGTCTCCTTAAAAATGCACATGTTGATAGCCAGATGCCATAGTGAACTTGAGTATACTTTTAATCAGAGATTTTGAGTTATTCATGTATGAAACTCAACTACTAGCCTCAGCTTACTATACCCCAATATTCATTGTCTCGGTAATGGAATTCAGACTTAAATCCTGGAGATCCTTCTTGACTTCCCTTCTTCTCATGCCTGAAAGTGAGAGAACTTTAGCCCCTTCAAATGCACCTAGATTCTGACCACTTCTCACCTCTACCACTGCCTTCGCAATGGGTTGCCATGCAGTCCTCTTTGAATGCTATCATTTCCTGTCCTCTAGCACTGCCTTCTCCGTGGGCCACCATGCTGTCCTCTCTGAAGGCTGCTAGTTTTCACCACTAGCACCCTCTTGTCCAAAGACCACCATGTTGTCACAGTCACCTAATTGGCACTCCCTTCTTCCTCTCCTTCCTCATTGCTATTATTCCTGATACTGTAAGAAAGTGTTCCTGTTAGAATTAACCTGACTAGGTCTTTCTTTGCCCCAAACTTTCTGATGTCTCTAGAAACAAAATCCATTTTTTAGGGGACCCTACTGATCTCTTTCCATCAGCCACCCCTTTCCACTATTCTTGGATGTTACTGACAGAAGCCTCTGTCTGCTGACAGCTGCTGCAGTTGTACTGAGGCTAATCCCTTCTTCACTGGCCTTGAGAGCCAGGGCAGAAATCATGACTCCACTGACTTCCTGACATCAGCCCCATCCCTCTATTTAACACTTTAACTTATAGGACAGCATGCAGATTCTTCATACCATTTTGTTCTTCGTTTGGTTGTGTGTGTGTGTGTGTGTGTGTGTGTGTGTATGTGTCTGTGTGTGTGTGTGTGTGTGTGTGTGTGTGTGTGTGTGTGTGTGAAATATTATTCACTTGTAATACCGGAGCATTTATTAACACGATTATTTTGTCTTTCAATATAATGTAGTTTTTCTATGGGCAGGAATTATTACCTGCTTTTTTTTTCTCTTTTTATTTTTTCTTTTTCAGACAGGGTCTCACTAGCCTAGAGCTCAACCAAGTGGAGCAGGATACCTGGCTAGTTTTCTCAGGAATCAGCCTATTTCCACTAGTGCTGAGATGCCAGGAATGCCACCATAATGCGTCTTTTTATGTGAGTTCCAGTAATCAAGCTTACAATCTTATGCTTGCCAGGATAATAGGCCTCCTGCTGCTGCTTTTCTATTACGGTTCTGAAGTCCTAGAGTAGTGAATGGCTCAGAAAGCTTACCTTATGCATTGAATATTTATTGGATGGAGGCCGATGTTCAATGGAGATGGATTGTTTAACATTCAGGAAGCCTTAGTTTCAGACACCAGCACCACATAAATCAGCTGGAGTGGAACACACCTATGATCCCCAAAACCAAAGTCATTCCTTAGATGAGAAAGAGATTCACACTCACAGAGAACTTCATGGCAGTTATGTTAAGTACTTAGAAACAGTCAGACTGTTTTGAGAGTCCTGAGAAAGAAGATATTTCAAAATTTAGCATGTACTACTGTGTTAGCTTTGGACATTACCTCATAAATTTTGCTCATGGTTTACAACTCCCTGGGAACTAAATTATTTCTCATATTTAACAAAGGTGTTTAATTATATTAGACTTCTAATGAACTAAAATCACCATAGTATAAACTATGATAAAAATCCAACTACATTTTAAAATGAACATATAGTGTCACATTCATGTGTACAGATTAAAAACTAGATTCGCTAAAAAGAAAGTAACTCATTTGGTAGAATAACATAAAACAAGATCTAGTGACAATAAAGGGATATGAGCTACAACAGTCATATCTGTGAAAGTGTAGCTATAGAATAAAGAAATGTGGTTTTTACATGCAGAAGCCTCAACAGTTGGCTAGAGCCATTTCATCTTTCCTATAGTCATGGTTAGCTCACATGGTGCTTATTAATAACAAAACAAGGTCCAGGGATAATGGATAATTATGGTATCTGAGATTTTGCTTTTGTGGCTGGTATAGTTAGTTCACCTTCTTTGAAATTTCTCAAATAGTAAAAGACTTCTTTTACATTATTCCCCAGTTATTTCCATTCATTTATACAGTTTTAGTGAAATATGAACTTATGAGATCATTTGGAGAAAATACTTTTTCAGAATGTATATACAGAGAGGAGGAGGGAAGGAAGGAGAGAAAGAGGAAGAGAGGGAGAGTGAGGGAGAGGAAGAAGGAGAGAAAGGGAGAGGTTTTTTTTTTCATAAAGTACAGGCTAGTCTGGAACTTGTTATGTAGTCAGGATGACTTTGAAGTCCTGATCCTCCTGCTTCTACCTCCCAAGAATTATAGGTAGGCACCAGTTATGTGGGTTTGGGATTGAACACAGGGTCTTTTGAATACTAGGCAAGAGCTCTGGCAACAAAGCTATAGCCTAAGTTATATATACTTAAAGACAATGCTGAATGACATATATTGCCATCACTGCAGAAAAGATATGGGTGAAGGAAATTCTGGGTACACAGAACAAGTAAAATTCATACACCAAAGAATTTTTTATTACAGCATTGATATTATTAGTTAATACCTCCTGAATTCATCATCTAATTCTTTGTAGCTATTTAGTGAGCAGTTAAAGTTCGTGTGCATTATCAATGCTATTTCATGTTTTACAGAGAAAATAACTCATAGCACGCATGCCAACAATCATATTTTCCCCTGAATTATTTTTCTACAATTACAACTATTGTACACATGCATCTTATATCACATTCAATATCTTATTTAGTGGGAAGTAGTGGAACACACGTGATACTCAGGAGCTGGGGGATCTCACATGCGAGGCCAGCCTGGGCTGCAAAGTTAGACTCTGTCTCAAAGATAAATGAATAAATTTACTTAATGTTGTAATACATGTTATTTTAGCAATACAGAACTTTGTATTTTATACATAAACTTATCTAAAGTTTTGTTTTGTTGTCTTCTTAATTTAATATTTTATTGATTCTTTGTGAATTTCAAATCATGCTCCCTAATCCTACTCCTCTCCTCAGTTCTCTGTATTTGCCTTCAGCCCTTGCAACCTTCCGCCCAAACGAAAATAAAAGCAAACAAACAAAAATCTCACCATGGAAGCTGTACTGGCTCATCGTGTGATGGGTCACATAATGTACCCTTTCACCCAAACAGCCTTTCTTGCAAATGTTCATTGCAGTGAGTCATTGGTCTCATTCAACCCTCTGGCTTCTGATACCCTATCAATGCTGTTTCCTCGTTGGAACTCCTCAGAGATATCCTGTTGTTGCCCTGTGTCATGAAGGTACTGTAGCTTTGGATACTCAGGACCTGCCCCTTCAAGAGCACCAAATGGGGTAGATGTTGGGCTTGGGCCCAATTCAAAGCCCTGGATGGGCTGAGTCGGTCAGCCTGAGAGCTGACTGCCCAGGCAAAGAACAGGGCCAGCTTTCCTGCTCTCATTCCCTCAGTGACAGCTCTCCCACCATGTCCAAGATGAGTAGGGCCAGCTTTCCCAAGTGCTGCAGTTGATGAGGTGACTGGCCAACTCTGCAAAGCCTTCGAACATCGATATGGCACCAAGTGGTAGTCCAGACCAGGGACATCCACGTGACCTTTGCTACTGCTTCAGGGTCAAAGACTCAGCCCATGGTGACAGCATGGGACAGGGCCTAACCATAGCCTTGGGTTGTATTGTGGGCTGGCTACTCACATCATACTTTTCCGCATGAGCCTTGAGTTTACATTCCACCTCTCTTCGTTGTGCACCCGCCATTTGGTTTCTCTTTCATCTCTCTATCACTTACTTGTTCATTTTAGTGGTGCCCCAGGGTCTCTGGGTGTCTTCTATGTGGTGAGGGGTGGGGTTGTCCATTTGCTTATTCATTATCCATTCTCAGTTTGGGATAGAATTATTCTCAAGTTGAAGAAGTTGCTAATTTTTGTTTATTTTTTTTCTTAGCAAAAAATAGGGGGGTGGGTTTGGGATTGTACTCAGTTGTCAGAATGCTTGCCTAGCATGCACCAAAACCTGGTTTCATCCCAGTACCACATAACCCATTGTAGTGACTCAAGAGGGAGAGGAAAAAGGATAACGTATTCAAGGCCAGCTTTAGCTAACATTGTAAATTGGAGGTCAGTCTAGGCTACATAAAACACATTCTCAAAAGGAAAAGAAATCAACCAAACAAAACAACTTCATACATTCATATATACAAGCTAGAAATTTAATATGCTCACTCCTGCCTTTGGGGTTCAGGGACCCTGATGAATACTAATTAGGTTTAAAAACTTCATTGTCTCACAGATTCAGCCTGAGCACAAAGGTGGAAGACACATTTTCATACTATGCTTCTGAGAGCAAAGCTCAATGCATAGCAGAACTTGGAGGGCTCCTCTCCAGGGATCATTTTAGGCAGACAAACTGAACATCAAGCCTTTCTCTGAACCCTTCATCTGAACTGGCATTATGGAGAGACTGTGCAATCCTCTCAGCTTTGTCCAATCAGTGAATACCCACTGAGCTTGGCATTTGTGGTTGCTCCACTAGAAAGTTTGTCTAATATCAGAACCTAGTGACAGCCGTCTCTCTAGCAAATCTTTGTCACTGTCTTTCCCAGCAGTAACAGGTAGTCAGGCGTATGTTTCCTACTCTGTATTGTTTTAAAGCTTTCCTCTTGTGTAACCAGTACTTTCATATCTCTTTGCTTCTCTGGGAGCAGTGACCCCTGGGATCTGCTGGAAAGAGGCAGTGTCAGATTAAAACCAGTCCTTTTCTCTGTATCTTCCCCTAAGAAAGCAAAAGAGAATCAGACAGTGAATTCTATAGTTCCCACAATGATGTCATGAGGTGTGCCTTCTCTGAGTCAGCTCCTCAAAGTAGAAATTGACTGTAATTTATATTTTTGGTAGGTGTTATATTGTTACATTAATTTCTTTTTCTTGGAGACTGAGGTCTAATATCCTAGCTAGCTTCATACTCCCTGAGAAGCTGAGGATGACCTTGAATTGACCTCCAGGCTTCCACTTCCCAGGTTGTAAGATTATGAGAATCGCACTACGCCTGGTTTATGTCATTCCAGGAATCAAATCCATATATGATAGACAAGCACTGCACCAACTAAGGTACCTGCCCAGATCTAGGTAGATTAAATTTTGATGGGAGTGAATAAATTATAAATATTACTGCAGCACACTATCCTCCCTCTTTTGTAGTCTTTGACATAGACATTATTAAAAACACACTTTATATTTTGAAAGCCAGCTCTATCCCTCAAAGCCCGTTGTGGCAGTTAGCTTCCCCTCTCCGTAAAAACAAAGCTGACACAAATACACCTTGTTGTTGTAGTAATTATTTAAAAAAGCAACCTCCGGTCAAGCCGACTGTCGAAGCTGCAGCAGCTCTGGCTAGCTCAGCTGCCATGTTCAGTGACCGGAGGCCACATGGGCGCTGCAGCTACAAACAGCTGGCCAGAGACACCAGACCTGCACCAATGAGAATCCAGCGTGGGAGATGGCTCTGCCAGTCTTCCAAATTGTCTCTGCAAGACTGGGCATTGCCCAGACTATCACACCAACCACCCAGGCTCAGTACAGATAGATTCTAATGTTTAGATTATCCAAAGGCTTTATATATTTGGTAATGATCAATAACAAGATGCCCATACAATCAGAAGTGTGACCCAATACCCAACCTAGATATACCAACTACCTTTGACTGGCAGAGACATGTGAACATCCACCTCCATGTTCGCCTCTCTCCTCTCCTCCCTTACTCCCCCTCTTCCTTTTCCTCTTCCTCCCTTACTCCTCCTCTTCCTCTCCTTACTCCTCCCACCTTAGCTCCTCCTACATCTTGTAAGAGGAAAAGTTTATATAGGACCAGAGGAGCAGAGGTATCAGTCCAAATGGCTGGGCTCTGTTGGTAAAGCAACAAGCAGGCCAAGTCAGATTATAAGGTAGTGCTTCTACTCCCCTTATGGCAGCCAGTGAGAGAAGACAGACCAGAGCCCTGGTATCTGCTTCAAGGGCACACCTCCTGCAACTTAATTCTTTTCATTAAGTCTCTGCCCTCCAAACATGCCACAACTTCCTACAGGTATCATGGACTGGCAGACAAACTTCTCACACATGGGGCTTCAGGTGACTTTTAGGACCAAAATCCAAATAAACTTGTTCCACACTGTTTCCAAGATTTTTTAATGCTGCCTCAAATGTGTGACTGGGCCCTTGGGAATATAAAACAGATGGTGGCAAATTTAACTATGAAAACAGCTTGTGAATCTAAGATGGCTTTTGTTCTACATACTGTACAAGTTTGATAGAAGTTGATGGAAAGGAAGGCATGGAGAAGGCTCTGATTTAACACACAACCTGCAATCAATCCAATCATATCATTTTTCTGTATTTTCAATGTTCTCAAGACTTATGGAGACAGGTAATTGATATAGACGTTTCACCTATGGAAAATTCTTAGCGGTCACTTATTCTCAGCACTTTGAACAGCCGTGGGTCTCTGCATTAAATACTACCCTCAGCAATAAGAAGCTTCTGTGACCACAGCTGAAGGAAGCATAACTCTATAAATGTAAACATAAATATTGAGAAGGCAGCTTAACAAAATGACCATTTAGTGATAAATCACCAAAAGTACTACATACAAACACACATGCACACACACACACACACACACACACACACACACACACACCTCGAGTTTATGACCTATAAGTTCATGTTTTTGACCATGTTTATAGCACTGGGCATGAATTCCCTCCTCTAGATCAGGCCACCAATCAAATAAAGAGAACAGAAGTTTACCCCATAAATGGTCCAGCCACTGTTGCACATGTTTCTTTGGCTGTTCCTTATTTTACCACACAGGGATCAGGGCTAGATAAAATCAGTTTTATCTGTACCAGCAGCTTCACAGCATCTTCTGTAAACTATGAAAGTTACCAGCAGAGAGAGTTTCCTGGTCAGTAGAGGTTGATTTCTTTATGTGCTGCATCCAAACTAAGTGGTGCCTTTGGTAACAGGGACTCATCATCTAGTCACTGAGGTCAATAAAGAGCCAAGGTGATAACATTTTATTGTTTTGGTTGTCTCTAGTGTCTCCCTAAACAATGACTTATACCAAAGTTGCTTTTCTTGCCTTGAGATTTCCTTTTATTTAAAAGCCCATGTCCTTTGAGAGGAGCACTGCTCATCAGTATCATTGTTCACCTTTTCTCAGATTCCTCTTTTGTCGTTGTTAGATTTTTAATGACCTTATAAACTACTGTGGTTTTATCATGTATTTTCATTCATCTTTCATGTCCACTAATCCCCACTTTACCTTGTCTTTTTTCATCTTGCTGAAACATTTAGCTTTGTAGAAATAAATATTTTATTTATATGTAGTGGCTGATTTTCACGGTCATCTGAGTAATTTTCATTTTTACCCCTATGGAGTATAAAAGTGGAATGCCCCCTGTCAGAAGACAGGACCTGGATTCAAACCTCAGAAGACAAATTGGGGTTTAATAAAACACTAAGCCATTTCTTTGTCATTTTACATCACAATATTTATGAGTGGGACATAGGAGAGTTTGATGTACAAGCAAATAGCACGTCAGCTGCTTTTTCTGTTTACAGTGTCCATTGTAGGAGTAAGGCAGAATATACAGTATGGTGACACTTCGCTATTCAACCTGTCACATGGAGGCATGACAATACCCCAAATGTCACCTGAGAGCATCCTACAACCAGTTTGTCACATGGGGGTATCCCACCACCCAGTGTATCACACAGTTACATCTTGATACTCAAAGTGCTCCCATTTGTGTCTCATACTATGAGCTCATTTTCACAGATTATTTGCACTCAGAGATTTGTCTTCAAAGGTAACGTAGGTCTAGACCCAAAATGAGACTGCTTGCTTTGTGTTGTCTACTAAAACAAAGCGCAAGGAGGCTCCACTAAAGCACAGTTACCTACTTAGTCTAACCTTGACTTTTTCCAGAACACCACTGCTTTAGCCCACATGGAATGAAGTAGTAATGGCAGCCACTGGCTAGCAAAGCAGTTCACTGTTCCTTTAATTCCGCATTTGTGAATGCACTAAGAATCTTATCAGTCAGTATAGTAATTCAGCATTAGGAAAATGAACATGTAACTGTCTGCTTCTAAGGTCTCCATTACAGATGCAAGAAAAAAAAAAGTTTCCTTGGATTTTCTTTCTGTCTTATTGTGGCAGCCAAGATTGAATATTGAAATACAGGGGGGGGGGAAGGAAAATGAACACAAAAACCACCAAAGACAGAACTGTTTAATACATAAAAGTACCTTAAATCTAAACTTCTGCTATTTTGTTAAATTTTAAATGAAATAAAAGGATTATTAAACCAGAGAGATGTCTCAGAGGGTGAAGGTATCTACTTGTAGAGGGAGTGTTTTCCCACTTGTTGGGAAGAGCTAAGGTGGGAGGAGTAAGGAGAGGAAGAGGAGGAGGAGTAAGGAGAAGAAGAGAAGAAGGAAGAGGAAGAGGTAGGGGAGAGAGTCCAGAGAGAGGGGAACATAAAAGAGGATGTGCACGTGTCTCTAGCAGTCAAAGGTAGTTGGTATATCTAGGTTGGGTATTGGGCTACACCTCTGATTGTATGGGCATCTTGCTATTGATCATTACCAAACATATAAAGCCTTTGGATAATCTAAGCATTAGAGTCTCATTTGTACTGAGCCCACATGGATGGCAGGATGGTCTGGGCAATGCCCAGCCTTGTGGAGACAGCGTGGAAGATTGGCAGAGCCGTCTTCCACACTGGTGTCTCTGAACGCCTGAGCAGACAGCCTGAGCTGAGCAGTCACTCCTGGCCACAGGCCTAGGCTAGTAGGGAACATGGCGACTGACTAAGAAAAGCCAGATTGAATGCTGACAATTTAAATAAATCCCACAACATCTACTGTCAACACTAAGAGCCTAATTTCAGTCTATGGAACCTACATAACACAAGGAGTGAGTGAGCTCCCACATACTGCTCTCTGACTTCTATGTTTTCACTGTGCTAAATGCATGCTTCATACCACCTTCATGCAAAGTAAGGTATAAAGTAAGGTTCTTTTTATTCTATGTGCAAAACTTGATGCTTTTCTTTTTATTATCATATTGACTATTAACACCAATAATAAGAAATTCTGTGTTGTTCTAATCAGAAATACGTTTAAAATTATTTGTTTGTTTATTAAGATACCTATTGAAGCATTGAACTCAGAGCTTTGCACCCACTAGGTAGTCTATCTACCACTGGACTAAGTACATCCCTGGCCCTCTTTTTACATTTTATTGTGTGATAGAGGCTCACTTGATTGCCCATGTTGTCTTTGCACTTATTCTGTAGCCCAGGCAAAAAAAAAAGTGCTCAAAATCTCTCTAATCCAGAAATATATCTTAAAATACCTAAATTATAAGCCATTATAAGAAAAATAGAGAATATGCACAAATAACAAATATTTCCCACCAAAATGTTAATTTAGGTGTTAACATTCATCCACACATACTTTCCTTACACAGCAACAGATTTAGACAATTACTAACATCTTCCTGATACACTGCCATCCTGAAGACTAGACTGATTCACAAGACAAATTTCTCCCTTTCTATCCACGCAGGGCTTATGCCAATAAGAGGAGCATCGTTTCTGTTGTAATAAAGCTATAACGTTATCTATGGTTATCTATAAATAAATAAAAGCATAAATAATGCTCAATCAGGAATATTGACAGGTGTTGGTGTCTGGGCAATGCCATGCATGCTGAGTCTGGGCACCTGTTAGCTGAGTTAGTGCCTGAGTGCTCTTTCTTGTTAATGGTACCTCCTACAGCCATCACCAGCAAGCAGAGTCCTGGTAAGCACACCTTACTTCTCAGAATCTTCTGCCCTAAATAGAAGCAACTGCCATTCATTCACTGACTTCAAGTTTTATACAAATATTGTTGTGGATGGCCCTAGCATTGTTTGTATTTTGATTTAATTCTGCTCTCCTGGGAGAGACTGCAGATGAGGAGTGAGTCTCGTACTCAGGTGACTTCTTGTGACCAATCCTCTAATTAATAAAGGAGCCAATCACTGGGCGAGTAGGAGGGACTTCTGGGTTGGTTAGAGGAACAGAGGAAGCAGGAAAGAGATAGGGCCTTTTGGACAGGATAGAGGGAGGGAGGACTAGATATAGCTACTAGTGTCTCCCGATTTCAATGGTGGATCTGCCAGGATTCACCACAGGAGGATTTAGATTTAGTATAGCTTACAAGATAGGATTCTAGTTGTTGTGCCCACCGATTGTGTTACTATTGTTTCTGAACTAAGTTTGCGTGGCATTTTTTTTCACACAGCGGTTCAACTGGGTTCAAGAGAGAAAGGTATGGCAGCCAAACGTGGTGCCTAATGTGCACCACAAAGCCATGGATGTTTTGAAGCATGGAGCTGGCATGGTAGTGACCTGCCAGTAGGAATTTAGCAAGCTGGGTGGAGAGATTTTAGAGCTCTGAGTCTCCATGAGATGAGAATAGGCCCGCGAGACCACCGGAGCTGAGAGTAGCTGGGTGTAGCGGGAACTTGATCACCCCTCTTTTTTTTTTTTTTTTTTAATATTTCCCGCAACAAATATTTTTTATTTCACTGGTGCATCTCTTGAGATATATAGGTAAAATCGTAGCCCTGTGCAGCCATCAAAATAGCTGACCTCTTTCCCCGAGGCATAAGCATTATTGCACACTTAGGAAACTAGGCTTATAAAGCAAAATGTGTGCATTTAATGAGGATGAAATATGCATCAATTTATCTCTTGAAAATAAAGGAGAAAGAAAACACATGAGCAAACTTCTCTAAATCTCTCTCTCTCTCTCTCTCTTCTAGTGAATTTCTTACAGCGTTTATGGCTGATAAGAAGTATGTGCTTACAAAACAAGATTACTTGATGCTGGACGAAAGTGCATTATGCAAAAATTTGTTCATTACATACTAAACGAATAAGTAAACAATGAGCACATATTTTAAATTACAACCTTAGCGGACACAGAGCGTAATGATGGGAACATCAAGTCAGGATGAGCACAGATAGGGCACAAAACTGAATTTCTTTACTGGTGACTTAGGTTTCAGTGGATGTTGTCTTGGCCTTGAAAGAACATTGCCAGCTAGAGCATCAGATGAGCTTTGTGAGGCTTGGAAAATGAAACTTGGCATCAGGAATAAAAGCACTTAGGGTAAAAAGCCAGACACTCACCATGTGTCAGTTAAACCCGGAACAGAATGGGTAGAAAGAGTCTCCTCTTGAGGACATAGATAAAGATTTTACAAACCGGGAAGCTCTCCTGCATAACACTGCAGTGCTGAATACTTTTATTCAAATGTTCTGCCATGTCTAGCAAATACTGTCTTGCTATAGATGTCTACTCCTTCTTGTTCTTACAGTCTTTCCACCTTCTCTTCTGTAATGAGCCCCATGTCTTTGGAGGAGAGATGTGATACAGATATTTTATTTAAAGTATGAAATAGAACCTTCTAGCAAGTGAAAGCCAGCCCTGAGGATGAGGTTCCCATGATACTAACAGCTTGATTTCTCCAGGTTTTGTAACTCAAGCATATGCTACCTTCAGCAGTAGGGTCTTAGTATCAAGTTCTGGAGGGTAACCAAGGTAAATGGCAGAAGCCTGTAATGTTGAGGTCAGGGGATGGGATTATGGGACCCTACTCAGCAACAACTAGAAAAAATAACCAATACCTATCACTGAGCTTATTATTTGATAGGCTATGACATCTGAGAGAAGCGTTGCCTACCCATAGTGTAACTCTATATGTGCGTGTGTGTGTGTGTGTGTGTGTGTGTGTGTGTGTGTGTGTGTGTATGTGTGTGTGTATGTGTGTGTGTTAGAACTATTTGTTGAAGTATATTGCCTACATTTTCTTTATCAAATTTAGGATAACAAACCTTACCTTGTTGAGGTCCTTAATCCATTTGGCATTGAGTTTTGTGATGGATGAGAGAGAATAGTCTAGTTTCACCTTTATACAAGTTGGTATCCAGTTTGACCAACACAATCTGTTGGAGATGCTGTCTTTCCTCTAGTGTGTGTGTGTGTGTGTGTGTGTGTGTGTGTGTGTGTGTGTGTGTATTACTTCTACCAAAACTCAGAAGAGTATAGACTTATATCTGGGTTCTTAGATGTGTTCCATTTATCAATGTGTCTATTTTAATGACATTGCTATTCTGTTTTAATTACTGTTTCTCTGAATATCTCAAAATCTGTGATTGTAAGACTTCTAGCATTGCTTGTCCTGTTCAGGATTGTTTTGGCTATCCTGGATTTTTTCTGTTTCAGTATAAATTTTGAGATTACTTGTATAATTTTTAAAGAAATTGTGTTAGAATTTTTAGGGAAACTCCATTCGATCTATAGATTGCTTTTGGTAGAATGGCCATTTTTATAATAAAATTCTTACCAATCCAGGAGCATGAGAGGTATTAGCATTCTTTCTAAACTCCACCCCTACAGTTACCTAGCAATAGCCAGGTAGGCCTGGCCCACTATAAAAGGGCTATTCTGTCTTTTTCATTTTCATTTTTTTTCAGTTTGTTAAAGTTTTCAGTTGACTGGGTTTTCACTTGCTTGGCTAAATTTACTCTATAAATTTGGGTTTTTCTGGTTTTGTTGTTGTTGATGATGTTAAATTTTTGTTTGTTTGTTTGTTAAGGCTATGGTAAAATGAATCTGATTTACTTCTTGGTATGTTTATCATTTGTATATAGAAAGGCTACTGACTTTTGTGTATTAATTTTGTGTTCTGCTTCTTTGACAAATGTGTTTATTGTGGGAATGAAGGAAGCACTAAGTGAATCTGTCTATTTGATATGAGTGCTGTTATGTCAAGAACCTCTAATTCCATAGATCCAGGTGAAATGGCAAGTTCTTCCCTGGGCTGAAGGAAATGAAAAGGCTTTCCCTCCTGTCCTACTTCAAAAGTTGATAGTGTATGTGCAGAAACTATCCACCAATCTTTCTCCCTCTAGATTTGATGGCCTGAAGACTGCTTTCTGCAGATATTTCTCCTACAGAGACTAGTTAAACCTGTCTCCCTGATTCAACTCTTTACTGTAAACCCTGCCTCCTTGTTCAACTACAAACAATACTTCTATCTCCTTGCTTAGCTGTATATAATAAACACCCTGAGCCAGGATGCTAAGCTTCTCAATCAAGAGTCCAATCTGCCTTATACCAGATGTCCTCCTCCTCTTCTTCTCCCCCGCCTCTCTTTTCTTGCTACCTAGTTTATCCTATGCTAGATTTTCTGTTTCTGTATATCTTTTTTCATTCCCAAACTTCCCTAATAAGATGAATTCATAAAGTCTTGAAAGGACACTGCAAAATGGCACCCAAACAGGGACTTGGATGTGGACACTGACTATGGTGAATAGGCATCAGTCAGATGAGCGACAGCTTCTGGGAGATGTGCACATAGAGGTAGAGGAAAAAAATACGGAAAGGAAAATTCAAAAGTAAACAAAGAAGGATAAATGGCAATAAAGGAATATCAGGGAGCACATTTCAATTAATCTGATGTAAAACATTGGGACAAGAAGAATCTAGAGACAGGCAGTTATATGTTAGCACTTTGAAAGAGATTTGGGAACATGTAAGTAGGTGCTTTGGAGGAATTTGGGAGAAACCTCAGGAGCTGAGTAGAGACACTAAAGCTTTATTGTTTCATGGACTACATTTAGGAAGTATGCCTTTTTATTTCCAAAGGAAGATATCAATGAATTTAGCTTAAGAATATAAGAAAATTTGAAGGGTGAAGACAGCGCTAACAGGCCAGGCCTGTTCTAATTTTGGCTTTCAGTTTAACTGTTCTCATATTATATTTGGCAAAAAATAAGCAGAGTGCAGGTGACAGACACGGTGTGGTAAAAGTGTCGGTAGGTGAGAGGCTTGCCTGATTGGGCAGCTAAGTGAGTAAAAAGTGATATCCATCTTTTCAGAGTCTAAACCCTCAGAGAATGGTGTGTGCTATCTAAGTGCAACGGAGCCTGCAGAGCAGTGAGCTTGAGCAGCAGAGCAAGCATGCAGAAGGAATAGATGTATAGCCAAAGAGACAGCAGCAGGTGGTGGCAGGTAGGGGTCGTGCTCTCTTTATATACTACCTGGGTTTTGAACAACCTGACTCAAACAGTCCCGTGGCTAAATTTCTAAAATGTCTAGTAATTGTGATAAGACTGGTCTAGGGAGATGACTACTGGGCCTATACTTTTTATCCAATTACTTGGTCACACTTGCCATACCTGTTTATAATAAAGAGACCCTCCTTGTGGGGGGGGTATATCATTTGTCTAGTCACTATGAGTTCTGTTCAACTATTAGGGTGGGCTAAAGCTCTGTGGTTTAGGAAGTATTATTAACAATTTATTTGGACACACCCTCATGGGTGTTTGAGCTCACAATAATTACAGTATGAATGTGCCTTAATTTTGATGGTACATCCTAGAAAAGCAAAAGGCTTATAATATTGTTTTCTCCTGCTAATGTTGAGAAATGTTAAATCCCTTAAACTTGTTAAAACATTCCTTCTGTGTTGGGCAAAGCACCTCCCATAGTCTTTTTTTTTTTTCTTGTCATTCTTATAGCCTGGTGTTGAAAAATTAAGAAAAAGGAAGATATTGGAAACAGAAGGCCTGAGTGAATGAAGTCTTGAGCATATGTGTGCTGCTAACATAGGCATGACCATGTCAAGGACAATCAATGCCTTAGAGTCATGGGAAGTGGCAAAGCTTCCCCAGTTAATACTCAGAAAAAGATGGCAAAGCCTTTACTCTCTTATCACACAGCCAGGCAAATCCCTAGAGCAATATTAGGACATGGCAGCTTAACAGTGCTAACAGTTCTCTATTGCTGCATTTTTCTTTTTTTTTTTTTTGGTTTTTCGAGACAGGGTTTCTCTGTGTAGCCCTGGCTGTCCTGGAACTCACTCGGTAGACCAGGCTGGCCTCGAACTCAGAAATCCGCCTGCCTCTACCTCCCAAGTGCTGGGTTTAAAGGCGTGCCCCACCACCGCCCGGCTCTTTATTGCATTTTAAATGTCTCCTTTGTGTAAAATTATATTGTCTGCAAATTGGGATACATTATAGTTTATTTTCATTTACTCTAGGACTTATTTTCTTCTTGATTTCCTCAGCAACCCACTTATCATTCAGTCACTTGTTACTTAGCCTTCAGGATTTTGTACATTCTCTTAGTATCTACTAGTGTTGTTATCCAGCCTTATTAATTATGTTTTAATAGAATGTGAAATATTAATTCTCTAATTTTAGAATAACTACCACTATTTGCTCTTAATTTCTATTTACTTAGAACACAGGTAGAAATGCCTCCTAGATCTTTCCCTGGGCTGCCTGAGAATCATTTTGCAAAAATAGTCTCATGGATGCATTGAACAACACGCATGGAGAAGTTATGATTATTTTGTTGTAAACATAGACTGATATAACGAAAACTTCAGTCTTTAGAAACTGTGATAACCGTAAGGCCTACAACAGAGTTTCAACTTATTAAACATGGAAACAGCATATATAATATCATATTTTATATGTGACAGCTTTTAGACATGAATTATACAAAATTCAACATTTACAAAATTGTGGTTTAGTCCTCTACACTATATAAACCAGGTATGGTGGAGCACACAGACAAGTTCAGCACTCAAGAGGTAGAGGCAGACAGATCACTACTTTAAGGTCATTGTTAGTTACATGGTAAGTTGAAATCCAACCAAAGTAACTTAAGACCTGTGTCAAGCCGGGCGGTGGTGGTGCACGCCTTTAAACCCAGCACTTGGGAGGCAGAGGCAGGCGGATTTCTGAGTTCGAGGCCAGCCTGGACTACCGAGTGAGTTCCAGGACAGCCAGGGCTACACAGAGAAACCCTGTCTTGAAAAACAAAAACAAAAACAAACAAACAAAAAAAGACCTGTGTCAAAAAGGAAAAAAAATGTGATAATGTATCCCCTCAAACTGGCATAGGTGAGTATATATAGTATTCGATGCTTTTTAAAATACTCTTAGATAAGAATATGTTTCCTTCTCTGTTTTTATCCTGGAAAGGTCTAATACTAGATTTTTGCCAAGATACATATCTATGTGTAGCAAGACAAGGTGTACCTCTTGCTTGTCTTCTGTGTCTTCTGTTGCAATGGCCTGTGTGTGAATACAAGTTGTCCCACTTGCTTGTCTGTGCCTCAGCTTCTATGTCTACAAAAGTAGCAAGCTGATGCTACACTCTCTTTGTAGGCTGGAGGAGCAATGGAGGAAGCAAATGCTGAGCCACTAGAACTGTGCCTAACATACAACAAGCTGTTAAAAGCTACTAGGCTACAGATGAATCTCTCAGCTGCCAGCATGCTTAGCTGGCAGCAGTTTCCATTGTATGTCTGTATCTTAGCACTTGGTAGGTAGAGATAGGAGAATCAGGAGTTCAAAGTCATCCTCCATTACAATTTCATTTTACCTTTGCCCTCTGGCTACATCCTTTGCTTTACCCCCTGTACATGTGGCCTAAATGGCATTTTAGATGCTGTGGTTCAGTGAGTTCACCTGTTGGGTGATCATCACAGAAACAGTGCGTGAGCAACTTCCGGTACTCACCTTAAGAAATTCCCTACGTAAGATAACAGTTAACTTGTCCCAAAGGTTTGGCTATTATGTTAGCTACCTTTCCGCTTTTTATGACAACATAATTAATAAAGCAACTTAAGGGAGAAAGGGTTTATTGGGTAGACAGCCCTGCCCTGTAGCAAATTGTTATCAGAAGTGAGCATACTGTAAGAAACAGAAGCAGCTCAGCTCGGACGATTTTTGACAATTGTTTTAGCTCTTGACTAGATAGTGACTCGACCCACAGGTTTGCAGAGAACAGTCATGCTCTGCTGATGGGCCCCAGGTGAGGTGTCACCTCCATTTGCAGATATTTGGTGTCCTGAGTGATTTGTCTCTTCTGTGCCCTAGGAATCTTGTTTTCACCTCTGCTCTGTGGAAAGAAATGAGAACAGCTATCATCCTAAAGGCTGAACCTATTAGAACAGAAGAACAAAGGTTATTAAAGATGCTAGGTCAGCAAGTTTGGAAAATGACACTACATGCTGTTTCCCAAAAGTGTACCACACGTAAAGGCAACACAGCCAAGTTCAGTTCTTGCAGGACTCATTCAAAACAAGGTAAATTCATGTGTTAACAAAGACAGGGCTTTTATTTTTGAGCACACCATATATATGAGCATGATATATATATATATATATCATATATATATATATATATATATATATATATGATACATATATATGATGAAATATTATATATCCTCATATTTCCCATTTTAAGTACTCTTATATCCTTCCAAAACACCCCCTCCAAACCTTCTTTTTTTATTCCACTAAGTACAGCTACTGCTTTCCATATGGCTGTGAGAGTAGCGACATCCACTGAAGCATAAACCTACCACTGTATGTATGTATGTATGTATGTATGTATGTATGTTGTATATATGTATATATGTATGTATTTTCTCTCCCTTACCCAGCAACTATACCCCAACAATAACGCTTTAAAAATGGGTGAAGCCTGAAGATCACCTAACCCAGTTATGATAGGATTATAACTGACTTGATCTTATACAGGGAACACAGCTTCCATGAGTTCATGACTATGACAGCCATGTCTTATCCAGAGAACATTTCACAATCCTCCCATCCACATCTTTCAGCTCATACATTTTTTCCATCTCTTCTGATATCTTACCTGAATCTTGATGGTAGAGGGTTAAGAAAGATGTCCCATATAATGAAAGCACTCAATCTACTCTTGCCAGCCCTTCTTCAATCATGTAACCAGTTATGCATATGCCCGTTGCAAAAAGAAACTTTCCTACAGATAAAAACATAAGTATTTACAAGACATTTTGACAGTGTAGCCATTTGGTAAAACAGCAACGGCAGATTCTACTTTAGGGTCTATGGCCTCCTGAGCATGGGATTTGGTCAGGATTATAGTACCAGGCATGAGATTCCCTCCTGGGGAACAGACCCTATATCTAATCAAAAACCAGTTAGTTATTCTCTAACAATGTTCCCATTACTATACTAATAGGCATGTCTTACTTGGCAGGTCAAAATTGCAACATGGAGGGCCTGGTTAACACCATTGATATCTTTTCTGCATATAGTATAGTATCATTTGTTACTTTGAAGTCTACCTTGTGTGGAGAAAATTTCTCAGAGGTTTAAGACTGATTTCTCTGTGAAAGACATGTTTTAAAGAAAGATGACCTTTGACTGGAGCAATAATTTTTAGTAAACAGCTTCTTGTGCAGTCATGAAGAACTGAACTTAATCCCAAGTACACACATAAACACAGAGAATGCTATCTGGTAAACCTTAACCAGGGTTGCCACATACACTGATAACATATATACGCCCCAATACACACACCTACACACACACTGAGAGAGACAGAGAGAGAGACAGAGAGAGAGAGAGAGAGAGAGAGAGAGAGAGAGAGAGAGAGATCAATTGTTGCATTTAGCTTTAATGATAAAGGAAGATCAGAATTCAAAGGATTAACTATTGTCACAAATTAAGAATAGGTGGTCCTAAAGACTAGAATATATCACTCAGTGATATAGACAACAACACATAAGACACACAGTCTAAGGCACTTTTCATGTGGTGGCCTGCATACTAAAATGCCTTCAAGAGTCTGAGCTGATACTTAGAAGTGTTTAGATGGCATTCACATTTTCATGATCCACATTCGTGAGCACCCTATTCATAAATCCTAAAAGAAAGAGGTTACAACTTTCATGTAAGCACTTCCTACCTGCATACTTGGAGAGTTAATAAAAAATACATTATAGAAACATAACATAAACATTGTAAGTAGCTTAAAATTATGGTGGATTAACATACACCAAAATGGGTGTTATTGGTGTGGTCAGTCAGAAGGAAATATAGCATTTCCTTATGTAAATTTTTGACAGAATAGCTTTTTCATTAATGTATTTATTTATTTATATATTTTATATCCCAATCACTGTCCCCCATCCTCCCTATCAGCCCTCACACAGTCCCTCCCCATCCCCCTCCCCTCCTTGTCTGGAAAGCAGAACCCTCCCTCATCCGGGTTTCACCCCACCCTGACATATCAAAAGTCTCTTCAGGACAAGGCACATCATCTTTCAAGGAGGACTGACAATGTGGCTCAGTTAGGGGAACAGGATTTACAGGCAGGCAACAGATTTAGGGACAGTCCCTCTTCCAGTTGTTGAGGAGACCAAGCTGCGCATGTGCTACCTATGTACCAGGAAGGGGAAGAGAGGGTAGGTCCAGTCTGTGTATGCTCTTTAGTTGGTGGTTCAGTCTGTGGGAGTTCTCAAGAGTCCAGGTTAGTTGACTGTTGGTCTTCCTGTGGAGGCCCTATTATCACCTCTGGAGCCCTCAATTCTTCTCCAAACTCTTCTGTAAGTCTCCCTGAGCTCCATCCAATATTTGACTGTATGTCTCTATATCTGTTTCATTTAGCTACTAGGTAGAGCCTATCAGAGGAAAGTATCATTAATAATATCAGGGATTGGATTTTGCTCATTGGATGAGTCTCAAGTTGGGCCAGTTGTTGGTTGACCATTCCCTCAGTCTGTCCTCCATCTTTGTCCTTTTATTTCCTGTAAACAGGACAAATTTTGGGTCTAAAGTTTTGTGGATGGGTTAATGTCCTTATCCCTCCACTGGAGTTCCTGCCTGGCTACAGGAAGTGTCCGCTACTGGTTCCACATCCACCACTGCTAGGAATCTCAGCTAGAGTCACCCCAACACTCCCAGAGACCTCTCCTGTCCCGGGTCTCTGGCATGTTCTAGAGATACCACTCCACTATCCCATTTGTCACACCTTCCACTCCATCCCCCTGTCCCCCCAGATTAGACCACTGCCAACTGTCCATTACCATTCACTCTTCCAGCACTATGGTCTTCTCCCCTGTTTCTCCCCACACCTGATCCTGAACTTCCCAATCTCCTTTCAATAACCTCTGCCGCCCAGTTGCCTACCTCCAACTGCCTCCTTATTATTAATTTATTGCCTCTTCTAAATTTAAAGTGAGATTTTAAGCATTTTCCCTTGGGCCTTCCTTCTTGTTTAGCTTCTTGGCTATGTGGATTGTAGCATGTATATTCTGTACTTTGTAGCTAATATCCACTTATAAGTAAGTACGTACATGGATTGTCCTCTTGGGTGTGGGTTATCTCACTCAGGATGATATTATTTAGTTCCATCCATTTGCCTGCAAAATTCATGATGTCCTTGTTTTTAATAGCAGAGTAGTATTCCGTACAGTAAATGAACTACATTTTCTTTCTCAGCTTGTTTATCTTTTGTGCAAAGGAGGGCTACTGAGTTTTTTAAAAATTAATTTTGCATTCAGCCAGCTGTAGGACTTTTGTGATAGAATTTTTTTGGTCACTTATACATACTATCATATCACTTCCTAACAGCGAATAGTGACACCTTGACATTTTTCCCAATTTGTATTATATTGAGCTTCTTTAGTTGTCTTATTGCTCTAGTTAGAACTTCAAGTACTATATCAAAGTGATAAGGAGATACTGGACAGCATTACTTGTCCCTGATTTTGATGAGATTGCTTCAAGTTTCTCTCCATTTAATTTGATGTTGGATATCTGCATGCTGGATATTGCCTTTATTGTTTTATGTGTGTGCCTTGTATCCCTCATCTCTCCAAGACTTTTAACATGAAGCAGTGTTGGATTTGGTGAAAAGTTTTTTTTTAATATGTAATGAGATGATCATATGGTATTTTTCTTTCAATTTGTTTATCTGGTTAAATACACTGATGGATATTCTTATATTGAACCACTCATGCATCCCTGGGATGAAGCCTCCTTGATCATGGTGGACAATTTTTTGATATGTGCTTGGATTTGGTTTGCAAATAGTTTATTGGGTATTTTTGCATCAACATTCACAATGGAGATTCGTCTGGAATTCTTTTGTTGTGGTTGTGTATTTGTATGGTTTGGTATCAGGTTGACTGTGGTCTTATAGAATGTGTTCGACAATGTTCCTCCTGTTTCACTTTTGTGGAGTAGTCTGAGGCATGTTGCTATTAGATCTTCTTTGAAACTTTGGTGGAATTTTGTATTAAAAATATCTGGTCCGGGGCCTTTTTTGGTTAGGAGACTTTTAATGACTTCTTCCATTTCCTTGGGGGTTTCGAGGATCTTTAAATAATTTACTGGATCTTGATTTAACATTGGTAATTGGTATCTGTCTAGAAAATCACCCATTTCTTTAAGATTTTCCAATTTTGTGGAGTACAGGCTTTTGAGGTAAAACCTAATGATTTCTTTAATCTCCTTGCTATCGGTTGTTATATCTCCTTTTTCATTTTTGATTTTGTTTATTTGGATAATGTCTGTTTTAGTTAGCTTGACTAAGGGTTTGCCTACAATTTTGATTTTCTTCAAGAACCAACTCTTGATTTCTTTGATTTTTTTGTGTAGTTTTCTTTGTTTCTAATTGATTGATTTTAGTCCTGATTTTGATTATTTAAAGCCATCTGCTCCTTTTGAGTTGTTGTTGTTGTTGTTGTTGTTGTTGTTGTTGTTGTTGTTCTTCTTCTTCTTCTTCTTCTTCTTCTTCTTCTTCTTCTTCTTCTTCTTCTTCTTCTTCTTCTCCTCCTCCTCCTCCTCTTCCTCTTCCTCCTCCTTCTCCTTTTTCTTCCTCCTCCTCCTCCTCTTCCTCCTCCTTTTCTGTACCTTTCTAATATACCTTTAAATTTCTGGTATGAGAATTTTCTAATTTTTTTATAGAGACCCTTAATGTTCTGAACTTTCCTGTTAGCACTGTGTCCCATAATTTGGGGTATTTCGTGCCTTCATTTTTATTGAAATCTAGAAAGTCTTTAATTTTTTTCTTTGTTTATTTTTTGGCCCAGTAAATTTGTAGGCTTTCTGTTGTTTCTGTTGTTGAAGTTCAACTTTAACCCATGATGATCTAATAAGTTGCAAGGGGTTATTTAAATCTTCTTGTATGTGTTGAGACTACGTTTATGACCAAATATGTGGTCGATTTTGGAGAAGGTTCTGTGATGTCCTGAGAGGAAAGTATATTCTTTTGTGTTTGGGTGAAATAATCTGTAGATATCTGTTATGCCCATTTGAGTCATAACCTCTGTTACTTTCATTAATTCTGTTTAGTTTCTGTTTTCCATGTATTGCCCATTGGTGAGAGTGGAGTGTTAAACTCTATCACTATTAATATGTGAGGTGCAATGTGTGATTTAAACTTTTATAATGTCTACAAATATGAGTTCTCTTGTATTTAGGGCATACATGATCAAAACTGAGATGTCATGATGGTAGATTTTTCTTTTGATGTAAGAAGTATTCTTCCCCATCTCTTTTGATTACTTTTGGCTGAAAGTCTATTTTATTAGATATTAGAATAGCTATTCCAGCTTGTTTCTTGGATCAGTTTGCCTGGAAAACCTTTTTCTAGCCCTTTACTGTGACATAGTTTCTATCTTTGTTTATGAGGTATGTTTCTTGTATGCAACAGAATGATGGATCCTGCTTACATATCTAATATGTTAGCCTGTGTTTCTTATTGGTGAATTGAGTTTATCGCTATTGGGAGATATTAATAACCAATGATTGTTAGTACCTGCAATTTTAATGTTGATGGTAGTACTGCGTGGGTGCGTGCGTGCGTGCGTGCGTGCGTGCGTGCGTGTGTGTGTGTGTGTGTGTGTGTGCATGTGTGTGTGTGTTTCTCTTCTTTGATGTTGTTGGTGTGAAATTATTAATTTCTTGAGTCCTCCTTGTGTTGGAGTATTCCTTCTAATATCCTCTGCAGGTCTGGATTTGTAGCGGGATATCTTCCCACTACATTTGTATAAAGCTCAGCGATTGGGCTGTATGAGCGGTAGGCGGAGTGAGGAGTTAGGAGGAGAGGAAGAAGTGGAGTTAGGGAGGAGAGATAGTAGGAGCCATGGAGAATCAAGCACAGATCTAGGACAGTCCTGGGTAATGATTTATGTCATAAAGTTAGATATTGGGAAACACCTCTAATTGTGTGGGCAAATTGATAATTGAGCATTACCAAATACATAAAGACACTGGATAATCGTTAATCTTTTTTTCTTTTTCTTTTTCTTTTTTTTGTTTTTTTGTTTTGTTTTGTTTTGTTTTGTTTTTTTGAGACAGAGTTTTTCTGTGTATCCGTGGCTGTAAGCATCATTTCTGCCAGGTACCGTGTGGATGGCAGGATGGTCTGGGCTCAGCTAAGTACTGTGGAGACAGTGTGGTAGATTGGCAGAGCCATCTCCCATGCTGGCATCACATGGGTTGCAGAGCCAGTGCTTCTGGCCGGCCTGTGCCTCAGCAGCAGCAGCAGCAGCAGCAGCAAGAACATGACACCAGTGGTGGCCCTAGGCCTTGCCTAGTGGGGAACATGGCAGCCTCTTAACAACAAGCCAGATTGGGTGCTGCCACTTTATTTATTTTTTTATTTTATTATTTTTTGCTGCGTTAAATATTAACCAAAACATGGATTAGTGGAAAGATATTGTCTGAATTTGGTTTTGTCATGGAATGTCTTAGTTTCCCCCTCTATGGTAATTGAAAAGTTCTGCTGGATATGGTAGTCTGAACTGACTTCTCTGGTCTCTTTTGGTGTGAGATATCTTTCCAGGCTCTTCTGGCTTCAGAGTCTCTATTGAGAAGTTGGATGTAATTCTGATAGATCTGCCTTTTTATAATTCAGCTTTTAATTTTCTTTCTTTGTGCTGCACATTTAGATTTTTGATTATTGTATGGTGGAAGGTGTTTTTTCTTTTCCAATCTAATTTGGTGTTCTGTAAGCTTCTTATATATTTATAGTCACCTTTTTCTATAGGTTAGAAATTTTTTTCTATGATTTTTGTTGAACATATTTTTTGGGCCTTTGAGCTGAGATCTTTTTCTTCTTCTATTCTTCTTAGATTTGGCCTTTTCATAGTGTCACAAAATTTCCTGACTGTGTTATGTTAGTAAACTTTTAGATTTGTCATTTTCTTTGAGTAATGTATCAATTTCTTCTACACCTCATTTCCTCTCTTTTATCTCTTATATTCTGTTGGTGATGCTTGTGTCTGTATTTCCTATCCCCAGTCTCTGTCTGTCTCAAAACACAAGGTCAACAACTTCTGAAAAACAACAAAAGAGGTGAATTCCACATGCTTGTGTACAAATACACACCAGTGCATTCTTAACACATGTAGACACACACACACAAAGTTGCATACATGCAGGCACACAGAAAGGCACATGCACATGTGTGCACACACACATACACAAATACACACATGCAAATACTCACACAGAAAGGCGCGTGCGTGCACGCGCACACACACACACACACACACACACACACACACACACACACACACACACAAGCCAAATCCCCAACAGATACATAGAGTTTATATTAGGTATCCTGTCTTTTTCAACTGTGACTGTTTTTTAGAAAGATATCTTAGAACCCAGATTCAGCTGAATCTCCTTGTACATTTGGAGGAGCACAGTACTTTTTGAGAAGCATTCATCATGCTGACATTTGTTTATTTCAGAAGGCATTTTTATTTGTACATAATAGAGTTCCTAGTTACTTGAGTTTGCTGCAGTAACAGCAAACTTAAATTTGTATGGCAAACAGAGTAGCCAATCACCACTCTGAGTAAATAAAAGGTCATAAAATATATGAGGCATATCTTTTCAAGAACAGGCACTTTGAATCCACAAATATGCATATTACAAGAAAAATGTACCACATACTTTAATAATAAAGAGAATTATAATGATAAATTTTAATTTTTATTTACCAGACAATGCATTTTTATCTTTAAAAGATATAAAAAATATCTGAGTGGTAGTATGTCTACAAACAACACACCTATGAATTTATAATTTATTTATACTTACTTCTAAAACAAAATAAACTTAGGCAATCAGTCTTCAACTTAAGAAATGAGTTCCCTACATCAGTCTCATCTTAAAAATTAGCCACTTTGGGATGGATGTAACTTAGTTGGTAGAAAGTTTGCCTGGCATGCATGATGTTAGTTTTCCATCCCCAGAACCACCAAAACACTACACATAGCACCAGTAAACTAGCAATCTTAGATGTGAGAGGTAAGGCACAAGGCCATCCTGGCTAAGGATGGGTTCTAAGCCAGAGTAGGCTGCTTGAAGCTCTGCCTTTGAAAAGGAAAGAATGGCAGGGGAGGGTTTCGGAGGGGACAATCATTTGTTTGAATTGTAAGCACATTTCATAGACATAGTCAATAACAGAAGTTTTAGCTTTTTAAAGGGATTTTTTGTTTGTTTGTTGGTTGGTTGGTTGGTTGGTTGGTTGGTTGGTTGGTTGGTTTTTGGTTTTTGTCTCTAACAAGGAAGTTAAACTACTTAGGAAAATTGGAGTTAATCAGGAAGTTAACAGTGTTTCTTAGTTTCTTGGTTCTATAGTCAGGGATGACATCTTGATGTCAGGAATAAATCCCAGAATTGGGCCAAGATCTAAATCAGGTGTGCATCAGAGACCATAGTGGGCTCATAAGTAGATATTAACAAACAACCCTCTCTATATTTCTTACACTAATATATATTATAGCTACAAGAAAATAGATGATAGCCTTAACAAATTAAGTGACCTACTCTAGCTCCTGCTTCATCTAGAACCATCTGGCTGCACCTATAACCACATATATTTTATTACCTATCATAGTCTGTATTTCTGCTCCTCCTACCTTAGCACAGTTTATCCAAAAAGTGGAGAGTAAGCTTAATCAGAAGCATGGGTTTAGAATGGATACTGTAATTGTTTGTTGGTTAATGAGAAATATCAGAAATATAGCACCTGACATTATATAGGAGTTTTAAAATAGACTAGTGGAATGAGCGAGACAAACTGGTACGTAAACATTGATGACCACAGAGCACTGGACCATTCAGAGAAGATAAAAATATGGCCATAATATTATGAGAAAAGAAAAGAAATATAATGAAAACCTGAGACAAACACTTCTTTTTATTTCATAGATCACTTACTTAAATAGAGCCCCTCCTTTATCTCCCAGGATCTAGGAAGCAGGGTGAAGGATGAAAGAATGCTAGCAAGTGACACAGAAAACTTTAAGAAAAAGGCTTCAAAAAATAATAATGTGATGCTTTCTGTTCCAATGTGACTTAACATTAACAGTGTGGACTGGTATCATGAACAACTTCCCTGCTTACTTGTCCATAGCAGTGCTGTGCCTCCTTGTTGTGATGACTGGCACTAATAAATGGTGCAGAAGGCCTTAGACTTCACTTGACAGGATCTCTGGCATTTCCTCTAGAAAATATTTTCAAAACCAAAAAGAATGGGTGCGACTGAGTTCAAACCATGAGCTAACGTTAACATGGTGGTTAACACCTTTGAGCAGGGCACCAGTTTTCTTTGCTTATTTTTACTCCAACCTTTCAAAAAGATCTACCATTCTGGTCTGAGATAGCAATCTCAGCATCAGAAGACAGACTCTATCAAACTGCCTGCTTGACTTCCTTCCCCAAGCCTGAGGTGGCCACATGAGGATAGGGGCTCAAAATTACCCTCATCAGTTACTGTAGACATATGGAAGGATCTGACAATATATGAAGAAGACAGTTACAAATATTAGCCCATGGTTTGGACATTAAGTGTCTTTCCCAAAACCCCTGTGTGGAATCTTGGTCCCATATGCACCAGAGTTTATGCTACCCAAGTTGTTAGGGTCAGAACTTGTTGAGCCGAGGCTGATCTTAACAGCCAGGCTCAGTCACGTGACATTGATAGTCCAATTACACAAACAAGTATTAGTGACAGGTAGATAAGTAAGATCTATTCATTATGGCCACATTAGGACAAACAAAGCCCGACCACCATGACACCTCCAGGTTATTTTTTGAATTTCTATGATGAGGTTTTGATTTAATTAGAGAACATAGGGCATGCATAGCTAAACAGTCTTGGTCAAGGTATGGTCTTTTCCATCACTGTCTCACCATCAGTCTCTTCTGACAAGCTGTCAAAATCATGTGACACTTCCCCTGGAATACAAATTTTCATCTTCCAGCAAGAGACTCCTGAGAAAATTCCAGTTTCATAGGTGCTTTGATTCAAAGCAAAAGGACCAGGTTTTTTGTAGCACGTAGTTCCTACTACAGCACCTTATGCTCTGGGCAGACAGCACTACCCGTCCCACCAAGGTTCCCTCAGATCCACAGATGAAACACACACACACACACACACACACACATTAGCTTATTTTTGATATGCTTTAGCTCAATGGCCAGTCTCTTCTAAGCCTTCCTAGGCTTTCATGCCCTTCTTTTCACTCTCAAGTCAACATCTCTAAATCTGCCCTTTGCTTAGTTGCCCAGTTGCCTTCTTCTTGTTTAGCACCCTAAATCTACCCTCAGTTAGGTTTGTAATATCCTGCCTGCTACCCCAGGCCCAGTTGGGGGAGTGACCAATGGCCACTCCACCCAAGATCTCATTTGACATTTGGGTCTTTCTTCCTCTGAAGCATGCTGAAAACCTCTTCTCCTCCCCTGCATCTGTTAACCTTCTCATGGAGGAAACTGGAAATCTCACCTGTTCTGCCCAGCTCATTGGCCAATAGCATCTTTATTGGTAAATCAAGAACTGACTGGGGAATTGGACCTTCAGTGTTCACATGCAGATTCTGAATCAAAGCATCAGTATCACCCCCTACATTTTTTTTCAGAGTATATTTCTGCCAAGATAGTTGTACTCAATGGTAAGAACCAAGAGCTGATTGGGGCATGAAGCTCTGCCTTTATCAATGGATTAATCCATTGATGGGCAATTGGAAAGCGTGGTACCTTTGGTGGTAGTGGGCAACTGGGAGGAACTAAGTCACTGAGATCATGACCTTGTCATAAGCCCCTATCCATCTCCTAGTCTCTCCTTAGCAGTTGTCATGATTTGAGTAGCAGATGTCCTGCCTCCTGACAGAGTACCACATACTGAGCCCTCCGGGTATGGAACCCAAAAAAGATCATTCCTCCACTCCTATGACTTTTTTATTCTCAGGTATTTAATCATTGTGATGGGAAGCTGACACACTTTTGTCAAAAAGACCTCACTTCATGCTCATCATTTTTCTATTAGATAATATGCTTAAGCAATCACTAAGTGTCTTGGAAAGACACAACATTTCTAGTTTGCAGCATGTGGAAAGGTGTGCTTAGACAGTACAGGGCAGCCTGGCCTTCAACATCTCCACACACAGAAAAATTCAACCAGGAAAGAAAATGTCCTGGCTAACCCTTTCTCCTTTACTTGCTGTCAACATTGGAGACTATCTAGTTGACAGTTAAGAGAGGACTATACTGCTTGAAGCTTTAGAGCTAAGCAAACATCCTCCATAAGACAAATCAACATTCATCTGACCAGGTCTTACCTATTGAGAAAGAAAATGTACCACAGGGTCAGGCAAAGACAAAACTAAGAAAATTCCTCTGAGGTCTGGGAAGATAGAGCATGAGGCCCCCAGTTTTACCCTCAGTTCCCATTTAAAGAACCAGGCATGATGGCTTACCTTCATAATTCCAGCACTGAGGAAGCAGACAGAAGTAGAACTCTGGGGCTTTCTGACCTAGCTGAACCAGTGAGCCCTATTCCTGTGAATGACATTGTCTGGAAAACCAAAGTCAAGAGTTTCTGAGGAAGAGGTTCTCTGCTTACATGCACACATGTACTTACTTACACATAGTACACACATGTATACACACAAAAGGAGAAAATCTATCTCCTATAGCTACTTTATTTAGCAAGGATATCAGCATAGGGAGGCGAGTCTAGAATTTACAGATTAGGGGAGACAGTGTAGCACATGGGACAGAATCCATGTGAAGGACAAAGAATGACAGCACAGTTCAAGGGCCTGTCTAAGCAGAGAAAGAATGTCAGTGGCCATCAACTGCTGTCCTCTTTTCAGACTGTACATTTACCCACGACAAAGTAAAAGCATGTGTTACTCAAAAGTTCTTTACTTATGATTGGGACAAAGCCCACATTTGTTGTGTTTGATCTTCATAGCAATGCTGTGTTTGGGCTTTGGGGTCTGCTCTGTCCTTCAGGAGCTCCCTATTCCTTCTAGATCACACCTCTACCTGCAATCTCCAAATAGGCACCTCTCTCCTCACCCCACAGCTCTGCCTGCCTCCATAAACCTTTCAAGCTTCACCTCTATAAATTAGGATAAGGTTTAGAGATCAAGGCTCTAGCAGAGGAATCCTTACTTGTGATAATGGAATGGCCACTGGGACCATGAGGAGGGTAGTCCTGGGGGACAAATGGCTGATTTACCTGGACTAGACTCCTCTGGCTGAGGGCATCACCCACACACTGACTAGAGTAGTTCCTGCATAGTCAGTGAGCTTTGAGAAAGGAGCACATTCAGTAGAACCTATTAATCTTTGTGGGGAAATGAATATAATTGCTGTCACTGTTAAAAGACAGTATTTTATTTTAACTTACACAGTAGCATGTGGTTAAGGCAAAGTGACATGGGGAGACACAGTCTTTTGTGGGTCTGGGGCAGAGCTCTTGCCAATGACACCGGATGATTATGAAGAGACAATAGCCCTTCTTCAAGTTTAGTAGGAGCCAAAGGCCTCCAGTCCCCCTGGTCATGCCCACATGGAAGGAAAGAAATGTTTGATAAACATGAGCAGAGTTTGCATTATTCAAAGAGATGTCTTCAAAGGAATCCTTTAAATTACAGGTTGTCTAAGATCCTGAGTCTCAAAGCCTACAGTGAAGGCTGGGGGTGAGGAGATATGACCAGCAAGGGCATGGCTTCTGGCAAATTTGTTGCTTATAGGAGATATCATATGATATCCTGGAGAGAGGACATTCTTTTCACCTCCTCAATACTGTCACTGCCTCTTCTTAGAACCGAGGAGAGTCACTGTCCTTTGATCTTGAGGCAAGGTCACAATGTAGCAAGTCTGCCTTGATTTCAGGGAACCTGGCTTAAGTCCACCTTTCACTGTCCTAAGTGAAAGCACCTAAAATTAGTAACTGCTCACTACAAACCCTTAAGAGATTTTCATTTCTTGTTTTTTAGACAGAATCTTGTGTATCACAAGCTGAACTTGAACTCATTATTATAGCTTAAAGTGACCTTCACCTCCTCATCCTCTTGCTTCTGCCTCCCAAGTGCTGTGACTACAGACGTCCCCCACCACCATGGTAAGATTGTGCTTGGTATAAAATTCAGGGTTGCTTGCACAGAGCAAGCAGTCTACAAACTGGGGTCAGCCCCAGGTTTTTCTTAGGCTGGCTGATGTTTTAGTGGGGAAGCATAGGAAAGTGGCATATGTCTACTTCTCCATAATTAGGCCAGTTTCATTCAGATTCCCAGGACCTCGTGACCTGAAGACTTGTGGTTAGCAAGGGCACCTTTTAAAAGCTAAGACATGAGAATAAGTATGGAAATGAATGGAGGGTGAAGAGTCTTAGAAACTCACAAACTTGATCATATCAATATTGGAATGGTTGGATGATATATATTTTGTCTATTTCATTTGTTTATATAAAGTGCCTTGTCTTAAATTTCATAAGAGAAATCATTAATCATTGTTGGTGGGAGCATAAGCTAGTGCAGCCATATGGAAATAAATGTGGTATTTTTTTTCAATATGTTAGAAATATGACTTAGCTATATCACTCCTGGGGAAAGGAGCAAGGACTGTATACTCCAGTCTTTGCACATCTATGTTTATCTCTTCTGCACGAATTACTTTTTGTTACTGTGACTAAAACCAACATAGGGAAGAAAGAGTTTATTTTGGCTCATGTTTCCAGAGTGAGAGTCCATAAGTGGTGGAAAGCCATGGCAACAGAAGAAGAAGTTCTGAGAGCTACTGAAAGAATGCAGTAAAGACAGAATCTGGAACTGAAGCAAGGCTATGAACAAGTGGTTTTCCCTTTAACACGGTTCTTCCTGTTGTGGTGACTCCCAACCATAAAACTGTTTCATTGCTACTTTCTAACTGTGATTTTGCTACTGTTATGAATAATAATGTAAATATCTGATATGCAAAGTATCTGAGAGTGCACAAGGTGTTCATGACCCACAGGTTGAGAATCTCTGCTATAAACTCTCTGTGTGTGCCCCAGGTGGTATATTTCTTCCAGCAAGGCTGCACTGTCTCCACAAACAGTACCACCTCCTGGAGACCCAGTGTTTAAAAGCCTGAGCCAAGGGGAGACATTCACACTTGGCCACCATTCTGTTCTTTCTCTAACAGCTAGAAAAAGAAATTCTCCTAGATGTCCATTGACAGATGAATGGATGAGGAGTGTGTGTGTGTGTGTGTGTGTGTGTGTGTGTGTGTGTGTTTTATTCAGCTTAAAAAAATAAAAAGTACAGGTAAATGGATGGATGAAATCAGAAAATATTACAAAGAGTGAGGTTACCCAGAGCCATTAATGCCAATGCTGTATGTTTTCTCTTATATGGAGATCCTAGTCTCTAAATTGTTAATATGCCATTTGCCTGGGTACCATTCCCTATGGAGAGTGTGCTGAGTGAGTTTACTAAGTGTGTAGTAAGCAAAAACCAAAACAGTATCAAGATAGTAGACTCAAATCAATACTGAAACTTCATGAGATAAAGCCCTGACCAAATCCTACCAAGACATCAGAGGAGCTCTGTTGAAACTGTCATGTTGGAGTTGTGAATGGGAGATATTCAGGGTGGGGTGATGGGCTCTTCTTGGATGAGCTTCTGCCTACTCATTCCCACCAGAGACATCTTCATACTATGGGATAAACAAATGTTTGTCTGTTTATCTAGAAATTATTTACCACCTCCCTCCTCTCAAAAGTATAGTATTTGTAATACCCATGCCTTAGTTAGGATTACTATTGCTGTGATAAAACACTATGACTAACACAACTTGGGGAGGGATGGTTTATTCCACTTATATTTCTACATTATAGTTCACCATCAAAGGAAGTCAGGACAGGAACTCAATTAGGTGAATAACTCAGAGGCAGGAGCTGATACAGAGTTCTTGGATGGGTGCCACGTACTGGCTTGTTTCCCCATGTCTTGCTCAGTCTGCTTTCTCATAGAACCTGGAACTACCAGCCCACAGATGGTACTACTGTCAGTGGACTAGGCTCTTCCCCATCATTCACAAATAAAGAAAATGCATTACAGCCAGATCATAAAAGGCATTTTCTCAACTGAGGTTCCCTCTTTTCAGATAACTCTAGCTTGTGTCAAAGTGACATAAGACTAACCTGCACAATCCTTAAGTCACTTGCTGGTACCATTTTTCCCTTTTACGTGAAGAAGTACTACTTGCCTAAGACAGGAAGCTTTGGAAAGAACTTGAGAAAAGTATGTTTAAGTCTGGTATAAGGGTTAGCATTTTATTGCTGTGAAGAGACAACATGACCATGGCAACTTTTATAAAGGAAAACATTTCATTGGAGCTGGGTTTATAGTTCCAGGCGTTTATTCCACTATTCTCATCATAGTGGGAAGCACAGCAACATCCAGGCAGATATGATGTCAGAGAAGGAGCAAGAGTCCTACATCTTGATCTGAAGGAAGCAGAAAAGGACTGTGTGCCACACTGGGTGTAGCTTGAGAGAGTAGACCTCAAATCCTCTCCCTACAATGACACACGTCCTACAACAAGGCCACACTTCTAATGCTGCCATTTACTATGGATCAAGCATTCAAACACATGAGTCTATGGGAGTCATACCTATTAAAGCCACCACAGGGGCCATTTCTACTACTAGAATCTACTTTCAACAAGTGCAACCATCACTGGACAATGTACTAAAATAGTTTAAATTACAGGGGCAGGAGAGATGGCATAGGAGGTAAAATGCTTGTTATCAAGCCTGAAGATATTCCCCTAATGAATTAAGATTTCAGGGGTCCAATCACTGGGCGAAGAGTAGGTGGGACTCCCAGGATGGAGAGAGGAAGAGAGGAGACAGAAATTTACTTCTTTTTGGACAGGAGAGGGCATGGATAAAGTGTAAGTAGCAGACGCCCCCAGTTCAGGTGGATCCACCAGGATCTGCTACCAGAGGGTTTATAACTTGAATAGTTTACAACATTAGGATGCTAGTTGCTGCACCCAGCGATTATGTTGCCTGTTGATTCTAAACTAAGATTGTGTTCTGTTTTCCTTCTCAGTAACTCAGCTGGGTTCCAGAGAAAGGTATGGTGGCGGGAGCACCCCAGCCAGCCACCGTGCGGCATGCGTGGCAGCAGCTGGCCATGGGAACTTTAGCAAGTTGGGTGGAGCGATTTTGGAGCTCTGAAGCAGAGGATCTGCTGGGCTGAGAACAGAGCAGCCTGTCCAGCGATGCCCTGCTGGTGGTAGCGTGGATTGATTTCTTTAAATATTTCACACAACATGAAGACTTGAGTTTAAAACCTGAAACCCCATGGGAGAAGATCTCCCATGGCCTCCACACTTGTAGTGGTGTATGCATTCTTACACCCATACACACATTTAAAAAATGGATAAATAAAATGTAATAATGTACATTTAGGAGGTTATTGGTGTAGAGGAAAAGAAAGTAGAAAGGGGACCATAGAAGAAGGTAGGAGTTACAAGGGAGAAAGAAAGGGAGGTAATAGAACACAGGTGATATAAAAGTGAAGGAGTAGGCTTGCTTAAAGGGGTATAGTAGGGAAAGGGAGCAGAGAGAGTATGTGTGAAAACATGAGGAAACTCTGTTGTTGTTTAGACTAGATTGAACAAATAAAAATCAAATCCCATCATGCCTTTCTTAAAAAGAACTTGTGCTCCCCTCCCCGCAAGTGCCCTGGAACTTCTGACAAGGTAGAAAACACCCATGGTTTCCTTTGTACAAATAAGGCAGGGATGCTTATTTTTTGAGTGTCAGTCAATTTTTGGCTGGCTCTCAAGATACTAAGATATTTATGTAAACACTTGGGCATATCTGATGGAATGGTGACAACTTTGTTGAATCACTTTTCTTAGGAAAAAAAATTAAAAAACTCTCTTCTTCACTACAAGTAGAGAGGGACCAGCACACACTCACACCAGAAATTTAAAAACGACATAGATTTTCCAAGTCCAGTTTTGTGAATCACAAAGTTAATTTGGATTATGTACAGAAACATGTACAATTCACAGATAGCTAAGCCACTCGCAGGTCTCATCCACCCTCAGATTGTTTTTGTTTGTTTTGCTTTGCTTTGCTCTGTTTTGTTTTGTTCTTATATCTTACATCATACCAACTAGGGGCTAAAGGGCCCTGCTGATGGGCGCTTACGAGTCTTTTGGGCCTCAGAACTTCACAAAGCTCCACTTCTCTATCTGTCTTAGTTACTTTGCGAGTTGATATAACAGAACATCTGAAAGGAAGGGCTTGTTTTGGTTCACAGTCTGAGGATAAAGTACATCGTGTCAGAAAAGACATGGCAGCAGAAGGATGAAGCAGCTGGCCCCGCACTGTGTCTGAAATCAGGAAGAAGATCAATGAATGCTGATGCTCAGATATATAACACAGATATTCCAGATCCTGGGGTAATGCCACCCACTTTTGTCATGGATCATCTATTCTGATTAACACAAAACTAGAAAATCACTCTCAGACAAGGCCAGAAGTATTTCTGTGGTCAAGCTAATAGTAAAGATTTACCATTATACCTCCACAAGGAGACAAAGCTGAATCTACTTCTCCCACAGAACACGGCTCCATCACAAGGTGTATATCAGTGTAATGCTACCTTGCCACCCAAGGACAGTGTGCATTGTCTTATCCGTTGTGCTGGAGTTGCCACTCACAAGGGTGTGGGGAAGACAGCCTCTTCCCTCTTGGTCTCTCTAAAGCAGACCATGCAGTCACCCACACCATAAGGTTTCTATTCCTAAATCATGGTGTTGTGAGGCTCCCCAGGCTCTGCAATCTTTATGGTGCAGTTCTTTATGATCAACATATGCATGTGTGTGCTTGCCTATATGCATCCAGTGATACAGATTGTCTGCAAAGTCCTAACTAATACAATATATTATTGTAGCTAGGGTACTGAAGTTTAATGCTGCCTAACACATATGCCAATGAGCAGAAGATTACAACCTTAAAATTGTGCTAAAACTGGCATGAGAAGACAGCAGATTTACACCTAAAAGTCTGTCTTTCATTTCATATCTAGCCAGCAATTATACACGGAAAAAGCAATGGGGACAAAGGTGTCAGTCATTCTGGGCTTCAGTCTCACCCCTCTAGTCAGGTGGTCAGTCATGTTTTTGTTATTGTTGTTTTTTGTCCTTTTCTTTCCTCCAGTTGCATATGTTTGTGCTCAGGCCTTTGATCGAATGCTGAGTTTACCTACTTTCTGCTGAGATCAGCCCTGGTAATTCTCCAGAGATGTATAGGTTGGAGAAAGGGTTAAGACAGAACAAATAAATCATAATACTGTGTATATGCCAAGCTGGTAATCACATGCACTTGCTAGATTCTTTCTCAAGATGGAGTATATATTGTCTTTCTAATACAGAATGTGAAAGTGTCCCTACCTGTTACTACTGTCTGCTATTTTTATTGGATTATGAGCATTCATGAAACCCTTCTTGCAATCTACAAAACACCCTACATATACTGGAAAAAAAACAGGAAGATGGCAGTCCAGATCTCCTCCAAGTCTGTCTCCAAGAAGCCTAGCATGACTCTTCTATGTCGGTACAACCTCTCCTCACCACTGTGGGGAATTCACAGATGCCTCACAGTGGCATACAAAGCTCCTGTAACTAGTCAAGTCTGGGTTACTAGTGGCAGTACAATGCAGGAATCGAAGCTTGTGACACATTGTTTTGTTTCTACTAGGAGCCTGGCCTATCTCTTACCAAATCAAAAAGCCCAAATCCAACTAAGTATACACTACAACATTCCTGTCTTAGTTAGGGTTTTACTGCTGTAAACAGACATTATGACCATGGCAAGTCTTATAAAGGGCAACATTTAATTGAGGTTAACTTATAGGTTCAGAGGTTCAGTCCATTATCATCAAGGCAGATGTGGAGCTGGAAGAGCTGAGAGTTTCACCCCTGTTTCAAAGGCAGTTAGGAGAAGACTGGCTCCCACGTGGTCAGGAGGAGGGTATCATTGCCCACCGCCACACTGATACAACTCCTCCAACAAGACCAAGCCTACTCCAACAAGGCCACACCTCTAAATAGCGCCATTCTCTGGTCCAAGTATATTCAAGCCACCACAATTTCCAACACAATACTCACCTAAGCAACTCACCACTGCATATTAAAAGACTGAAAAATGTGTTTTGTGTTCTGGAAGTTAGTTGAAAGGTTGAATTCCGGAGCAGCTGTCACCACTAATCTTTCCATACCCAGGCTGTTGCTCAAAGTCAACCCTAAAATTCATATTCTTTCAGTGACATAAATTCTTTTCTGCTAAAGTAATTACTTACCCACTGATAGAGTATGTGTATTCACCAACATTCTAATATTTGTGCAAAAAGAATCTTAAGATAAGAAGAATGGAATTGGGGAAATGTCTCAAAGGCAAAGTACTCAGTCTGCAAGCTCCTGAGTTTGGGTCTTTGGGATGCTGCAGCAGTATTGTACAATCCCAGGACTGGGAGGCAAGAACAGGAGGATCTTGGGGAAGTGATGACTTCAAAATAGAAGGTGGAGCATGATTGAGACAAACAACAATATTAGCCACATGTATAAGAATAGGCATGCAAGCCCCACACCAAACGAATACACACGTGTATCACCCCAACATAAAGAGATGATAAAAATAGTGCTGATTCTGTCTTTAAAATATATCCAGGGGGCAGGTCATAAGGCTCAGTTGATAGAGCAATTGCCTAATATGCACCAAACCTAGCAAAATCCTGCAGTCATATAATCCTAGCTTGGGGGGATGGGGTAGAGGTTGGAAGATCTGTAGTATAGGTCATCCTTGACTTCATGGAAAGTTCAAGACCAGTCTGAGGTACATCTGAACCTTCCCGAAAAAGAAATGGTAGAGAAAGAAAAGAAGGAAGGACAGAATAATGGGGAAGAATCAACCATTCACTGTCTACTAACTTAGTTATGACATTCCTCTGAGAGAAATAGAATCCAGTTCAGCTCTCTTCTTAACTCTCTAAGTTGGAATCTCTATAAAGTGCCAGTGCTAACTGTAAGCTTGCCTCTCTGGGCCGTGGAGGGTTAGATGAGATGGTCTGCTAAGGTAATTAGTGAAGGCCTTATTCACAAACTCCTTTCCAAAAATAACTATGGCAATTATCCAATGAGACCCAAACTTGATTCTCAGTTGGCACATGACTCTTTCCTTTAACACTGCTAGTTTTAGACAGAGTAATGGGCAACACAATAATAGCCCAGATTGCTATTTAAGTAGCTACTAAATATTGGGAGGTGATTTGCTATTACATGTCTTGACAGTAAAAATATGGAGTTGAATGTAATGTTTCATTGGGTTTTTTTAAATCAGTGTTTGAAATTGTTCACAAGCAATCCAGATCCCTTAAATGAAAACTTATGCTCATTGCAAAGTTAGAACCCAATAAAGCCTGATCTCTTCCTTAAAGAATTATACCCAGGCAAGCAGAAAACCTTTCAGTTCCAGCTCAGAGCAAGGACAAGAAAAGTGGCTACCAGCTCAGGAGAGATGGAGAATCTAATCATAAACAATGTGCTGAGGTCTGGACACTTCCAGAGTCTTCTGAGCTGATATTTGCCACTAAAATAGAAATCTGAGCTGGTATGATTTTCCTGAGCCATTTATTAACCCGTTGGCCTCAGAAGAAGCTGAGTAGCCTTCAACCTGCCTTCAGTTCAAACTCATAGTGTATTACAAGCCGAGAGAAGCAGAAGAGACTGGAATGGCTGTTAGGACTAGTTAAGAAGAGAATAGGGCAGATCTTGTCATTCCTTGCTTGAGTTCAGCAGCGGTTGTGTTTCCAGGAGGAACATCTGAAATGGAATTTGCATTAACCTTGAGCCAGAAGACATGCCTTGGATGCCCCAATCAGTCCTCCAAATGGTGGAGCCAGCTAGCATTCTTAATGAAACTCAAAATGCCTGACTTGAACTTGGACAACTATCATGGCTAAAGAAATTAATCAGACTCAAACTGACGGCTGGCTTCAAGATGTAATCTGTACAGAAGGCTGTAACTCTATAGCTCTCTGGTTAATGGGAAAAACAGTGCAGTAAGTGACAAAACCCGAGCCTTACCAAGGGCCAGAGGTAGACTAGCTGCCCCTCTAAAAACCAGGAGAGGTGCTGGTACTCAAAGAAATGAAGATCTATCTCTCCCTTGTGGACAGGAGAGAAAAGGAGTATAATGCATCTTGTGGGATTGATAGACAGAAGAAGGATTTACTGGACTAAGGGGTGTTCAAAGGTAAAGTCAATGACCTCTGAACCACTGTCAGCTCATGATTCTTTATTTTTAGAGTTTGAAAAAGAAAGTCAGACTTGAGGGTTGGGCTCAGTTTGCAGAGTACATGAAACCCTATACTCCATGAAGCTGGGCTGGCGCTTGCCTTAGTTGGAGTTTTATTGCTGTGACAAGATACCATGACCACAGAAACTCTTTTAGTTTAATTGGGGCTGGCTCAGAGTTTAGAGATTCAGTCCATTATCATTATGGTGGGAGCATGGTGGCATAAAGACAAAGTGCTGGAGAGGTAGCTGAGAGTTCTATATCTGGATCCCCAGATAGCAGGAAGAGAGAGCAACACTGGCCTAGCTTGGACTTCTGAAAATTCAAAATCTACCCCCAGTGACAGACTTACTCCAACAATACCACATCTTCTAATAGTGTCCCTCCCTGTGGGTCTATGGGGGCCATGTTCATTCAAATCACCACAGTGAAGCATACCTATAATAGCCTATGGGGGTCATTTTTATTCAAACTACCACAGTGGTGCATACCCATAATATCAGCACTCAGGGACTGCAGACAGAAGGGCTCAAAGCCATCCTCATCAATAGCTAACATTTGTCGTGTTGGGATAAGTTTGACCACAGACATGATAGATAAATATATAGCAGATGCCTTCATACAGCTTAAAGTGATACAGGCAAACAGGCACTGAGAAGCATTGCCGAGTAAGGCTTGGCATGGGAAGATCAAGAGAAAGCTGCAGGATGGATATAGTGACCAATTCCCACATTGACCCTGTCATCTACTTAACAATAGCTGCCAGAGTAAGTGGCCTAAGGGTTGAATCATGGCCACTGCCACCTTCCTGTTATGACCCCTGTGTTTCCTCCTCCTGACATCCTTCATCAGCACACAGCTTCTGTTTCCAAGTTCACAAAAATGTCATGTTTTCTCCTAGCTAGGGCTATATGGAGAGCAGCTATCTAAATACAGTTAACTTTCACAAAATGGTAGATTTGCCTCAAGGTTTTTGCAAAAATAGCTGATGTAGGTTTGTACTGCTGTTGCAAACCAATGCATATGAAAAGTTCTAATTAGCATATCATGAGGTCCTACACCTTGCTTCTTTTCCTCCCTCTGATCTCTTCCTAGCTATAATTAAACCAGCTGTGGCTATTTATGCCTTTTTAATGTTCCTTCCTCTTTTTCTGTCAGAACTATTCAAAAAATAAAAAATAAAATAAAGTCTTAACATTAACTTGGATAAATCACACCAGGGTCTTATTTGAGCCTATAATTAAAATCCAGTTTAATCCACAGCACATAATTAATCTAATCTAACATGCCTGAGTAGGAAGTTACCACTGTAAATGTTCTTTTCCTACCTGACACAGAGGCTGAAATACAGTGCTTCCACTAGCTATCAACACCCCACCGGTTACCACTCCACCAGTTACCCTATCTCCAGCAGCTATCACCACCCCACCAGTTACCACCACTCCACCAGCTATCACTATCCTCATTAGCTACCTCCATTCCAGCTTCCAATGGCCCATCAGACATCAAAGCCAGAAAGAACTTTAGCAACTTCCACTGGACCATTAAAAGTCAGAAAAAGTAACCAGACATCCTGCTAGAGAAAGTCTCCCAAGAATCCAGCCTGCACCAAACAAGGGGGTCCAACTTCATCCTCTCCTACAAGAAGAAGGATATGTGAACTTAAGTGGAGGCAGGATTTGAACCCAAGTCTCCAGGGATATATGGTTCCTACCCCCATGACAATCCCCTCAGGGTACACTTGGTTAATGACATTTGCATGCAGTCATGTGGTCTGGGACAGCCTTCTTACTGCAGGTCAGAGCTAATAGACTCTTCATATCTTTGCTCAAGTAGTGGAAAGTTCCTAAGAATCACACCAAGTTGAAATAAAAGCCTGATCACCCTGCTACTTTATTGGAATGATTCCTATAGAAACTTGGTTTCCAATAGTTCTAGTCAGAGTGCCCCTTCCTAGAAGTAAGCAGTACCACATGCCGTGAGTTGCATCTGCTGTGTATCCTCTGTGCATGTGCACACCTTAGAGGCTGAAAACAAGCCGTTCTTGTTGGAGTTTTTCTGTTGGGTCTTCTGTTTGTTTTGAGACATGGTCTTTCTATGTAGCCCTAAATGTCCTAGAACTCACTATATAGACTAGAATAGGTTTGAACTCAGAGATTCACCTGCCTCTGCCTCGGGAGTATTCGCATTAGAGGTGTGTGCTATCATGCACAGCTAGCCATTGTTTTTTATCCTGTGATATGCATTTACTTCTTATCAGACATACCTTCAAGCTTTCTTCACCTTACACAAAGCTTTACCTTCTCACCTAAACTTATGGGAAGAATCCTATCCTGTGAATGCATAGAAGTACCAATAATATCTGCTTCATTCCCAGGTTTTATGTTTTGTTTTTGGATTACAAACAGCAATGCAGCCAAGCAATTATAAAAGTACTAGAAGAAATTATAGGAAAATTTTTTAAGTCCTAAGAAATACAAAGCTGTCAAGCTGTCTTTAACAATATACAACTTTAAAATATAGTATTGACAACACTACAGCCTCAAAATTGCATTCTAGAGCATTTTTAAGACCTAAAGTATTTCCCATCTAAGTAGCAGGGAAGAGATAGAACTACCTTTCAGAATATGCAAAGCTCACCCATAAATCAATGTGAAATAAAAGTGCTGTGTCTTAAGAGAAAAAAATTAATAGTGTTTTATGGTCAAATGTGATGTTTATTTTTTATTGTATTTGATACAGTTATTCACTGTAATACAGTTTCTAATCCTGAACCATACTTACTCAAGATTTATAAGTTAAATACATTATGACCAAGAAAAACTTTGGTTTTAATGAAATAGAATTCATTTTCTTAATACATGTTCAAGATGGTGCCTATAAATCAAAGCACAAGAAAGGACTATTTAGACTTGTCGGTTAGGTTTGACTATTATTCTTGTCAGTTATGTTTGTTTCTTTCTAATATTTTAAAATACTTGTTTTACTTTATTTTATGTGTAAGAGTGTCTGGCCTACACGTATGTCTGCATACCATATGTGTTCTTGGTGCTGTTGGGGACCAGAAGAAATCATTGGAGGACCTGGACCTAGAGTTACAGTTAGTTATAAGCCAATATGTAAGTACTGGAAATTAAACTTGGGTCTTCTGAATTAGCAGCCTGTGCTTTTAACTACCAAGGTATCTCTCTAGACCCTCTTCTTTTTAATTTTTGTTTCATATTCTAATATTTAGATGCCTTGTTTAACTTTTAGCCCCATGTTTTCTTTCTTTTTGCTGTTTTTGAAGTGGTAAAAACTTCATGGATTTATTTTTTCTTTTGCTGTTCCATTTTGCTTTTGGTATTTGTTCTCTTTTGAGGTGGGGTTTTCATTCTGTAGCCTTGGCTGATCTTGAACTCATACAATTTTTCTGCTTTAGCATTCCAAGAACTGGATCCCCTATTATAGATTTTGTAATTTCTTAATTTTTAAATTAAAAAAACAATTTAATTTCCTAACATTTAAAAAATTAGAAATTTAAAATCCTTAAAGTTGATTTTAAAACTGATACATGAAAACAAACATATTACTTATAATGAATGGTTACTGTGCAATGTTTGAGTACATATATGCATTCTATAATGTTTACATTGGGTTTACTGTGTCTATTCTTAAACATCCATTGCTTCTTTTCAGAGAAAATCTTCAAAATCCTATTTAAAATGTGTGGCACATGTTTGATATCTACAGTACATAGAAATATCTTTTTCTTAAAGATTTATTTATTTATTATTATTGTATGTGTATGAACGTTTTCCCTGTATGTATGTATACTACATAATGCCCAGAGAAAACAGAAGGTGCTGGATTCTCTAGAACTAGAGTTACATGCTATTGTGAACCAACCTGCTAAATCCTGGGAACTGAACCCAGGTTCTCTGTGAGAGTACTAAATGCTCTTAACCACTTAGTTTTTCCAGTCCCAACAATGGGAACCTCTTGGTCTGCCTTCAGAGTAACTCAGTGATTCATTGATCTACGTCATCTGCTCTTCTGGCCTCTGATAACCACAATTCTGCTCTCAACTTCCGAGTAGAGTTTTCTAAAAGTCTGTGTGTGAGTAATATTATCTTTCTGTGTCTGGCTGTTCTCTCTCAGCATAGGGACCTCCAGTCCATCTATGTCTCCATAATGACAGGTCCCATCCTTCACTGTAGCTCAGTAGCATCCCATGGTCTAAAGATATTTTTTCATGAATTCTTCCACTAATGTCTACTTGACTTTTTTTCCCTCATAATATATTTTCTTATTCACATTACATCTCAACTGCAGCCCTCCTTCCTTCTCCCAGTCCAGCCCTAGTACAAATGTATGGAGGCCCTAGGTCCAGCTCCTGCATGCTCCGTGCTTAGGGGTTTGATACCCATGAGCCCCCATAGATTATTTCACTCTGTAGGTCTTCTTGTGACGTCCTTGATCCTTCAGTTTCCTCAATTCTATCCCCAACTCTTCTGCCAGGCTCTCTGATGTTTGACTGTTGGTCTCTGTATCTGCCTCCATCCACAGCTGGATAAAGCCTCTCAGGAGACAGTTATGCTAGGTTCCTGTTTACAAGTATTGCAGAGTATCATTAATAGAATCAAGAGTTGCTCTCTCCCATGGATTGGGTCTCAATTTGGGCCAGTCATTGGTTGCCTGTTCCCTCAGTCTCGTTCTATCTTTATCCCTGTGCATCTTGTAGGTAGGACAGATTTTGGGTTGAAGGTTTTGTGGGTGGGTTGATGTCCCCCTGCTTCCACTGGAAGTCCACTTGGCTAAAGGAGGTGGCCACTTCAGTCTCTATATTGCCTTCTGGTAGGAATCTCAGCTATGATTATCCCTATAGACTCCTAATAGCCCCCATCCCAGGTCTCCAGCTGGTTCCAGAGATGCCTTCATTCTCTATTCTCACTCCAGCGCTCTCCATCTCCTCCTCCCCCAACACATGATTACCATCCCCATACCTCTCCTCACCCCCTCTCCCAACCAGTTTTCTCTCTCTCTCTCTCTCTCTCTCTCTCTCTCTCTCTCTCTCTCTCTTTCTCCATCTACCTCTGACAATTATTTTGTTTCTACTTTTGAGTAAGTTTACTCAGAAGGGAATTTGCTCAGTCAAGAACCTCACTTGCATCCTTAGTCATCAGGGAAATGCAAATCAGAACGACTCTGTGATTTTTACACCCATCAGAACAGTACCCATCTGTGGTACATCTAGACAATGGAATACTACGCACCTATTAAAAACAAAAACATCATGAAATTTGCAGGCAAATGGATGGAATTTGAATATATCACCTCAAATGAGGTAATGAAGACCTAGAAAGACACAGATGGCATGTACTCACTTATGATTGGATATTAGCCACAAAGTGCAGGATAACCACGCTTCTTGACACTTTTATCTCTTGTTTATTGTACCAATTCTTCAGTAATCATGGGAAGGTAGATGTCTCCTCAATATACCAATCACTTAGTCTTTATAGATAAATCCCAGGAATGAGTCATTTGGATTAAAAGGTAATTCTGTTTATAATTGTATGTGTGCATATATGAACATGTATGCGTCTCTCTCTCTCTCTCTCTCTCTCTCTCTCTCTCTCTCTCTCTCACTCTGTGTGTGTGTTTGTGTGAGACAGAGAGAGACAGACACAGACAGACAGACAGACAGACAGAGAGAAGAGAGAGACAGAGAGATAGGGAAAGACAGAGAGATGGAAAGACAGAAAGACAGAGAGACAGAGAATGTATGTGAATATGTCTGGATGCCAAAGGACAACCTCTAATCTTATTTCTCAGGACCAATGTCCACCTATTTTCAAGACAGGATCTCTCACCGATCTGTAACTCACCAAGTAAGATAAACTGGCTGCCCTGAGCCCAGGGATTCCCCTGTCTCGACCTCCTTGGTACTGGGATTACAAGAGTAGGTCAATATATCGGGCTTTCTGTACAAGTCCTGGGGATTGAATTCATGTTCTCGTGTTGTCAAGGTAAGTACTTTACTGAATGTAAACCTTTATCTTCACAGACCCTGTTTTAACTTTCGAGCAGCCTGCACACTGTCTCCATAGTGGTTGTTCTAACACTAAACTGACCTGAGTGTGTAAGATCCCCCTTCTTTTCTTAGTGCATTTGTCTTTATCTTTGGCAGCAGACTTTCTCACTGGGCTGGGATGAGAGCTTGCTTTTTTATTGGTTGTTGTTGTTGTTCATACTGTTTTGTAACTGTTCTCTTAAAATGTTTACACACACACACCAGCTAAGCTTGCTAGCATCTACATTCTCTCTAGAAAAAAAACAGGAAAGCATGTGTGTTACTAGGCTCATCTTCCCCATTGTGCATCTTGGGTCACTGGTGGCTACCTTCCTTATAGTCTGCATCAAGAATTACCCATTGAGGGTGTGGAAAAATGCCCAGAGAACTGACTGCTTCCACATAGCACAGATAGGCCAGAGACAAACAGAGGCCTGCCTGCTGCCATGCAAGGCACAGCACAGGAGGAATAAGACATCTAGAGACATTCCCACCACCACACTACATGGGTGGGCTGTGGACACCTAAAAGCCTATTTGCCATTGTACTGTATAGTATGGAGAGAAGAAACCACCCACAGCCCAGCCTGCAGTGGAAGCGACTACATTACTCAAGTATGTAGAGGACTGATAGGGGATGAAGAGAAGCAGAATAGGCTGAGTATTATGAAGAGAGATGGAACTAGAGACATGAGGGTAGAGAAAAATAGCCTGTTGTGAGTAGCCAGCCCAGCCACCAGAGGCCATGTTTGGGTCTGTGGCCATGCAGTAGCATGAGTTGATGTCCACGGCCCACATTACCACTAGAGAGCATGGGAGCATACCTGCTCTGGGTAGCCACCTGAGATCACATAGATGTCCAAGAGCTGTACAAATCTGGGCCCACCCCTCACTGGCTTAGAGTCTCTGGAGAGCCTCCTCTCTTACCAGCAACATTTAGGGAGAGTGAACCTTGCACCTTGCTGCATAGGCGAGGCTAACCCTGGTGGAGAAGGCCCACGAGAGCTGGCCCTGCTAGTCTTCTGCCGTGAGATGACTTAAGTGAGTGGGAAATGCCCTTTCTGCTTTCACCCTTTGCCACCCGAGGGAGCAGGTGATCCCAGGGTCATGAGAGCTGGTGAGTTGTCTCTGCCCTCACAGGCTGTAACACTTGGGAAAGAAAGCAGGCTCTGTGCCTCAACTGGGGAGCATAGTGGAGCTGGCTTTGGAAGCCTGGGTGCAGGTAAGCTGGCCTGAAGGACACAACAGCAGGAGAGCTGACCCTGCCTCCTGCCCGATAGGCATTGGGTGGCCTAGCTGGAGCAGTGTCAGAGAGTTCAGGAGAGCCAGCTTAGCTACCACACAAACTAGAGAACCCCTGACTAATACACACAGTATAGCCTCCACAATGAGGTATTTCTAGTGCTTTGTTTTTTTTTCTTTTTCTTTCTTTTCTTTTCTTTTTTATTTTTTTATTTTAGGGATGAAGGTCCCAGTGACGTCAGGTAAATATGAGAAGATGGGGAAATGAGTGGGACTGGGTTGCATAATATAAAACTCACAAGAAATTCATTAAAAGTTTTTTAAAGACTTACCCATTGAAGTAGATTATCTAATAATGCTTCCAAATGATATCTATCAAGGTCTTTGTTTCCCTAATAAATCACACACAATGTCTGTAAGTGAAGAAAGCTTAGAAATAACGCCCCATTTTTTTCATGGTGGGGAACTCAGTCTCCATGCCCAGCAACCCAATGTAGCTGTCTCTGAGTTGGACTTTGGTATCTTCAACAGTGAAGAGAGCCTCACCTTGCTGCCCCTCATTTTTTAGCATGAATTTTCTCCCTCTGCTTTCAGGTTGTGTGTGCCTTAGTCTTCTGCCATTCATTGTGCATAGGACTTGTGATATTGAATTCCTTTTGTTTCTTTTAAAAGAGGATCTCATGTAACCTAGTTCAGCCTCTTACTCTCTATGTAGCCAAAGATAACTTTGAACTTCTGAACTTCTGCCTGGAACTACCAAGTGCACAATTATCTGCATGTACTACCACATCCCAGTTGTATCTTGCTAGGGATGGAACCCAGTGCTGTGTGGATGCTAAGCAATCCACATCCCCAGTCCCTGGCTTCTTTATTCTTCAGTTGACTTAGGTATTACATATTCCAGGGGAAGGTGTGGGATGCAAACATCTACTCTTTTTTTTTTTTTTTACCTGGTTTTCTGTAGAACACCTCGCACATACGGAACTTTTAATTGCAGTGAAAGTATTTCTCAAACACAGAGTAAAAAATTAGCATGTCAGCACAGCAGGTGGAGATAGGATTATTACTAAGAATAGTAGCAAGCTCTGCAGCTAACATCTCTTTCCGTTTAGATTCTAGATTAAAAAAAAAATGGTTTCTGACAGAACCTGGCCAGTTTTCATCAATTAACAGAAGAAACTCCCTTCCTGACCTTGAATTGGAACGCTTTTAATAGACTTTAACATGTTCCCCACTAGATCCCAAGGGCAATGTGTGTAAGCATGTGCAGTCCTGGTAATAACAAGTCATCTTCTTGTAGCCTCACAGAAGAGAATGGTAGTCAGCCTTTGAGTCAACACACAGAAATAGGCCGGATCCCTTCCCTCCCCCCCCCCCCCCCCCCCCCCCCCCCTCCCCTCTCCTCTCCTCTCCTCTCCTTTCTTCCTCCCTCGCTCCCTCCCTCCCTCCTTCCCTTCCTTCCTTCCTCCCTACCTATCTGTTTTTACATGAAGTTCCAAACTTTCTCTGCAGCTGAGGATAAACTGGGACTTCTTTTCTTTCCTGTCTACTTCCTAAACACACAGATTACAGACATGTACCACTGGACACAGTTTACAGGTGCTGGGGATTGACACTGGGGCTTTAAACATGCCAAGCAATCACTCCATCAACAAAGCCACTGTGTTGATTTGAATTGAGAAATGTTTCCCATAGGCTTGTGCACTTGAACACTTGGTCACAGTTTGGGGAGGTTATGGAACCTTTAGGAGGTGGAACCATCTGGACGAAATGTGTCACTAGAGGTGGGTTTAGAGAGTTTATAGCCCTGCTTCACCACACTGCTTTCTCAGCTTCCTGCTCAGGTTGTCTGCCACTATGGCTCTTGTACCATGGATCTAAAAGACAACATCAACTCTTCCTAAAGTCACTTTTGGTCACTGTCTTTTATCACAGCAACAGAAAATAACTGATACAGCTACATCTATCTACTCAGGATACGACACGGTGTCTTTTTGGATTCCATCTGTCACCATGATATCTAACTCTGTTAATTTTTGGTGTTTCTCTTTCTCTCTTCCCTACTCCTGAAGCTTGCTTTCTGGAGACTAAATCTCACAGCAATCCCTATATCATCAATGTGGTTCCTTTCAGTATATACTGCTACTGTGGCTGTAGAAGGGAGAAGATAACAGAAAGACATTACATACAGCCTGAAAAGGTTGTCACTAAAGTCAAACAGACAGTGGAGGTTTCACATTACTGGAAACACTATCCTCATTGTTCATAATAGTGAACAGCCATGGTTCTCACTAATCTGAAATTCCACCCAAAGCATATCCTGGAAACAATCTCAGACACCAAGAATTTAATATGGGTTTCTGGGCTACTCTCAGGCTTTGGAAGGAGACTCAGTCTGTTGATTTTTTTATTCACAGACAGAAGAGAGACTGTCACATCTGTGGTCTATACTAAGGAACTATTCTGTAAAGGAACAGAACCTGTTATCAACTACTTTGAAGCAAGAGACACACAGTAGCATGTATGGCTACATATATTACATGCAAAATCACATCCCATAAAAATCATTCCACCCCCTGCAAGTCCTGATCCAGAGAATTAATCAGTCCTGTTTGTAACTAGAAATGTACTCTCAACTTTTTATGTTTTCCTGAAAGCCACTTGTAGGAAAAACAGTGTCCTTCCATTATTTCCTGTTTCTTGCCTCATTTAGTACCAGGAGACAGATACTGCTATAGCTTGGAGCTTAATGTCCATCAAAGGCCCATGTGCCAAAGTCACAGTCCCCAGCTTGGTGCTAGTTAGAACATGATGGGAACTAAGGGCAGGCATGATGGATAGAAATGAGATCAGTGGGAATCATGAAACTGAAGTGAGCATCTTTCCATTTCTCTCCTTTACTAGTCATGAAGTGAGCAGACAAGTTTTATTACATGTTTCCCTAAAGGATATACTGCCACAGGCCCAGAGAAGTAAGGTCTGTCATAGGGAAAACTCTGAAACTAATCCAAACTAACCTTTTTCTCTTCCCAAACTGACTACTTAGAGTAATTTGTCAGTAATGAAAAGAAGGGTATCACAGTAACCTTCCTAAGGAATGAGTTAGTAGAGGAAACTGATGGCCCTTAAAGTCAGTACCAAGCTGGCACATGCCCTGTCTTCCTAATCTGATATCAGGACAGTTTGCACTGTGGCAACATTTAGTGCATGAGAAATATGGCTGAGGGGTCATTTGCTTCTAACTTTGGTAGAATACATGAGTAACTTTGTCTTGCTACAAACCACAGTTTCTCCTTGCTTCCTCAAGCAGGTTTTCTATTTGTTTGTCTTGTGGCTCCTAATTCTCAGTTGACTCTGAGTTTGAACAGTGAAGTAGCTGGTTATATTCTGATCTCTATGACTCTTACCAGTATTTCGACTGTTGGCTGGAGACAGAGAATCATGAGTCATCAGAGTTGTTGAAGAAAGAAAATTAGCAAGACATGAAAGGATCAAGCTCCCTTCACCTTTTGTAGTTACAAAAATTATGCTTTACTACAAAAAAATTAAACATTTTTAAAAGGCTCAGCATCTTAGTAACTTTTATATACACATGAATTCTGAATATATTCAGCCATTGACATATTTCTTTCTTCCACTCTAAGAATGGAAAATCTAGCAGAAGCATTGGACAGACTTTTTAAGTGTTTCCAAAGGTACAAGATTTCAGAAATACCAATACCATAGATAGTAACCTTCACAGAGAGCTTTGAAACATCTATTGTGTTCTTACAGTACACACACACACACACACACACACACACACACACACACACACACAGAGAGAGAGAGAGAGAGAGAGAGAGAGAGAGACAGACAGACAGACAGACAGACAGACAGACAGACACAACATTCCCACTTTGTGGAGTACACAGCAGTCAAGCTATAGCTTCATTGATACCACGCCCTTCCCTGCCCTATCCTCCTGATGGCACCTTCTGCTGTGAACTCATCTCTGGATCATTCAGTTAGTGCCTTGTGGTCCAGTCACTCTAAACACTACTATACTGTGAAATAGATCTTTATGGTCTGAGTCTTTGAGGGACACTGGACCCAGACTTCCTAATGATCTGCTGTCAGAAAAGGCTCTCAGCTCACAGAACAAAACAGGCTATTTATTGATATCTAAGATCAAAACCTACTTGACCAGGATCCAGTCATTTCAAACAGCATAACTAAATTTTGGCTTTCTTATTAATGCACGTAAAAATTATTTTCAATTGTTGTAGCCTGCATAATCACCTTCTAAAAATTCTAATTATAGTTAAATAAGTCCACAATTTCATATTATCAAGTTTAGTGTAACATTATTTCAAAGGATACAAATGAAATATAAACAATTTTCATCAGATTCCCCTCAATTCATCCTAATTCTTTAGTTTATAATCTCTCAGGATTTGAAAGGGCAGATCCATCAGCAGTTGTCTAAGCTAAAGGGGTTCCTATTTCCTGATAAGTTATGGTGGTTTGATAATTAATATTGTAACCCACCATCTGTCCCACCAGTCTGGATAAAACAGTCTGGATTAGCCATAGGCATTAACATGCCCCCACACTGATTTGCTCAGATAAATTTTGTGTTTTAAGAAAGGCAGGTGTTGAATTAAATAGACCCATAAGCACCTTCATGCTTCTTAGAAAGAAAGAGGCTAAGAGAGAGGCTAAGAGGCAGAAAGAGGCTGGGAGAGAGAAGGCCAACTGACTATAGAATGTGGACAATCTCAGTGTACACAGATGCTAGTCTTCATGTTCCTCCTAAAATAGTCATCCTTGTTGGTCTAAATATAGCCCCAAAGGAGAATGGATTATGTACAGACATATCCCTAAAGAAGCAAAAGAAACATGTCTGCTCCCAAGATAACAACTAGCCGTGAGAGAGAATGGGCCATGACTTGTCCTAGGGAAGTATCTACACAACTGCAGCACCTGTTTTGTATTTGTAAACTAGTGGACGTGCCTGAGAGCACAGTAGAAATTCAGTTAGCACAAACCAGAGACATTTGAGGATCATTCTTGGGACAAAATTTCACGTCCCTAGAAATGACAGAGGGAAGAGCAAAGGCAACCAAAACTTTCATTTTCATTTGTTGGGGAAATTGCTTATTTGGAAGATAGTAAAGACTAGGTTCCCTGGGGCTAAAAATCTTGGACTGGGGAAGGTCTGATTCTAAAGCACAGGCAGCAGAAGGGGTTTCCTCCTGTACTGTTTCCTAACTAAGAAAAGACTGATGTGAAGCAAAGAATGATAGGTTCTTCCACAGTACGATCTGCCTTCATACTCCCAAGGATGGGGCTTAGTAGGCACAGGACTTGTCTACCCTTCAAAAATGAGTAGTATACAAGGAGGATCCAAAGGTCAAATGAAAATGCTTTCAAGACCAGTATAACCTCTTCTCCAAAAATAATCCCAAAAAGGAAACATTTATAGAGGCTGACTTTCAACAGCATCATCAACACAGAAGCAATGAATACCCTTTTTTCTTTTATCTTAGAAATTAATATGTCAATCTGATTTTTAAGTTCACAAACATATCAACAAGGAAGAAACACTGCAACATCGACAGACATCTGGCACCTTTCAAAGGGTCCTTTGTTTGCCCCTTGAATGTATAAGCTAACCAGCAATGGCTGGGAGTGAGTGTTGAGAGCTCTACTTTAAGTGGTGGATCATTGTCACAGTTTCAGAGGGTTGTTCTGATGCTAAGGTTCTGTTCCCCAGTTGGTTTTTGATTAATCAATAAAGATACCAATGACCGATGACTGAGGAAGAGGCAGGACACTTAGAGCTATGCAGAAGGACACAGGGAGAATTGGGTGAACTGGGAAAGAAGAAGGAGGCAATAGCAGGAGAAGATAAAGCCAACCAGCCATGTGAGTTTCCGGTTGAAGTAGCCAATGCCATGCTATCCAATGATGTCTGGGTTGGCAGAGGAGGTTTCAGAGTACCCAGTCATTGAGTTAGCAAAGGCATTTTCAGATTAACTGGTGTGTGAGTGTTGTTTTTTTTTTTTTAATCGTGGATCCAAGAAAATCTGGGTTGGAGCTGGTAGCAATGTCTGCCTGGAGCTTAAAGCAGGGTAGCAAAAACTATAAACAGATGGAGTACAATATGGAAAGCAAGAATCTACTATTAATTTAGGAATTCTCAGATCATATACATAACGATATAGTTTAATAGTGGGGAGAACTGGTTTCTCAATTGAGCAGACCAAGTCAGGAAGCTTCGGGGTGTGAAACTTGAACAGAGGAACACAGGGAGAACCTCAGCTCAGAGATGCTGGGAGCTCCTGTTGTGCAGAGAACCAGGCAGACTGCTCTAAGGCAGTGAGAGAAAAACAATAAAAGCTGCCTGCTTCCTACAAGCCAGTAATCAAAGCATTGATTTTTAAAATTTGATTTAATTGTTTTTAAGGATAGAAGGGAATATAGATCCTCCCTGGGCCACATGGGAATTTCCTCCTGTGGTTCAGAACTGATACAAGGAGCTTAAGATGAGAGGCAGAGAGCCAGTTGGTAGACAAAGCAAATATTAAGCTTCACAGAGGAGAGAAGCTAGAAAAATTAAATGAACAAATGCCTTAATGATATATAAAAGTCTTGCCAGGACAATTTCTTGGGATCTTTGAGCATAGTCTACTCACGGGCTTTTTGGGATTTCTTTGCATGGTATGACACAGATAGAGCCTGGAAATACAGTTATACAGTTACTGGTTATACAGTAGGCAGAAGGGAATTGAATTAAAGTTAATTACAGAGAAATAAAAATATTGATGTATTTGATCTTAAGAAAATAGATCAAAAGCAAGGTGTAGGTTGCCTAGCCTGTCTCAGATAGTAGAAATTTAGGTCTTAAGAATTATATAAAGAGTGATCTTAGAAATAGGCTCATACAGTAAGTATACAGAAAAATTAAGCATCACAGAAGAGAGAAATTGGGGAGATTGAATGAAAAAAAAATACTGTAGGATTTGACAAGGTCTTGCCAGGACAATTTCTTGGGATCTTTGAACATTGTCTACTCATTGTATTTCTGGGATTTTTTTTTTTTTGGCCTGGTATGACAAATAGAACCTGGGTATAGGCTTATATATTAAGTAGACATAGATAATAAAATATTGAGGTATTTGATCTTAAAAAATTAAATTAATTGCCTATCCTATTTTAGAAAGTAGAAATTTAGGTCTTGATTTTGTGAAGATTGGGGCAGGAGACAACAGGAGCACTATCTCATCAGTTAACATTTGTTTAGATTGCTTTATTTTCTTTGAATTCTTTTATTTATCAAAATGAGTGTGGGTTTGAGACTGGTGGTTATATTAAAATTCCTCTGAGAGAGAAGTTAATCTAAATGTTTAATGATTTCCAGTTACTAGACCAAGGACTTGTTATTTTGTAAGAGAGGCTCTGTCTTTGTGTTGACAGGAAAGAATAAGAGGTTTTGAACCCCTTCAAGGGTCATATGGATCAGATATGATGGGGGAGATGCCTGAAGAACTAGAAAAATTCAAGAGAATCAAACAGGACAGATAAAGATTCATTGTGCCATTCTTCATGTCGTGAATGAAGACTTATTACAGTTGGTTATTAATAAAATTAACTCATAAGAAAGACAGGTGTCTTTTATCTTCTCAAACAAGGAGCAGAATTTCACCCTTAATTGATCTGTGCACCCTGCACAATCCATATGAAATTCTTAATGGTACTAAAATTGTGGTTGTGAGATACATATATTACAAAAATGTGTAGCTCTGACTCATCTGCTGGAAAGTTAAAGTGATGTGCTTGACCCTTGCTTCTGGTTGCTGTCCAAAAGAACTTCAGGGATTGCTAGTAAGTCTGGGTCATCTGGCCTCATCCACCCTTTCAGGTGGATCTAATCAGAACTTTACTCAAGCTCTGAAACATCCAAATATACAGAAACTGGATAACAGATGCTATTTAACCTTCTTAAACATAACCAGTTTTTCTAATTTTCCTATTCCTCCCCACTTCTTCAGAAAATTTCTCATCATCCATGTTTAGCAGGAAGAAGCTATGGAGAGTCGTCAACCTGGGTTTAGGTGTCTGGTAATAGTTATTTTTACAAATTATAGATAGGTTGTAATTTTAAAGGGTAATTTGGAAATGGTCATAATTTTGAACAGGTAGGAAATAGGTGGCGTAGATTACTAAATTTTATCCTTGAACAAAGCATGTGTAGCCATAATCTTAATGGATAGAAATCTTTATAATTGATACTAATTGAAGTTATAATTTCTTACATTGGTACAGAATTTATATTGATATAGATTTAAGGTTCTCATTAATGTGAATTTCTTATATTGATACAAAATTTGAAGTTAATATTATTACTCTTAGATAAGTATTGTGCCTATGCAACTCATTAAAGAAGATGAGACTTAGACCCTTCTAATAGCTGCTTTACAAACTGTTTAAGATGATTAAGCAACACACATTTAGGGCCAGAGAGTAAACTCATAGTTATGTTAGATTCTGATTTAATTATAATAAAGTGTTTTCATTTTACTCAAACACGAATGGCTAAGAGAAATTGAAGTTTAACAGTTCAGAGATAACTTTATTTAGTCTTCAAAAACATGAGAAATCCACAGAAGGTGACATTTACATTTAATGTTACTTTACTATTAAGAATCATTTGACGGCAAGGAAGTAGGCTTCAGACATGAAAATGACCTTGGGCTAGGATAGGGAAGTAGGCTCAGATACTTTGGCCATCCTGGTAAGCCTTTAGAAACAGTGATCATGGGAGTGTTCAGGTAACTCGGTTTAATGCCTTGCTTTTTTTTTTTTTTTTTGACTATTTGTGTTTATTGTCTTGCTTGTTCCTCAACTATTTGCATCTATTGTATTGCTAGATCCTCAACCTAGAACTTACCTTATTACATGCATGTAATCAAAATGGTATAAAAGCATAAAGGAAGAGGGGGTATAGGATAGAGGTTTTAGGGAGGAGAAATGGGGAAAGGGGATGACATCTGTACTGTAAATAAATAAAATATCCAAGAAAAAAGAAAGAAAAGAATCATTCGATGATAAGATATGTCTGCTCCAGTTTCCCCATTCTCCTTCAAAGAAAATTTGAGCATCTTTACCCCAGTCAAGGTTGCTTATCATGGCAAGGTGGCCATGGAGCTGAAATTGCTTATTTCATCTGCAGACAAAATACTCTCCAGGAAAAGGACATGCTATGCAGAATAGTTGACTGATAACTCTGCCAAGTCAGGGTAAACAGTAGTTCATAATCCTGCTTTGCAAATGTCTGTCAGATGATTTCAGGACCAAAAGACTGAAGACAGATGCTCCAAAGTAATAAGAAATTAGGGGGCTATCCAAATAGTCACCTGTCTCTACAATTATTTAAGTTTGAGAAGCTGTGTTTAGTGCTTCCTATATACCCAAGTGATGTTTAAGTTGCTCTTTAATTTCTGATAGAGTTGAAGACTAGTTATAATCTCATAATCAAACTTAAGTTATTTAACATTGAAAGGCTACATAGTGGAAGACATGGTTTTCAGATAGTGTTACAGGCTAAAATTTAAATATAATCCAGGGATAAAACTGTAATTTTTTTTAAGAATGATGGTAGAGTACTTTATCTAATTGACATATGATGAACTAGATGTTAAGATGTTAATAGTATATCATACCTTGTAATTTACATGATTGTTATGGTTTTGTTCAATTTATGTATGAGAGAAGAGGTTTTTTTTTTTGTTTATTTGTTTGTTTGTTTTTTTTTTGTTTTGTTTTCTTTTTTTTTCCTTGGCAGAAATGTAGAGGGTGAGGGTTCTATTCCACAATTGGTTCTTGATCGGCCAATAAATATACCAGTGAGCAATGACTGAGGATGGGATGAGACACATAGAATCACATAAGAGGAGAACTAAGAGAACAGGATAAAAAGGAAGCAGTAGCAGCAAACGATAAAGACAACCAGCCCTGAGAGGTTTTGGTTGGAGTGGCCAATGGGCAATCTCTCTAATTATGCCTAGGGAGGCACAGGATGTTTAGAAGTACCTAGTCATTGAATTAGCAAAGGCATTTTAAGATTAAGGTGACATTTAATGTTACTGGTGTGTGTGTGTGTGTGTGTGTGTGTGTGTGTGTGTGTGTGTGTTTCATTTTGGTATGGCATTTTTTCTTATATATTGTTTGTTTTCTTTGGAAATTTTATTTTTGAAAGAAAGAGAGAGAAATAAAGGACATAAAGGTGGATGTGTGGAGAGGCAGTGAGGATCTACGAGAACTAAAGGTGGATGTGTGGACAGGCCGTGAAGATCTATGAGAACTTGGTTGAAGGGGAAGAATATGATCAAAATACATTGTATGAAAAATCTAAAGCCAATGAATACCAAAAAGTAGGAAAAGGACTTAAGGGGCTGAAGCGTCTGGCAGTTAAGGACACTGTGCTGAATTCCCATAGTGACTCACAACTGTCTGTAACTCTAGGTCCTGCAGATTTAATGCCCTCTTATGACCTCCATTTATACTAGCACACACATGGCATACATACATATGTGGAGGCAAAACACCCATAGACATAAAATATTTTTTAATTAAAGAAGTTTAAATAAAGATATCCTGAATGTGTAGACAATGCTTCTCCCAGAAGATATGGAATACTACATAAAATTCTTACTGCAGGCATGGGGACCTCCCTATGAGTTAGTTATTAGTCAGGAATGTCCCAGGAAAACTTGAGACAACACAGGCTATTGCTATTCCTCTTGTTTCCTCAGCATAACTAGATGATAAGATGTATTGCTGAAAATATAATATATTTTAGTTGCAGGACACTGACTAATAGAGCTGGAGTTTACCTGGAAACTTCTCTGCTGGTTAGTTTGTATAGTACCAAAATGCATTCTGCAGGTTGCTGGGGGAAAAACTTCATCAGTGGACTTACCCGGATTGGCATCCTATAGACTACAATACAACCTGCCAGACAAGAAATGACCATAAATGCATAAGTAGCATAACTGCTTTGACGATAACCAACTGCTTTCTGATTGATCTGAGGTCTGCTCTACAAGACAGACGCCATGCCTGGTATTGTAAAACTGATCAGATATTCATGGTTAGAGAACTCATAGGTCCTATTTAGAAAACCAACTACTGTTGTTTTGCTAAACAGACATATTTCAAACTACTTTCTGAATATTTATATTTACACCCACAGGTTAGTGTTGCTATCAACATTAATCAGAGTAGCTTCTCTCTGCAGTGGTCAGCAGTTAATGTGAAGTATTGACAATAAGTGACTGTTGAGAGCTTAGCCCTAAATAGGACAAAGTTCAGGGAATATCACAGAGGAGGGGTAAGAATGATCTAAGAGTAGGGTAATCGGAAGGACTGCTGAGAAATGCTTCTCTTCTGAATATGACATGACCAGTAAACTCATGAACTTATAACAGCTACAATTACCTGCACAAAGTCAAGCTAGTCAGTAATGAAACACTTGTGGAGAGGAACTGAAGAGGCTTCACCCTACTTCAGGAGCTATTAACAAATGTTGGCTCCTGGGTGAATGGAAGTCAGTTGTCATTGAGTGTGTGGCTGCTTGTAGGTTGTTTGTGATTCATTTCAAGCGTGATGGTCCACACTTTTGATGCTAACACTCTGGAGGAGAGCAAGATTGTTCATTCTCATCTATACAGGAAGTTTGAGGCCAGCTTGAGGACCTTTCTCTTAAGTAGGCATTGTGTGTGTGTGCACGCACGCACACGTGCGTGCTTGCGTGTGTGTGTGTGTGTGTGTGTGTGTGTGTGTGTGTGTGTGTGTGCGTGTGTGTATAAAACTAACTCCTTAGGTTGCCATCTTGCTTCTGTGTCTCATGAGCTCTCCCAAATTAATTAATTAATTAAATGTAAAAAAGTTTTAATATAAGAGCAATTAATATAAAGAGTGACTTTTTTTTTCCCCGAAATGATCTTATGACCTCTGTGGAGAGCTTTCCTTCTTTCTTCTTTGGGGCTTGAGACCTGCTGTGTGGGGTGTACCTGTCATAAATTTCCAGCACTGTATGAGAGCATAGGCTTTCTCTCCTGAGATTTATCAGAACAGAACTTTTTGCCTGAATCCAGCAAAATTTCCAGTGTTGGTGGCAGCAGCAGCAGCAGCAGTGTAATGAGCCTCTGTTCATTAAAAGGCATTTTCCCACGCTGAGGCCATTTCTCTTTGTGTGGGCTCTCATTGAGCTATGCTTGGTAGAAGCCAGTCCACAGAAAATAATAAATTGGGAGGCCCGCATTTTCAGGGCATGAGTCTCTGTAAAATCCTATCTTTCTGCATCTTTCGGTTATGAGAACAAGTGTCATCACAGTCAGCTATGTGTTCATATGTTTGTAAATTGTATGGCCCTTTCTGGTACAAGCCACAGGGATGAGAGAGAATAGGAGTCCTTACCTTTCACAGCTGCTAGAGGTTCAGATTTCATTATGTCCATTCTGGGTGGCTGTCTGTTTAGGTGACACAGACACAAACAAGAAAGAGTCCTCATCCTTAGAAGCCCTACCTCACAACATAATTGTACGAGTGTCTGATATATCTGGGTAAGAAAAGCAAAGCATGGGGCTAGAATTCCAGGTCTCCACCTAAGAATCAGCATGTGACCATCACAGTAGGAAAGAAGACATGCCAAAAGTACATGTGTAGTCCACCTTTTGGCTTTTAAACTATTGGGAAAATGAACCACAGAAAATTGTTGTTTCCTCACAAGTCTTGTGCTTGAGAAAGAAAAGGCCAAAGCATGGTACCAATAAGAGAGGGAAGGTTGTCTCCAGGAAAATCTTTCACTCAGTTTGATACCCTGTCCAACTACCTTGTTGAGAGATTCTGGCTGAGACAATGATGGGACAGACCACAGCTTCCCCAGAACTGTTTCAGTTGGCATATCTCTTTCAGCTGATTTAAACCTAGACCTGTCTGGACCTAGAAGTTAGACTTGGATGTTAGGATCACTGGATCTCTTTATTTCTCTACACAAAGTAGTTGCAATGTATATATCTTTCTCTGCTTTTTACCATTAATTGTCTCTTTAATTGTTCTATTGTAGGTGAGTGGCTTGGCAGGGCTGGCAGGGCTGAGCCTCTGACCCTAGCAGCCACAGTAACAGACACAGCTGTCAGGTCAATAGAGACAAGACAGAGCCCAGTGAAATGGTACAGAATCTGCTTTCTCTCAATAAAGTTCCTGGAGAATAGGTTTGCCTGGAACACCCAAGTGTTGAAAGACCAAAAAAGGATGGGTCAAGTGCTTCTGGGAAAGAACACAGGATAGGTCATAGAGAGGACAAGACCCTAAGCATGTCATGCTCTAAAGCTCAGAGAAAATTCACTCTGGCTCCTCCACTCTCCATTCTGACAGCACCTTAGGAAGTAAAAAGAGAAAGCTGTTCTCCCCCTGCATTTCAGGTATGCTGCTGCCTTAGTCTTTGTGCTACTGTGCAGCTCCACATGAATGCATCTTTCACTCAGTTCAATAGGTAAAGGAACTGAAGACCAGTTTGTTGGTGGCTGAGAATCCCCAACTCGGGACCCAGAAGCCATTACAGATCTGGATTCATGCTCATTTCACTGTCTACAACTGCAGCAATCTTGTGGGGTAAACAAACATAAAGAGAGTGGCTTTATACAACCAAATGATTACTTAATTGTTCCAACAGCCAGAAATCCAAGTTCAAGGTTCCTAAAGTGCCACACATGAATCACAGGTTATCAGGAAAAATACTACCTTGCCTGGAAGCTACTTTCTTTCTTGCTATGTATGTCTTCATCCCTTGCAAAGACAGGAGTCATTGATTTAATTTCCACCCCATCTGACTCAGTATGACTGTGATCTTAACATTAACTTTCCTGGGAAGAAGGGAATAAATGTCTTCTCACTCTAGACAGGAACCAGTGACAAATCAGAGTACAATTCTACTCAAATCTTCAACTTTTTTAAACCAATGTGTTAATTGGGCAGGATTGCAGGAATACAAGGGACCCAAACAGACACATCATCAGAAATTTCTTCCCTGGGATGGATGGTGACCTCATGGAGCTGCATTATAGAGTCTATCTTTAATTAATTTTCTATTTCCTATTTACTCTATCATATCCCAAGATCCCTTGCAAATGGGAAAATCTAGAATCCCAAGTGAGTTGTCTAGAGGACCCCTCCCCCTGCTCATCACTCTTTTTACTGTGGGTGTTAACAGCTTGTTACTATCACTGTAGACCTAGCTATCACTGTGTTGTTCTGCTTACTCAGTTGCCATGGGTATTCTCTACTCAAAGACAGTGATAGGCAAATCAATGCCTCAAAGAAAAAAAAAAGTCCTACAATAAAATCTTAACTTGTAATATCCACAAAGACATTTTTCAAAGTAGGACACATTCTGTATCTCTGGGACACACCATTCAAATGACATTCACAGTAATAGTAATGCATACCGGATATGAGGTGTCACTTGTTTGGGGCATTATGAGAATGGTACATGAGAGCCTCCAATATTTCTTATGATGCAGACTCCTAAACCAGTCTTATGAAAGGAGAGTCAAAGAGGGGGAGATAGAGAGTGCACAGAGCTACACACTCAAGTTAAATTGAAGCCAGATTCTGGATCATGTGGCTCCCAGAACCATACTTGGAACCAATTAGTAAGGATCACTTTTGCTTCAGTTTTCAGAAAAAAGCATGGAAGGAATACATAGTTCTATGTAAAAACAGCATATTCTCTTCATTTCCTCTGGAAAAGTCAGTGGGTATTTGGTAACAGGAACTATGAGGTCAAAGGCAAAGACAGGGAGGGCCAAAGGACAAGTCAAGTCCGAAAGACAGAAAACGCTTTGGTGAGTGATAAGGGAAATTTTCTAGCAATTAGATACTAATATAGTAAACCAACTTCCACGAGACGGTGAAGACCAAACAAGGCCAGAGCATCCATCTCATAGAAGGCCAACATAGGCAGCTACCATTCTGAGTAGGACCACTTCCCTTGGTTAGTAACCAGCAGGACATAAGTGTATCTCTTCAGGCTCAGGAACATCACAGAATGACCCTAGTTCAACCTGGAGAACTTAAAAAAAATACCTACAACTTAATATCAGCTGCATTATTTCTTTTATTTTTATCTCTTCTAATTTTTTCCATATTTAAACCATTAACCCTCCTCAATTTGGGCCTGTGACAAAGGAAATGTTTATGATCATTCCCATACAGGTCTCTCTGTGTCCCATTAGAATATTTCCTTCAGAGGCTGGGGTCGTGACACAAGTGGTCCGTGCCCAATACTCATAAAACACTGGTGAAACATTACAGGAGTCTGTAATAAAAAAGTTTGTAGTCTCAACACTTTGTAAGTGGTCGTGTGAGAATCAGGAATTAAGGTCATTCTTTCTTTTTTTTTTAATTTGTAAACTTTTTTCATTTATTTATTTAGTCACTTTACAACCTGATCACAACCCCCCTCTTCCCAGTTCTCCCCTCACTCAGCCCATACTCCATATTCCATCCCCTTTTCCTCTGGTACAAACCCATCATGGCACCTCAGATCACTGCAAGACTAGGTACATCCTCTCCCACTGAGGCCATACAAGACATCCTAGTTTAGGAAACAGTATCCACAGACAGATAACAGAGTCAGGACAGTTCTGGCTCTAGTTGTTGAGGGATTCATATGAAGACCAAGCTACATATCTGGTACTTATGTGCTGAGGGCCTAAGTTCAGCCTGTGTGTGACCTTTGTTTAGTGGTTCAGTCTCTGGGAGCCCCCAAAGGTCCATGTTAGTTGACTCTGTTGGTCTTTTTGTAGAATTCCTATCCCCTCAGTGTCCCTCAAGCCTTCTCCCAACTAAAGGATGAGGGCTATCACTAGGATTTGCCAGAGACCTGGGATTGGGGAGTCTCCAGGGAGTCTATGAGAGTGACTCTAGCTGAGACTCTCAGTAATGGGGCATTATAGAGCCTGGAGTGGCCACCTCCTGTAGCCAGACAGAACTTCCAGTAGAGAGATAAGGACACCAACCCATCCACAAAACCTTCAACCCAAAATTTGTCCTTCCTACAAGAAGTGCAAAGACAAAGATGGACCAGAAACTGGGGGAGTAGCCAAACAATGACTGGTCCAACTTGACACCCATCCCTTGGGCAAGAGGCTAGCATAACTGTCTTCTGAGACCTCCACCTAGCAGCTGAATAAAAAGATTAAGAGATTAATAGGCAAACATTAGACAGAGCTCAAGGAGTCTTGGAGAACAGTTGGGGTAAGGATTGAGAGAGATATTGACTCATAAATCAAGTAAGAACATGAAAAATGATATCTGAGATTGACCTCTACCTATACATGCATGTGAATACATGTGCACATTTGTGTGCATATATATACATAGATTTGCTTTTGTGAGGAACATCCAATTGTCTTTCAAGCAGGCTGTGTCATCTCTTAAGCCCAGCATCAATAAAGGAAAGCCCTGCTCTTCCTCAGCCTCAGCAATGTTATTAAGCAGGGCTATCCCTCATACTAGAATCTGTAGCAGCATATTTTCCCTGCAAGTTGGGAGGAGCTAAAGTGAGAGGAGTAAGGAGAGAAAAAGGAGATGGAAGAGGAGGAGCTAGGGGAGAGAGGACTAGACAGAAGGGAACATGGCAGCAGATGTGCGCATGTCTCTAGCAGTCAAGGGTAGTTGATATATCTAGGTTGGGTATTGGGTTACACCTCTAATTGTGTGGGCATCTTGTATTGAGCATTACCAAACATATAAAGCCTTTGGATATTCTCATTTCTACTGGGTACTGCGTGGATGGCAGGATGGTCTGGACCCAGCCCAGCCTTGTGGAGACAATTTGTAAGATTGGCAGAGCCATCTCCCACGCTGGCGTCTGGTGGGTGGCAGCAGTCTCTGGCTGCCTGAGCCAGTGGCCTGAGCTGAGCTGAACTGCAGTGAGAATAGGCCACTGCTGCTTGTGGCCTCAGGCCTAGGCTAGTCGGGAAGATGGCAGATGGCAGCTGATTAAGAACAATCAAGATTGGAAGCCACTATTTTAAATATCTCCTTCAACAAGAATTTGTAACTCTTTCTGACACAGCAAACCAAGTGTGCCTCACATGATCAGTTGCCAATGTTGGACCTTATTTGATGAGAACTCTATTTGACTTTAATGCCTAGGTTTGATTTTTCTTTTCTTTCCCGTTCTTTGATTGATCGACTGATTGATTGAGATGGAATCTTACTGTATAGCGCTGACTAGCTTGAAAGTTATGATGTAGCCCAGACTGGCCTGGAAATCACAGCAATCCTTCTTACTAAGCCTTCCAGTGCTTAGAAATAGGGATGAACCATTAGACTTGCCTCATCTTTTGTTAATATTTCTATTGTCAAGTTTCAAGAGCTATGGACCAGCTGTCTCTTTTGCAAACATGGTCTCCATATCCTTGACTTGCCTTCTCATTCTGTTTATGGTGGTGTCTCCCACCAGAAGTTTTCCCATGAAGTCAGTTTGTTAATTCTTTCTTCCATGGACTATGTCTTAGGTATTGCAGCTAAAGAAAAGTCATTGCCATAACCTGTATTTTCCTCCTGGTTGAGTTTTTAGGAGTTTTGTAGCTTTGCATTCATCTCTAGGTCCACTTTGATTAACTACAATGGGGACAAAGTACTTGTCTACATCATTGTTGCTAGTATTTCTGTGTGGATGTCCAGCTACTATGGGTTGTTTGAAGAACACATGCCCCTTGCTAATTGTATTGCTTTTGTTATTTGAGCAAAGATCATTTGGCATGCATGTCTGTCTCCGCACCACTAATCTGTTCCATTGATCTATTTGTCCATTGACTAGATTGATACTGTGTAAGTCTTGTGCAGGCAAGCACAACTGCTCCATGTGTTTCACAGTTTTAAAATTTAAACAAAAACAAACTTTTCTGCACGTGAGGCCAGATTGCCTTTTTCACAATTTCTGTAAGGAATGAAAAACCAACTGTATATCAAGGTTCACATTACTTTGGTGAGAACGTATTGTGTATGCCTTCTATCTTTGACACTCTTCTCTCACATCAAGAAAAGACCAGTTGGCTTTACTAAAAACCAAAACTCTTGATTGCATTTTATAAAACTATAACTGTTTCCAAAGTCGTATTTTGGTATGTGCTTAAAAGTGATGTAGTGCCATGATTCTGTAGAAGAAAAGTACAAGAAACTGAATAAAAGGCGAGAAAATTTAGGCAGTACATATCAATTTTATTCTTTAAAAAGTTGTATTTGCAAAGTATTCTGGGAAATGCTAGTGCCAATATTGCAAAGGGTATGATTTTGTTGAGACATTAAAGGCACTTCTGTAAATGTCACAGTTCAATCCCCAGAACACAGGAACTTCATCAGAAAACACAAGCAGTTTTGTCAATTGTCAGTATTTGTCAATATATGGTAAAGAGATTAACTCTACAGAAAGGTCATTTTAGAAACCTATTCAGTGGGAGATGTTCACCACACAGTCTGTTTGCCTTACACTCATCCCCAAGGCTCACAAATCAGTGAGAATTACAGAAGCTTTATCCATCCTTTCTCAGACCTGCGCCATGTCCTCCTTAAATGTGCTCCAACGAAAACTTCAGAGACAGTAAGATTTTTCCATTCCAAGTATTGTATGATTACTAAAGGTTTTTCTCTCCTTTCATGTTAGTTAGCTACGGAGCTCCTTATAATACATGCACATCACATATGTGTGTTTGCACATGTAAATGTATGTATACACACATATATTAGCACATATACACACATATAATTTAATTTTAGTTCTGCATATGTGAAGAAAGTATGGTATTTATTTTTTGAGGTTGAATTGTTTTACTTAACATAATAATTTCAGTTGCATCCATTTTGCTGCAAATATCATGACTTCATTTTTCATTATAGCTTCATATTCTACTGTATATATGTACCATATTTTCTTTATCCATCTACCTGATGATGAACATATATGCTGGTTCCATTTCCTCATACTATGCACAGTAACTATAAACACAGCAACTCTAGTATATCTGTGGTATGCTGACCTAGGTTCCCACAAGTCCATCCCAGTAAAACTGAGTCTTCTAAGATTATTGCCGTTTAATTTGTTGATTCTCATTAAGGAGCCCTTTTTAGACAATTATGTCCTAATTGCATTCCTATTTACTCCATAACTGATTCAGACATGAGACACCTCTATGAGAACTGGACCCCTTAGAGGCATCTACTCCAAGAAACACTTCACTTTTCTGCCCACTGTTAAGAACCCTTCCTCCACCTGACATCTCAACCTTTCTGAGATTGATGCTTTGAACATTAAGTCTGCTTCACACTATGCGTGGTAGAATATGTTCAGGACAGGGTCCTGTCTCTAGATTTTCTCCCATGGAAAGAAAAACTCAGGCATCAGTACCACCCTGGAGAAAGGCAGTGAGGATGGTAAGGAGTCTACCAGCATGCCTTTGTCTCACACCTTTGCAGTTAACTTGGTGGAAAAATTCAGAGAGAAGCTCTCCTGTGTGAATTCGTCAAGTACTAGAGCAACAGTGGAGGGAGAGATCAGCTCTAAAACTGTGTCGTGTGAAGATGTGGAACCAGCTCCTGTTGGAAAATGTTGAAGCTGGACCTCAAGTCCAGACTGCAGTGTCAAGAATACAATTCTAAGGTGAGAAAGCACAGTGGACTCGCACGCAGTAAACATTTCATGTGAGTGGCTGTTGGTCTGGTGCACATTTCCATTAACGTGCAAATGTCATGGAAACATCACTGCTCTTCACACCTGATACCAACTCATTCCTCCCCGTCGACTATGCACATACTTTATTTACTCCTTGTTTAATATGTTTTAATACCTTTAGGGCTTTTACTGTCACACATTCAATAATGATGGCTCCAGTCAGAAAATGAGACCTCAGTGGATTCTGCTATACCTGAACACTGCTCAACTCTGACCTCATAGAGTAAAGAGTGATTTGGTACCGAGACTTCTGGCTCCTTTCCCAAAGATCTGATAACTCCTATACTCTAAGCTGCATTGCAATGCAGAAATTTCACAGTTGCTCTGAACTCCAAGCAATATAAGAAAAAGATGGGTATAAAGAACAACCTCTCCCTCCTAGGATCCCCCAAACAAGGAAAGAATTAGATTTTGGTCTATATCATGAATCAATGTCTCAAAAGAGTCACATTTGATATGTTACCTCCTCTTTCTTCCACCTATCCCTGAAGTCATTACTGTCTCACTGCTGTGACAAATACCCAACAAAAGTAACACAAGGAAGGAGAATTTGTTTTGACTCACAGTTCTAGAGTACAGTCCACTAGAGTGTGGAAGTCACCATGCAGGGACCTGAGGTGGGTGACCACATCATACCTGCCCCAGGAAGAAGAGTGGCCAAAGGCTGGGGCTTAGTACTCTGGTTCACATTTAGAGTGAGTCACCTACTCTAGGAAGTGTTTCACTGACATATCAAAATATGTTTTCTTGATGATTCTAAGTCCTGTCAAGTTAACAATAGAGATCAGCTGCCACTCCCCCAGTTAAGTCATAACTAGATGTCAAAATTGTAAGCTTCACTTCCAATTGTTGTACTGCACTATTAAAACTAGTCCAAGAATGGCCTCCCCTTCTTGGGGACAAGTGTCTTTCTACCACACTCCTTTCTGTTTCACCATGCTTCTTTCAAAGTTCTAAAATCAGTGTGGCACAGCCACAGGCCCCAACCATCCAGTCTGGTCCTCAGCCATTCCCATTAGCCCCTCCCACTGACTCAGAAGCCTCATATCACTTCCTAATCAGATGGCTTTGTGATAATTAGTTCCGTATCCAGAACAGGAGAGTGTGGGAGTCCCGAGTGTCTTTACTTCTTAGAGAATCTAGCCGGGATTCTCACCAAGGCAGAACATCTTCCTTAGAGAGTCTCTCACAGGCCCAGAGTGAATTGACTGATTTTATGATGAGGCAATTATAACAGGAATCCTCCAAACTACATCTTAAGAGTTACTATACAGAGCCAGCCCAGTCAAATAATATTACTGAACGCTAATTGTAATGTGTTTGGAACAGGGCCATGTATTTGTTCAACATAAATTTCGACATATGAGCAAATTGCTCCTGTAATAGGATCCAGCCTCCTCTCTCTTCTAGCCTCCTGTGACCTTCTGTTGCAGGGATTCCCAATTAAACTGGGAAAGTGACTAAAATGAGCCAGAGGGTCAGAGGAAATGAGAGAGAGGTGAGACAGAAAAGGAAATAAGAAGAAAAGAACAAGCAGGCAAAAGAACACTCAGAAACTTTACCCAGAGGGAATTTTTTGCCAGTTGCAGACTTTTCTTCCCTTGCATTTTTGGACTAGAATCCTTGTACCACTGGTATCCAGAGGAATTTCTTTTGGAACTCTGAAACACTTTACAAGGTCCACAGCTTTGCTACAAACAAGAATGTGCTATTTATGATAAACACTTCAGCAGCTCCATCCAGGCGGTTGGTGTTACCCAGCAAAGGAAAATGGTGAAGCTGGAGCTTCAATGAGCCTGTGATGAGCTGTGATGCCCTTCAATCCCACTTCCTCTCTGGGCTGATCAGCCAGTAGCAAAGTACCCTGTCTTCACCAGTGACATGAACAGTCTTGGTGCAGGCATACTTTTACATGTGCTTTGCCTCTCTTTTTTAAGCTAGAAGCTCTTTGAAGGCAGGAATTACATTTTAATCTCTTTCATATTTTCCGAAAGACCCATCAAACAGTACAGTAGGCACACAATTAATATTTCTAAATGGATAGCTAACACATCAATATTGCACAAAGTTCAGATTGTCTAAGTCATCTCTAGCAAGGTGATTTTCTCCTCTGCCTGTGTGTGTGTGTGTGTGTGTGTGTGTGTGTGTGTGTGTGTGTGTGT
>JANHMN010000006.1:65527282-65542422 GCA_030674055.1 Rhabdomys pumilio
TGTGTGTGTGTGTGTGTGTGTGTGTGTGTGTGTGTGTGTGTGTGTGTATGTGATGTTGTAGAATGTGTGGTGTGTATGTGTGTGTGTGTGTGTGTATGTATGTATGTGTATGTGATGTTGTAAAATGTGTGGTGCGTATATGTGTGTGTGTGTGTGTGTGTGTGTGTGTGTGGTGTTTATGAGTTTTTTATGTGTGTGATGTATTTATATGCATATGTGTAGAGTTCAGAGATCAATGTTGGGGAGTCTTCTATTGTTCTCTGCTTTATTTTTAGAACAGTCTCCCTCATTGAACCTGGAGGTTGTCTATAAATCTAGACTGATAACCAGTGAACACTAGTGATTGTCTCATCTCTTTCTCCCACTGCTGGAATTAAAGGTGTGCAGTGCTATGCTTGGCTTTTAGTAAGTGCTGGTGTGCTAAACTGAGGTCCCCATGCTTGTACGCAAGCCCTTTGCATTGAGTCATCATTTAGGCCCAAATTTAGATACACTCTTGGGTAACACTTTGACATGCTGTGTTGATATCATAAAAGATTGTATTAAATAATGACTATGCTCTCTCTGCCCCAAGCCTGAAGAACAAGATGATTTGGGGAGAACATGAAGCAGGGAGATACTAATTTAGGGTTATTTTAACCTCAGCATCCACCCTTAGACAATGTGTCCTAACCAATGCAGCAAATGCTCCCTCTGAGTATTTAATGGTGATTTCTGACTATATTTACAAGTTAAGGAACCAAGGCAAGCCCCAGCTATGAGCTCATGTACAGCTGCAAAGTCCTTTGTATTTTATTTTGGTACACTCTTCTTATAAAAGTCAGAGAATAACCATGTACATCTTAAAGTATTTGGCCTTTTCTATATTGTTCATCAAGTCCACATAGGTAATACTGCAATGGGCTCCAGTTCAACTTAAAGATAGTACCTCAAAAGCTACTAGCATTTGTTTGTTTCTACTCTTTTTTCACCTACTGAATACCTGGGAGAGCATCGTATTAGTTTCATGTTGCAAACCTGGCTTTCTCTGATTGAAGACTTAAAGGAGGCAGATCCTGGCAGTACACGTATGGAGGTAGCTGGAGCCTGTCTCCTGGGGTTTCCAGTGATGTGAATTCAGGGTTCTAGAAGGGTGTAGGCTACTACTAGAGGCAGATTACCACAATGATGTCTAAGAAGTGAAACAGCTGCCAGCATGGCTGTGTTCCTTGTGTCTTTGTGGATGTTTATTCTTTAAAGGCCTGTCTACAAGCTCAGAGGCTATAGAAAAAGGTGATTCTTCTTTTCTTGCTATTAATATATCAAACAAAAAAAACGTGTGTATCTTTTGATAATGCACTAGAAAAAATTTTCCCTTTCTTTTGCAAAACAGGATAGAGAGAAAACAAAGTAAAATCTCTGACATTTCATGTTTCTCTTGGGCTGTGCTGATCACATAAAGACTTCTAGGGGCCAGGAAAGCAGTGCAAGTTACCCTCCTTCCTGAACCTTGCAGAGGGACATCCCACAGGGGAGCTACACACCTCAATGCCAGATTCTCACAAATGGCACACACTCAGGAATGCCACCGATCCCATTGGTTGTGCTCCCAAACTGATTGGGAAAGCTTGTGAAGGTCTACCCTTAGAGGTGAGAGAAAGAAGCAAGAATTTCAGGGATTTCCAATCTTCCATGTCATCAAGGCAAAGGGCGATGGAGGGAAAAAAGAATATTCTCTAACCCCAGTCCTAGGAGATGGAGACAAGAGGAGCAGACATCCAAGGTCTCCCTCAAGTATGTAGTGAGTGCAGGACCAGTGTGAATACAAAACCCTACCTCAAAATACAAAATCAAACAAAATTCCCAACCTCAGCACCTGGACCATAGAAAAAGCATTGTATTTATTTCAGAAAATACAGTAGTTCATCCCCAAGTGGTCCAGGAGCTTATAGTACAGATTTCTCTGTGGAGACCCAACTAGAGAAATGCTTTGAAACATCAGTTCATTTCCTAGGACAGTCATATCATCAGCTCAGGCCCACAATATCTGCTGACACTAACTAGGTGTCAGTAGCCAGATCGCTAATGATGGGGAATTGCCCAATCCAGAGAAAGAGTAAAACTATTCAAATATCTGTGCCAAAGAAGACCAACCATGCCTATAGTGTAAAAAAGAGTACAGTTTATATAAATGCATACAATAGGGTCTCTGAAGAAATATAATGAGAAATTCAATGGCATGTTTTAGCCTGTAAAACAACATCATGCCTCACCTCGCCACTCCTGCATGGTGCATGTAGCTATTCCTCACTTTCATTTTAGTTCCACCATCTGGCAAGGTTAGGCAATGCCAGTTGGCAGCCACCATCTCCAAGCATGTGAGCAACTCACAATGCATACTAGCTCCTGCAGCAGCCAAGTGCAGAAACACTGATGAATGGCTGCGGATCTTGACTGTTTTGTTATTCAGTGTTAGCATGGCAATGCATAACTCCAAATGGTTTCATCCTCTGTCTCTCTGTCTCTCTCTCTGTCTCTCTGTCTCTCTGTCTTTCTGTCTTTCTGTTTCTCTGTCTCTCTCTCTGTCTCTCTCTCTCTCTGTGTCTCTGTCTCTGTCTCTGTCTCTCTCTCTCTCTGTCTCTCTCTCTCTGTGTGTGTGTATGTGTGTGTGTCTACTAGCTGTTTGTGAGGGTATGTGCAATCTGCATGCACGGAGGCTAGGGTTCCACTTCTTTCTCAACCATTGGCCATCTGTTTTTTCTTTTGACTCACTTTTCTCACTAAACTAGGAGTTCATCAATTGACTATACTGTCTATTCAGCAGAGATACACATTTCTCCATTTTCCCAATGCTGAGACTATAAATGACTACCACAGCTGTGTCTGGCTATTTATATAGCTCCTGGCTATCTGAACCTGGTCTTCACACTTGGGCATCAGGTACCTTACTGAGTGATCCTTATTCCTTGATTTAGCTTTCTGATTCCCCTGTTTCTACACCTGTGGAGCTAAGTAATCCTAGTTGTGGTGGGGATGGGGAAACAAATCTCAAACAACTATTCAGGTCCAGACTACAAAAACCCAGAGTATGGCAACTCAATAAATGTAGAACTCCCCAAATGGCCCCATCCTTTTCCCTGTGACAAATAGTTCCTATCTCTGATAATTTCTATCTCTCATGGTGTCACTTAGGCTACCCCTAACCCGATCTCCAGACTCTTCACCTAGGGGTATATCTGGTTGTTTTCTCCTAATGAACATAGAGATACATTCATCCTTGATCCAATGTGGAAGACATGTCTCAGTAACACACAAGCATCCATAGAAGAAACTGAAATAACACCAGGCCCTCACCTGAAATCCTCTTGGGGTATGAATGGGAAATCCAAATGTGTAACTTATCCCTGCAGTTACTGTGTTTTTCTGTCTTCCTGAGACCAAATGTGATGAAGAGGCCATGCTGGCAATGTAGTGAACAAAAAAAAGTGGAAAGCCATGCACAGTCGCATGCAGCAGTCCCCAAGGGAGATGCCTGTGTCTATTCCAAGCCCCACATGCTGACTTAATTGCAGTGAAACAAGGCCAGAACATCTGTGCTTGTAAGGACTTCCCAGATAACTCTAATAAGAAGCTAGTTGGAGATCTGATGATCATATACATGTGTATGTCATATACATGCTGCCCAAGGGAGAAATATTTCAGGAAAGCTGGAGGTGCCACTAAAAGAAGCCAAACCACTCCTACATGCACCTCTCCTTCCAGGGCACACCTGCCCTGCTTACAAATATAATGAATCGATTTCCACTTGAAAATAAGAAGTAAATGGAGATTATAGGATTACTTCAGAAGAGGGAGAAAGAAAAGAAAAGGAAAGAAAACTAAATGAAAGGAAAGAAAAGGGATAAAAGGAGAGGGAAAGAAGAGATAGGATTCGGAGAAGTAATAGAAGTGACTTACCAGACATGCCTTGGAGACACCAGAGATCACCACGCTAGCATGACCTGAAACAAAACCTTTTCTCAGAGAAATTATCAAGCAAATGTGCTTTAGGCAAGTGGGGCGGCAGCTCAGTGGGTAAAGTGCTCAAAGACCTGAGTCTAGCTCTTTAGCACCATGTAAAAAGCCAGGAGGTATAGTGTGCACTTGTAACCCCAGTGCTGAAAATAAGAAACAAGCAGTTACATCTAAATGGAGAAAACCACACTATTTAAACTGGGGAGACCCGGAATCAGTGAGAGACTGTCTTGAAAAAAGAAGGAAGAGGAAGACGGAAAAGAGAGGTGATGAGGATAGCAAGGAACAAAGGGAGGAAGGAAGGAAGGAAGGAAGGAAGGAAGGAAGGAAGGAAAAAGGGAGAAAAGGGATAAATAATGATTAAGGATAACACCCTGACATCAACCTCTGATCTACATAGGTAACCTCCATGACACACATCTGTGTTTGCATGCATGTATACACTCCCACAGGAAAGAAAACATGGCTTATTTGTTGGTTTGTTTATCTTCTACAACAGATCTAATCTTTCTTTCAGCCTCTATGCTGAAGAACTTAGACAAACCACATATATTCAAAAGGATTTGATATGCAGAACTGCCTTCCGGGAAAACTGTTTTTCTTCATAGTCATTTTTATTTTCAATATTCTTTTGATTGGAGCAGTCCCTTGTAGAGGGAAAAGAAAGGATCCAGAGGCTCATGAAACCTACAAGCTTCACCTGTCTCCTCACCAAGATTACATGAGCAGTGACAATTACTGGGGAAGGAGACACTTCTGTAGAGCTGCCTGCAAGCTGTACAGAGATCTTCGGGGATGGAGTTAATGAGTTTTAAGTTACCCATGTTGGGATAGACATTCTAATGATACAGCTGCCTTTGAGTAATCCATGACCCTCTAAGTGGCCCCTCTCCCACATTTCTGTAATTGACCTATCACTTATACTCCTCTAAGTGACCCCTCACCCTTGTCCTATAAGTAAATGTCCTCATCCATGTGAGTGACTCCTCACTCATGTTCTCTAAGGGGTTCCTCACCCTGCTCTGAAAGTGAGGCCAATAAACTCATAGGTTTGTCCAGATCGGCTTGAATGGAATTCTTTCTTTAGTTTGTTGCCGCCTCTCTATATAGTGTATATAGAAATATATACCCCAGGAAGTGGATACCCCAGGAAAAGTCCCACTCTAGGCTCACAAGAGCTGCAGGATCGTGGAGAAAGAATGTTGCATAGGCAATGCCTGTTCATTGGGTTCATGTCGAGCCATGGAAGGGTGTCCTGGTTCTTGGATTGTGGGTTCGGCAGTGCCCCCAGAATCCAGGCTCCTGTCATGAGGTCTAATCTCCACTCAACCTGCGCCCTTCAGTCATGTACACAGGTGGTGGGCATGATAAACAGGGCCCCAGGCCTTAGAGAGATTTATATACTAATGAGGTACCTGAAGTCCAGAGGGTGGAGCCGACTAAGCAATCCTCCCCAGCCCCTCCCCCCTCTTCCCCTCCCTATTTAACTCAGGTCCGGCTTGGGTTTTGTGGGGTGTGCATCCAGATCCATCCACCATGCCAATAAACCGGTTTTGGAAACCCAAGGACTTCCTTGTGGAACCATGGTGAACAGCTGGGCCTAACTTCCAGCTGGAGGAACCCAGGGCATTCTCAGCCGACTACACACAGTGTGGCGTGAGAGACCCTGCGGTTCCCTGACCGTTTTTTATTTTTTTTCCTACAGGTTCATGGTGGCTTCCTGTTGTGTTTGGATACCAAATCCAATATTGTAAATATTGATGTCACAGTACACGCTCTCCTTACAAGTTGTCACTGTGAGTGTAATCTGTTTCCTAATACTCAACTTTCATTCTCAGCAACTGATCATACACATCGTTTGTCCCAGCCTCCATTTATACGACAACTCCTCAGAAGCCCAATGCCCTTTCTGGTCACATATGGGTGTCTGAATTCTCTGTACATTGTGTGAATGCCAAGAGAAGCCAACATTACTATGACTCCCACACTTGAGTTGCAGGATAGGTTTTCAGGTTAGGCTCAAAGGCTACAACATTCTTGGATACCTTCTGTCTTTTCCATGCCATTTCCCCAACATGGGACTCCAGATCTGTCACACCTCTACAGATATTTCTAAAGATACTTCCCAATTTATTCTGCCCATGGCCCTGTACTCACTGAAGTGATAGGACTTCTCAGAGTCTCCTCTCCATCGTTGCATCTCTGTATCTAATGCCTATCTCATAGGTCATCCTTCATGGTAAGTGTGGTGCACTAGAGAGGTTAGTTTTAACCTCAGGGGACATGAGTCTTTAGACATCTCAAGATACCTTCCTGCCTGCCAGGAGATAATCTTGGGCCAGGAGATAGCACAAACAGTAAAGTGCTTGACACAAAAGCATGAAGGCCTGAAAGCAACTCCCAGTTCAATTATGTACGGCCTATGAGTTTGGAGCTACCTACCTGTGGTCCTGGAACTGGGAAAACAAAAACAAGAGGATCCCTGAGTTTCTAGCCAGGCACACTGACCAGATCAAAGAGCTCCACATTCAGTGAGAGACTTCAAAATATAAGGCAGAAGGCAATAAAATATAGGAAGATATTTTATTGTTAACCTCTGGCTTCCACATGTACCTACACACATGCATATACATTATCATACATATTCTCTCTCTCTCTCTCTCTTTCTGTGTGTGTGTGTGTATGTGTCTGTGTGTGTCTCATATGCACACACACACACACAAATCATATAAATATTCTGAATTTTCATAGGAAAAAATGTGCAGAAACTGCAGACGGCATAGGCCCAATGTTCATTGCCACTCATTCTGGCTAAATGATTGGTGAGTCTCAGTCCAGGATGAATGTAACCCTTTGTTCAGAGAACTGAACACAAAATAGCCCATGCCTATAATTTCAGCATGTATGAGGCTGAGGTAAGTAACAGCCATTACTTTATGGCCAGGGTGGGACTTCAGAAAGAGTTCCATACCAGTCTGCTCTACAGAATAAGACAATGAAAGAGGATATTCACCAAACTTCATTTCTCAGCCTTCAAGGGTGGCCCATTCATGAAGCCATTCCAATAGCAGGAGACATACAAGCCTGCACTGGAACAGCTGCCAACTTCAAGGAAGGAAAAAAAAAAACAGAGCTAGTAACTGTGAAATATCTCACATTGTTTATTTTCAGAAGCCAGAAAGCAAGTTTCCAAATTGTAGCAGGCAGTCTTATGTCTAAAGGTGGTTTTCAAAAGGCAGTCTTTTGTCGTCTTTTGTGTTTCTGCATATGCTCACGTATTACACATTCATGTGTGCTGGCTCATCTGCACATGTGTACACATGGGTATAGAGGACAGAGTCGTTCCCCAGGACCAGTCTCGGAGGCTAGACTGACTGGGTGAGAGCCCCAGGGATCTTCCTGTTTCTGCTTCCCTAGCACTGGTGTACAAGTGTGTGTCCCCACAGCTTTGGTATTTTTCCCAACTCTGGTTCTGGAATCACAGTCTTGTCCTTTTGATTACTTCCCAAACTACCACTCCAGGCCAAAGATAGTCATTTACAGTCCCTCCTGCCATGTGTGTCAAATCAAAACACAATGAGGAAACATTCTGCTCACTCCTGCATCCCTCTCTTTGCTGCAGAATTTTGGTCTCAGCACATCTTTTCTTATTATCTGGTTAATTATCAGACTGTGAGAGCTTCCCCATTCTGCAGAGTGCTGTCTGGGATAAGAAAACCCTCCAGTTAGAGAGCAAATAGCTGAAAATTGAACTGTTTTTGCTTTGTTTTAAAGCAATAATTTATAGCAGCTTCCTCAGATGTGTCTGTCCTCACACTTCTTACACCTTGGGTGTTGCTGTGCAGACAGCAGAGCCCCCAGTCACTCACACCTAATGGCGTGAAACACCAGCCTTCCAATAACACTTGGTTTTGTGATGACGATTTTACAGTACCTGTTCTGAGAGTATCTCCCAAGGCTATGAATGGCTTAGCAGGTAAAGACACTTATTGTCAAGCCTGATGACCTGAGTTCAATCCCAGAGACTCACATGGTGGAAGGAGTGGACTGACTCCTTCAAGTTGTCCTCTGACTGTCACACATGCACCATGGTATATATCACCCAACAAAAAAATAAATTACATATATATGTCTATATATAATTTTATAAATGTAAATTATATATTCATATGTGGGACAGATCCATCCTGATACACACATACACACACACATACATGCAAACATATATATACACACACATATATGTTTTTATATATACATGTATATATGCATATATATATGTTTATGTGTATGTGTATGTATGTATATATAAAATGGTATATCCCAATCAGAACATAAGACCAGAAGAAAAACTCAGAAGTGAGGATGAGGCTCAAAAGAGAAGTATTTGCCATCTATGCAAAGGTCCCAGGTTCTAGTCTTACAACCGCAAAAAGAGGAGGTAGTTGTAAAGGAGGAAGAGTTACTCACTTTATTGAAACAGTGCACTAGTGTCTGTTCAGTTATATTAGGAGTCAATTACAGAAAGTACCTGGAAGTGTTGTAAATGGATAGGCGACATATGCAAAGAGGCCAATAGGACCTTCATCAGAGTACAAGCTGCGATATGGTCCAGACTTACAATGAGTGATATTAAGACTAGATAAATCCATATGTGTTATCAATCTCAGCATGGATGACATATCAATAGAAACATTGAGATGTGTCTGAAATTCACCTTATTGAACATGTGCCTCACTCAGAACTGATATTATGGCCTTAAGACATCGATTACTGTATAAACAGTGACAGACCTGCGGACTTAAATTTAACCGGAATAGGATGCAACCATTAATATTATATTTTAATCTTAAGCAGCACCGAGATTATAAATGTTTACAGAGTATTTTGTAAGTGTGCCTCCTTCAAAACAACTTGGGCAATGAACAAAACTAAGATCTAACTAGAAGTTTCAAGGAACTTTCTCATCTGGTGGTTTTTCCTAGGGCAGCTGCTTGCCCGCCTGCACATTTTCAAGTAGATACTATGTCACATAAGCAGACTCAGCCAGCTCCCTTTTTTTTTTCCAGTTAGAGGTGAAGCAAATCACTCTTCGAATTGGGGTCAGCTACTCCATCGGGGGTTTGATGATGATGCCCAGCACCATCCAGCATAAAGCAATTAAACCTGACCAGTGATGATGGCCATTTAATGAGCTTCCAGGTGGCAGAAGGGAGTTCACTCCACGTGTCTCAAATAGATAGTGATGTGTTGTAAAGCTCACATGATAAATAATTTACGTGTTGGAATCCTGCAGCACAGACGTTCTTGGTGGCTTGGGAGCACCTGCCTGTTCTGTCACAAGGAGGACCACATTGAGAAGCCAGGCAGCCTATTGGTTAGCTAAGGGGCAGATGCTGGTCTGGCAGCTATATGCAGAGTAGAGTTAAAGCACTGGCCAGGAACTTAGGATGTGAACCCTAGCACTTAACATCATTTAACCAGTACAATGGACAGCCTGTCTCCCTTGTCAGGTGTGGAGACAGACTGGTCCTGAGACTGTATTAATGTAAAGAAAGGGGATTTTCCTATAATCACATGTGATACCATATCTCTGCTATTCAGCCAGCAAAGCTGAGGATCTCTGTAGATGGTAAATTAACCCAGTGGGGACTGGGAGAATATTTCTGTGCAGACTTCTTTATTCATGAGAATAATTGGCCATTGAGAAGCCATTGTGGATTGTGTCTTGATTTGAAACTGTCAGTGGATCTGAGAGGCCCCAGATCTGAGCACCCCCTCCCTTGGTCCTGAGTGCTTTGCTCAGCCAATTAGAGAACTGCCTGCTTGAAGTGATACAGGAGCCTGGGGCCCAAGACAAGTCCCAAAGCACAGAGCTTGGGGCACACACCCTTAGGCTTGAGAAACTGCCTTCACAGCATTGTCCACTGAGGTCATTAAGGTGACCCCAGGAAAATGGGGATGAATTTGGAAGGAAAAGACAGCAGGAAATAGCCCAGTTCATCTTTAAGGTAGAAAGTGAGACCTGGCTTTGAGGCAGTATACCGGGAAAGAAGTAGTGTGAATGTCTCTGGCTTCTGCCTGTTCCATGCTTTTCCTCCCTTCGTACACAGTCCAAAAAAACATCATTTAGAGAGAAAGCCCCAGAGCAGCACGATGGACGTTCTCAAGTTATGAGGTCATTACATTAGCACATAGAGAAGGGGGAGTGTGCACAAAATCCTGATTGGCGTCCCTGTGTTTGAAAGGCATTATTTTCCATACCTGAGCATGCCCAAAGGAGCTGTCTGTGAGCAGCTGTGGAACAGAGCCTTTTCACTTCAGGGTTAGCGCTGGAGCTCATTAGCACGGCTCTCCCCTCAGCTAAACAGCCTTGTTTGCATATTGAGGCAATAGAATGTGAAGGTGTTAAAAGGAAAAATTGCTGCTGCTACCCCTGACTGACAAGTCTATCTGGGCTCCTGTGTTTACAAGAGAATAAGGAAGCTGCCCCAAAGCCCCTACTGGGCCTGATTACCATGCCGAGGCTTCTTAGATTATGTATAATTGATATCCTTTTTCCCTCCAGCTAACCAGTGGCAGCTCTCAAGAGTAATGCTAACCCATCCGCATCTCACCACCCAAGCAAACACTGGCAATTGCTGTCTTTCTTTCAGCTTAATAATTTTAAAGCCCTCAAAAAAGTGACATTTACATTTTTTAGAAGCACAAAAACTGCAGGGTTTGTGTAGATTTTATTGCTTAATAACAATCATGGAATCAAACAGTTGAGAATGATAAGGCTGGCTTCTCTCTCTCTCTCTCTCTCTCTCTCTCTTTCTCTTTCTCTCTCTTTCTCTTTCTGTCTCGTGTGTGTGTGTGTGTGTGTGTGTGTGTGTGTGTGTGTGTGTGTGTGTGTGTAACTCACTAAAGTCATGACAGGCACTCTTTATTTAAAGCTAAGCATTGCTTGTAAAAATCCCCTTCACTTGGGGCAGGGGGAAGGGCAAGTTCGGGCAGCTGAGGGCCTTGCACTGGAATCTCAGCTAATATTTGAAACACTTGAAATTGGAGGCAGGAGCCTAACCATGATACCTTCTGTGGGGGTGGATCTGTGAATACTTTATGCCCTGGCAGTTCCTTTCCGAAAGGGTCACTGTATAAGGAAAAGAGGAAACAGTTTAGGTTGAGTGCCTGATGTTTGTCTGCAGGCTGCTGGGGAAACAGAAAGGAGAAAGACAGATGGTTTCTGTGGAGCTCTGGAACTCCAGCCTCCAGAGAGTTCACCCAACAAGGCAATCGACTTCCTAGCTCTTGAGAACATGAGGATTCCAATGCTATTGGGAGATTGGAATACATATGCTGGAGAATGCCCACCCCAAGCTAGCAGGATAGCTACTGCAGCTGCTTCAGCAGGGTCTGGAGGCTAGGGAAGCCTCCTGGCAGCATCACACTTCTGAGCACCAAATTCAGGCACAGCCCCAGAAGCAACTTCCTGAGCATCTGAGAAGAGAAAAGTTTAGATTCAACTTGGAAAATCATTCAGTTTACAAGTTTGGGTGCCTGTCTATAAAATACTAAAATTATCCAGTTCTCTGGCTTGGTTTTGTTTTGTTTTGTTTTGTTTTGTTTTGTTTTGTTTTGTTTTGTTTTGTTTTTTTGAGGCAGGATCACAAGGAGCCCAGGCTGGACTTGAACTTACATTTTATGCAAGGGTGACTTTGAACTTCTTCCCCTAACACCACTGGTGTAGAAAAGGTATTAACGAGGTTTTAGGATTTTAGTCTGATTGATATTTCCAGTATTTCTAGTCATATTTTAAAAATTAAGAAGACATTATTTTTTTACACAAGTGATATGGTATGTTGTTTTACATAATAAATTGGAGTATAAGGCACATGCCTTTGGTTTTAAAGTCTTTCATTGGATTCTTTAGGTCATTAGCTAAGGTTTTGATTTCTCATTTGTCAATCAAAGCCCTTCAATTTTAAATTTCTATGGTACTATTTCAGGATATATTATGTAGAAGGTAAGTTAGTTGTTATAAAATTTTCAATTATACTTTGGGAAAAAAATCAATGCTTATGCTTTATTATTAAGAATAATATTGCGTGTGACTACAGAGGCTGTTCCGATGCTTTCTTCCCTCTAATCTTCCTGCTTCTGACCCCAAGTGTTGGAACTACAGGCATGTGCCACTCAACTTATTTAGCTGATATTGGTTTTATGCATGCTGGAAGAGCACTACACCTGCTGAGCTATAGCCCAGTTCCCTGACATGAATTATTAATAAAGAAGACTAGGTTTCAGGGCTGGGGACATGATGGATCAATAGTCAGGGACAACTATTACTATGCAGAGGACCTGAGGTTGGTTTCCAGCATCCATGTAAGGCACTTCACAACTGCGTGTAGTCCCAACTCCAGGGAATCCAAGACTATCCAACCAAAAATAGTGTCACTGCCGAGAAAAATGCCCCCTCCCGTGTGTGTGTGTGTGTGTGTGTGTGTGTGTGTGTGTGTGTGTGTGTATGTTTGTGTATGTATGTGTGTATGTATGTGTGTATTCATTTGTGGATTTGCATGTGTTCGTATATGGACATGTATGTGAAGAGTACAGGACATCCTTTTGTGTCATTTCTAGGGAGTTATCATCCTTGTCTTTTCCTGTCCTGGAACTCACTAAGTAATTTAAGCTAGCTGGCCTGTTTCTGTTTTGTTCTGTTTTGAGATATGGTCTCATGTAGCCCAGGCTGGTCTCTGACATTCTGTGTAGCCGAGTATGAGCTTGAATTTCTGATTCTCCTGCCTTCACTTTCCAAATGCTAAGATTATAAGTAAGGACCACCACACGTGGTTTGTGTGGTTCTGAGGACTGAACCCGGGTTCAATACATGCTAGGTAAGCAGTCTACCAACTGAGGCATAGCTCCAGCCTGAGAACTCCTCATTCAATTGAGAAAAATAGGCTAGGATGTTAATGGTTCTATATTTGTGATATTAAATTCATTTTCCTAGAAGACTTTCAACAGTAAAATGATTAACAATTAAACACCATCTCATTTGAATTTTAATTCACTTAATTTTACCAGTAATTTAAAATATAAATCTGTATATCAGTAAGTAATCAGTCAAGGAAAGCACATACAAAGGCAGAATCTAGAATAAGCTAGGGTATATATCACATCCATGATGATGGGCCAGCCACTCCTGAGAAGGCTGTTCTGCACTCTTGATCACCCCAAGTGACAGCCTCTTACCTGCAAGAAATGGACTAGCCCCACGAACTGAAAATCCCCCTGATACATCCTTATCTCTAGACAGTAAGAACATCACGTTTCTAGTTAGTCAAAGTTCATTTCATTGTGGAAATCTTTGAGACTGCAAGGAACGCTGTGTCTTGAAGTGCTCCTGTGATATCTGTGGCTTGGTGACAAACAGATACAACCCACTGAGTCCTTATGATAGATCTGTGAACTCATCTCTTATGACACTCAATACCAGCTTTCAAACATTCTCAAGAAAAAGAAGTCAGTTCTGAGAACGGTATTCAAATCCAAGTACTTTGAAATTTATTGACTTGGAGGGTTTTTTTTTTTTTCAATAAAACTGAAGTTTCTAAAAGTGTGGAGACAAGTCACTGATAAATTTTTCTGGGAATAATGTTCATTCCACAATAATTGCAAAACACTAGAAGTCTTATTTAACCCATTTCTCCACTGGTCCCATTCTTATTTTACAAGGAACCCAGGGATACACTATTATGTAACAATGTATCCTTTGGCCTTGTTCATTGTGGATGCCAAAATGGAGGATGAGGTGTGTACAGAGCAAGTAGAATTGCCATCCTGAGAAGTATCTAGCACTGTGTTGAGTGAAGAGTCTTTGTGAGGTGTAGGCATGTTTTATGACTTTTTAAATCTTTCTGCATTCTCCAAACAGGAACAAAGGATTGAGGAGCTATCTGTGATAGCTGGGCACGCTATCAGGACTTGGGGAAGTTAGGAGAGCCTTGTAACTAAGTGACATCAGAGCCTTCTTCCATGAATCTTGGGCCTTTTGGTGCAATAACCTAAAAGATTAGCAAATGGGAGGACACTGTATCACCCATGTAATGATATATCCAAGATTTCTGACTTCCATCACCTAGATGGACATAATATCTTGACACTTAGGAGAACAGAAAGTCTTCAAAACAGACGACTAGAACTTCAGTTTGTCTGAAGATTTGGCTTTTTAATACTTCTATAATTGTTACTGTGAACTCTCCTTTCTTTCTGAAAGTGTGGCATAAAATAAAATATTAAAGAACAACTTATTCATTATTAGCCTCAAATCCCCTCTCCAAGTTAAGATCATTAATGACACACAGCTGGAAAGGGAACTCAGTAACTTACATGAGCTTCCCCAAGTCTTTATGATTGGCAGAGAATTACTGGAGACACTGAATTTTTATGCTATATTTTTGTAGTGGGCTTCCTCTAAGGTAGAACAATGACAAAAATAAACTGTGGGTCTATTCTTCTCATATTAATCAAAAAACATGTGTTCTCCCTTTTTAACACCCAGGTGCCAACAGAACAATTTCAGGGTTTTCTAAACATTTTTGCTCAGTATCAACTTTTCTTTCTTGAAAATGGGACTTTACTATGTTGCCAAAGCTGCTTGGGCTCAAGCAATTTCCCTACGTCAACCTTCCTGGTGGCTAAGATGGTAAGGGCATGACACTGCACCTCAATATAAATTGATTTAGTCTTCCATTTAGTTCCTTATATAACATCCTTGTATTACCAATTAAAGCAGACTCCAGAAACTTAAATAACTTTTTCAGTGTCCCAAGTTACTGGACAGATGACCTTTGCTTTAAGCCCTGGGGTGTCCACTAAATCACTGGGGACTTTTATGCTACATAAAGTATTTTTAGCCTTTGCTTCCTCCCTGTCTTCAAGAAGCAGACAAGTTTATTAACATAAAAAACATTAGTGATCTGTGAACTCCTGCTCCCAAAAGTCAAGCTGAGTATTTTCTCAATTGTCTGGAGTCTGCTGTGGAGTCAGGCACAATCATCAAAGTGTAATAATCAATCTAATAACTCTCCACAGCTATTCTTTCTTTTTTGTCGACTTCTTCTTCTTCTTCTTCTTCTTCTTCTTCTTCTTCTTCTTCTTCT
>JANHMN010000006.1:65549941-65570375 GCA_030674055.1 Rhabdomys pumilio
CTCTCTCTCTTGTAATGTAATTCACTCATTCTTCTGGCCTCTCTATTCCACAATAAGAACTATAGGGCACTAGCTTCTCTGTGGAAAACATCTGCACATCATACCCTTGGGACCTGTCAATCTGACCACCTAGGGAGGTGCAGAATCTCAGCTACCAAAGGAGTTTTAGGAGTCTACATGACACATTTGATTCCAGGAAATAAATTAATATATATATGCAAATTAGAAAAACACATTTTCATTAAGTAAGTTCGCTCTCTCTCTCTCTGTCTCTCTCTCTCATGTGCGTGTGTGGTGTGCATGTGCATGTGCATGTGCGTGTGCGTGTGTGTGTGTGTGTGTGTGTGTGTGTGTGTGTGTAGACAGGGCCTCATTCATATAGCCAACGCTGGCCTGGAACTCACTGTATTGCTGAGGATTCTCTTGACCTTTCTCATCCTCCTGTCTCCACTTCCTAAGTGCCGGTATTATAAGTGGGCACAACCACAACACATTTTAGGCAGTGATGGGGATTGAACCACAGGCTGAGTGCATGACAAAGAAGCACTGTACCATTTGAACTACATCCATAGTTCTCAGGTAAACATTTGTAAAAAGGAAATTGCCAGTTCAATTAAAAGAGTCATCAACCAGTATGTTTCAAAACCCAAAGAATATTGGATAAAAGATATTTACAGTATGATTCATAATGGTAGCAAAATTACAGTTAGGAAGTAGCAACAAAAGTGCTTTTATAGCTGGTTGTCACCAAGATATGAGGAACTGTACCAAAGGGTCACATCATTAAGAAGGTTGAGAATCACTGCTATAGAGTAAATGAAAGAAACAAAGTAATTAATAGTACTTAGTTGTGTTTTTAAGTGCTGAGAAAGACTGATTTCAATTAAAATTATGCCTTTTATATCTTGAAAATTGGCTAAACCATTGGTTTTGACAAGAAGTCGTAAAGACAAATAGCAAATGGGTAAAGTGAGTAACATTAAGTATTACCATTTCCCCTGCTTGTAGAGAATTTCTTGCATCAGTGGTGTGCCTGGGTGACTCTGAGGTCACCAACTGATGAGTGGAAATCAGTTTAAGACAAAAATATTAAGTAGAGGAAACCAGCACAGATTGGGAGGCATAGATTATGTCTTGGAAAATCCTCAATCTTCGTGGAGTCTGGCAGGGTGTAAATCATACATACAGTTGCCATCCAGCGCCAATGTTTCAGAAAGTAGCGTGTGCACACATGCCTTCTTACTGTGTTTTACAACATTCTTCTACCCCTTACAGGCACATTAGCATCACATCTAAGCAGGAAATCCAGTGGGAAGGAAGAGCTTTGGGAAGGGGACATCTTCATTGTAACCTACTTAACAGATATGAAAGCAATGTATTCCCATAAGGAAGGTAAATTAAATATTTGATGAGAAACTGAATAACCCAAGAAATAACAAGAAGTGAACCCATAGGAACTCAGGAAGGGTGCTGACCTATGAAGATGCAGAGACTCACCTCTGGCTTTAACTTTCTCTAACTCTTCCAACTATCAAGAATTACTGGGCTCTGATGTCTACTTATTGAAGAGGGATTGGAATAAGATGCTTAAACGTATTGATTATACTGTGTTTAGGAATATATGTCAAAAATGAAAGAAAAGCTTTTTTAATCTGAGCCAATATCGAGGGTGGAGGCCCCTGTACCGTTCTTTCTTCTTTGGAGGAAGGAATCCATGGGTGAGGTACTGTGGACAACTCTGTCTGCCTGCACCTTTCTGCTTGTCTCTGGCTAGGGCATTATAACAACCTCATTCACTCTAATTCTTCAATTATTTGCTTTTTATGAGTTTCTTGTCATGACCTGAAAAAGCCATAACTTCTCTGTCCTTTGCCTTAGGGAGGCTCTATTTTAGTAGTACCTGTGATTTAGTGACTCGCCAATCCCTTTTTAACCTTCTAGGGTTTTGGAAGACCAGTACAGTTCAACTTTTAACCACGCTCACCACTGAGTCTTGTACTCCTCTGACTGCTTCCTAAGTCTTTCTTGTCTGGGCTTCAGGGAAGAATTTAAATCAATATGGTGATCTGCTGAATCTATATAAATTCATCCATTTCCAACAAGAATCCTCTAGGCTCTGGTCCATTATGTGTTATGTTGTTTGTCTCTACCACCAAACCCTTCAGAATGTCCCTAAAGCTCTGTGACCCAGCACTTCCATATTAACTAATTAGTTGTAGCTATAACTAAATTAGGGTCCTCCTTTCCAACACAAAGTGAAGATATCCTTACATCAGATGGTCCCATATGGCTCATTGTTTCACATTCGTTTGTTTAGACACTGAATAAGCACCTATGTGGAAGGCATCTTCTTTTGTTTAAGTATGTGCAGTGTGTGTGTGTGTGTGTGTGTGTGTGTGTGTGTGTGTGTGTGTGTGTGTATGAGTATATTGGTGTGGGTGCCTATATGTGTGAACATAGAAGCCAGGGAAGAATGTAGAGCATCCTCCTCTATACTGGTTAGTTTCTGTCAACTTGACACAAACTAGAATCACCTTGGAAGAGGAAACCTCCACTGAGGAATTATCTCCTTCAAATTGGCCTGTGGATGTGTCTGTGTAAAATTTTCTTAATGACTGATGTAGGAGGGGCAGCCCAGTCTAGATGGGGAGACCTCTGGGCACGTGAGAAATCTGTAGGAGTAAGCTAGTAAGTAGCTTTCCACCATGGCTCCTGCCTTGGTTCCTGTTCAAGTTCCTGCCTTGATTTCCTTCAATAATGACTGCTGATCAGAAAAAAAAAAAAAAAAGCCAAATAATGCCTTTCCTTCCCCATCAGCAACAAGAAGAAAAAGTAAGACATTCTCTATCACTCTTTGCCTTATTCTCTTGAGAAATGGTCTTGTACTGACCCTGGAGATTGTGTTTGGGCTAGGCTGACAGGCTATCAAGCTCCTAGGACCGGCCTGTTTCCATCTCACAACAAGGGGCTTACAAACAAAGGTGACCATATCCACCTTTTAACATGAGTGACAGGAATTTGAACTCAAGTCAGTATGCTTGCACTTCAAGCACTCTAAGGCACTTTTGAAAATCATTTTAATTCTGAGAATTTTTTTTCTGATATGTGAGCAGGAAAGAGACAGAGTAGTTGGGGTATGGTTCTCAGGCATCATGTCCCTCGTGCATAACTCTCAGAGCCATCATATTGCCAGAGACATCTCACTGCTGAAAGTTTCACGTGTTCTAAAGAGCAATCAGTGAAATAAACTTGAGAATGAGGCCATGATAATGAGGGACTGCAGCAAGTATCACAGCAACGTGCTGACAAAATACATTCTGGGTTGTTGGGAGATCTGCTCTGTGCTTATTTCTGTCTTTCATGTCTCAGAAAGTACTGCATGATAACCAAGTTACTCCCTCTGAAGCAAACCCCAGATAGAACTTCTCAATCTAGACTTACTTTCTGCCAACCACCACCCCCCCCGAAATTAGGTCTGTTCCCTTCACTTCAAGAATGAGACTTCGGGGGACTTGACAACAGGGGAAGGCCAGGAGCCTGGTATCTCCCCCCGACCACCCATGGCTCATTATACTATTCAACCAGCTTCTTAATTTCTAGTTTTAATTTTTCCCTTTCTCCCTCATCCTCCCTAAGGCGTGTCACGTCTTATTTAGAAGTGGAGTTGTAGAGGTTAAAACTTGAAACACAAGGCTGGAGATGTAGCTCAACTAATAAAACGCTGACTAGCATGCAAGAGTTTTTGGTTCCATCTCCATCTTCACATAAAACAAGGTATTTGGGTGAATGACAGTTATCCTGGGATGGAGGATATCAATGCAGGAAAATCACAAGTTGTCAGCATCAATAGTATTCTTCTCTAAAAAAGACATTGAGAGGGAAAAAAGCAATAAGGAATTTAGTCATTTGCAGAAGTACATACATACAATACACGTAAGATATTATGAATTTTGAATTTTAGAAATCATATCTGTATGGTGGTACCCAATTGAGTAAAAAAGGGGTTCTAGTAGGTGGCAGCTGGGGGGAAGAAAGCAAGGAATGGTGGAATATGCTCACAAATGCACTGCATACTTGAATAAGGCTTGAATAGCAACAACAATAATAACGTGAATACATATAACACAGACAAGAAAAAGGTAAGAAAAAATTATAAAAATGAGTAACATGACTTTATGTAATAGAGCAGGGAGGGGACTGGCACAATTGGACCAAGTTTTACCACAGCCACAGCAACACGACGGGTGTTTTCTTCCAACTCAGATCTGTAAAATGGGTACCTGTATGCTCCTCAATGACAATCACGGATCTACATATTTGTCCTCTATTGTACAACACCAATCATTCTAAGTCCTGTCATATCTTGATCGCAATACTTCCTCAGTACCAGTTATTTCAAGGCCAATCTAACAGTTGCAGCTTTGGGATGCTACTGAGCTACCCAACATGTGAACGATTTTGTTTGCTCAAAGGGGTTTAGTGCCTTGGGGAGCACCATCAGCACCAGAGGCAGGAAACTTCCAATGTGATTTCAGTTTTTCTGTGAAGAACTTAGAATTTCAAACCATGACTTTATTGGTGTGGGCTGTAACTCAGCTCGTAAAATGTTCGTCTAGCCTGCACAACGGCCCAGGATAAATCCCCAGCACCGCAGAAAGCAGTTCTAATAGAACACACCTATCATTCTAACACTTTGAAAGGGAAAACAGGAGAGTCGTAAGGCCAAGGTCATCCTCAGCTACAGGACAAGTTGGATGCCAACCTGAGGTACGTGCAATACTGTTTCCATTTTTCACTATTTCTATGATTATAGCAATTATTATAGTGGATATTATAAGTTATAGTGGATATTATTTGTCTTTCCTTTGTAGCTTCAGTAGCCCTGGCATTTCCCATCTCATATTTTATAAGAATTAGTTTTTAATTTGGTAGTTAATAATTCACACACAGAAACACGGGCACACAGTAAGCATGTCCTTTATGTGTCCATATATACAGGGACATAGAGTTGATATAAACACACATACAAAGACACGGCTATGGAGAATGACTGAAGTTCAAGGATGAAGCGTTACAAGTTAGAAGCTGGGTGGGGTCCTTTTTCCTGTAATCGCAAGATTGGGAGAGAGGACAGGAAAGCAAGAAGATGGCCTGATTTAAAAACCAGCCTGTTTTACACAGTGAGTGGCAGGCCAGCCAGGGACTGGCAGAGTAAAACTCAGTCTCAGAAAAACCAGCAAGCAAAAAAGAGCTACAAGTGATATTACTGAATTTATCTGCTATGCCTGAGACAACTGAATACAAATTAGCTTTCCAGAACTTTCCTGCTGTCCCTGCTTAGTCTATTCATTATGAACATGAGGACTGTTACTTCCCTGGTTTTTCTCACATATTGAGATAGATAGCCAGTCATGCTCTGATAGGTCATTCATGCTTGGAGAAGAAACTTCCACAGGTTGTAGAGACTGAGGTCCTTCCTTCCATTGTGTCATACAGACTTTTCACAATTTGAAAGAGACACGAACTCAGAAAAGTCTGAAGAGTGGATGGTTGTACCTAGACTATACTTGGCTAACAAGAGCAGCGACTGCTACCCTCCAGTAATGTTTCTTTCGGTGTGTCTGAGTGTCTGGAATACGCTTTAGGGATGCATTTCTGTACTGTGAGCCTCTCAACTGGCTCAAGGCTGAGTGACTCAGACTAATAAGCATGAGAGACCAACAATCACAGGAGATTATTCATGTGTAACTGGAGATTCCTGGAAGAAAATCAGCACACAGTAGCTTACATTCAACTTAAATGCTTGAAGTTCTTTCAGAGTGTTGGTGAGAGAAGAGACATTTCTCACGCTCCTGCTGGAAGGCCAGAGTCAGCAGTTGGTCTCTGGGCCAGCAAGCATGGGTTCAAACTCTGCAACCCTCACATTTCAGCAGTGAGCCTTCAGACAAACTGATTAAACCTTACTTTCCTAAAAGTAAGACCACCCTGAAGGGCCCATCTAAAAGCAACCGGTTCATGATAACCTCCAAACATATGAGTTTATGAGTTTCAACTTTCATGTTACTGTCACAGAATCCAAACAAGTAACTCAGCAAAAACAATATCTCATATAGACAAGACATTTTTATGCTACCCCCCCCTCATGTGTGCTTGCCTACATGTGTATAAATATGCATGCTTGCAGGTACAAATGCCTATATATATGTATGTGTCTAAAGGCCAGAGGACAATCTTGGGTATAATTTCTTTAGAATTGTCCCCTGCTCCCTCAATTTTGAGATAGGGTCACTGGCCTAGAACTTATTGGTTAGGTTAGGCTAACTGGCCAGTGAGCTCCAAGGATCTGCCTATCTTAGCTTCCCGGCGTGGGATTAGAAACACACATCATCACATTTATCTTCTTATAAGGGTGCTGGAGTTTGAACTTAGGTCCTCATGCTTGGTGTACAAGCACATTACCACCTGAGCCGTGTCCCCAGCCACTGATCAAGCCTTTGAAGCACCGCTTATCAAACTATAACTTAATAAGCACTCTATATGAATACAAGCCCGTTGGGCACTTCTTATCTCACTTGGTAAGATATTGCCAGTTCCTTTTTGAACAAGAAATTGAAAAGAGACTGCAATCCCATATCAGTTTTGAGCATCTTCCATACACTGTTTTAGAAAGCCTATTGCATAGCTTCTAACCGAGCCCAGATATTATTCAGCCAAACCTTCACTAGAAAGAAGTAAAGGGGTGTTGGTGAAAATGGTCATAATTAGACATTGCTTGTTATTTTATTATATCTGTTTATGTACAAAGCCATCTATGGTTCACCTGGATATCTATGACAGTCTGTCTGAAATGCCACAAGTACCAAAGCTGGCTTCTGTGTTCACCCCCAGACACACAGCAGGAGCTTCTACTATAGCATAACACGGATATCACCTGTTTACCTGGAATTCAAGGGTTCCAGGTGATTATATGTCTCCCCCTCAAACCTAAACCTATACCCTAACAAGAGGATTTAATAACTTCAGTGCCATATACTTATGGAAACATTGACAAGGCTCAAACTGCTTTTCATTTACCCAGTAAATAGTAGCTAGTATGTCAGAGTTTATCTATGCTAAAAATTAATTCTATTTTTATTAACTACTGTATTTTATATAGATATTATGCACAGTGTCAAGTAGCCACAGAAAATAGAGCACTTCAGGCCAAAAAGTAAGTCCTTGCTCTACATTTTATTAAATGCTAAAATTCCAGTGAGAAGATTCCAGCAAATAATTATTTTGAAAGGATCATTCATTTACAGCTCAGTCACAGTCAAATGACTAACGCGACAGTGCCTGTGCTTATTTAGTGACAAACTTTAAAATGCATGTTTTAACCTGTTTATTGTTTTGGGAAGTAAAGAACCCGTTTTAAAGCTCTTCTCTTAGATCCTCTAGAAAGACCAAATAGTGTCAAGAAATATCTAATTTGGTCCAAAGTAATCCCCAGTAAGTGATGTGTCTGGAAGTCTTTGCTGTTACCCTCAGAAGTAAAGCCACTATTGACACGCCTAGAGCTACTTCCTGCACATTTCCATTACTGGAAAAGGTGAGTCCTTTTCTGGTTTTGGTTCTGGTACTCGTAGTATTTTATTTTTTCCTTTTAGGAAGAAATGACAAGAGAAGATAAACGTTGTGTATAATGTACTTCTATTTTTTTGATAAGTTAAAGGATATATCTATATCATAAGTACTCTTAAGGAGTTAGAATCCTGTTATACTTCATAAAACTCCCAATCCACTTAAATGTTTAGCCATCCATAGCAGGGTCTCATCAACCTGAGTACCATCCATGTATAAATGGGTGGTCTCCAGAGCTCCTTAGTCTCTGCAGGCTGTTAACCTAACTGAGTACAACTTTTCACCCACCTATCATCCCTGGCTGAAAGAAGACAGATTTTTATACCTCGCAAACCACTATCAGATCTTCCAACCTCATCACATCGGATCCATTGAGGAAGATACATTTTTAAAGCTGAGACCATTTGGAAAGATGAGCCAGAAAATGTGGGTCTGGAAGAAGCACTCCATTGGCATCTGCGCTGTAGCTGGTCACCCACAGCATGCTGGCCTGTGAATTTTTTATCTTACCTCTAAACAAGAAGGAAGACCCAACACAGACCTGGACAACAGCAGTGCCAACAGGCATGCAGATGGTGAGTACAGAAGCCAACCGACATTCCATGATCAGACTCCAGGTCCCCTCTCTGACTGCCTGCTCCATCCCACAAGAATCCTAGCTTAAGACCAAATGGAAAGGCTTGGCAGGAATGCCAATACCTGAAAGCTTAGCCAGAGTGTGGAGTTCTCAACACTATTTAAACCACAAGGACACAAATGCTGTTTGCAAAATAAAGTCTTTGTTACCTTTTTATTACTATAGTGGCCCAGTTCATTCTATATTGAGTACTTCAGTGAATTGGAGGTGCAGAAATAAGGAAGAAGATGAATACTGACTGAAGGATGGAACTGAATAGTACTCTCCCCCTTAGGTTAGTAGAGCTGTCATGGAGCCAGCCAGTATCCCTACACCCCTGATAGACCTGCAGTCCCAGACGATAGCATTGTCTGGAATGAATAAGCATATATTCTCTTGCTGTGATATCATGTGGTAGGAAACATGCTGTACAGAGGCTTGCCTGGCCAATGCTAGAACATTTAAGAGGCCGAGTGTGGTGTTTCTGTTATACAGCATTCTGGGAACTATTGTAAAAAAGGAGGCTAGGAAAGAGCTGCTTTGTTCTAGTCATTGGTTTCTAACCTGGGTGTGTTTCCTGTCACAGAGTTATGAGACCGTTAGAATCTCCAGAGTGATCAGTGTCTTCCTTATGTATCCTAATTTTGTTTTTGTTGTTGTAATAAACACCATGATGGAAAAAACAATTTGGAGAAGAGGAAGGTGTTTGTTTGAGCTTACAAGTTATACCCTGTTATCCAAGAAGGCTAAGATATGATTCAGTTCCTGGACGCAGGAACTGAATCAGAGGCCGTGGAAGAATACTGCCTTCTAACTCACTTTTTTTTTTTTTGACTTGCTCAGCCTGCTTTCTTATATCACCTAAGACTACCTGAGTTGACAACAAGGCCCACAATACTGCTGCCAGCAGAATGATATTTCTCAGTGTTGGAAGTATGCTGTGGTTCTGACTGAATATAGGTGAGAATCCATTTGCTGGCTTCATCATCACCTACAGAAGTCTCTGTTATGTGTAAATCTAACATTGCTGTGTATGGACACATACAAACACAAACATAAATGCATGTGGAGTTCAAAGGTCAACCCTAGGTGGTATTCATCAGCAGCTATTTTACCTTCTTTATTGAGTCATGGTCTCTCACTGGAACCTAAAATAAGTCAGTTAGTCTAGACTGGCTGGTTGGTGAGCCTCGGGATCTACCTGTAGCTGCCCTCTTGACATTTACACGTATATGCTACCATGTACAATATTTGAGGGTGGTTCTAAGAATCAAACTTAGATCCTCATGGTTGCAAGGCAGGCACATTAATTACCAACGAGCTCCTCTCCCTAACACCTCATGCTCCTTTTACTGTAATGCTGTGCTGCCTCACTCTTTTCTTTTGATAAGGGCATGTTAATTAATTAGGTTTGATTTGAAGTCATGCTAGGAATGGAATTTAAAAGATACTTGGAGCCTGGGAGCTTTTATAGCCCTTCTGTCCACTTCTAGTGTCTGTTTACCCATGGTAAGTGTGTATGAGTGTGTGTGTGTGTGTGTGTGTGTGTGTGTGTGTGTGTGTGTGTGCACCTGACCCTTGTCTCATATTGGCTTAAGGGAAAATGCTGTGGAACATCATGTTTCAACATTTCTCATGTTTCAAACAAAGCTTTCTATGACTGCTCTGCTCAAGCTTCTCCTCTGACTGTGTAAATCATAAATGAGTGAAATTTGCTCTGCTTTGACTTTCAAAATTCTGTTATGCAAATAATAAATAGCAAAATTGGTTCAAGCCATTTTGAAGCAATAGCCAGGTCATGTCATAAATTGCATCTATAGCTTTAATAAATGCAAGTCACACTTTTTTTATATATAAAAAATATTTCAAACATTTGGCAAATAGAACAGTTGCCTTTGAGTTTGCTTGAACAACTCCCTCACTTGTTAGCCTCCCCACTCTCTGCCCAAAACAGACTGGGACAAAGAAGAAGAAACATATTTTTAGTAGAAGAATTTTTATGAATAAACCATAGCAAAAAATAGATTTTAAAAATCCTAGACTATAGATGAACTTTCACAACACTAGCAAAATAAGTACATTTCAAAGTATTCCTCCATTGTTGAATTGACATTCTATAGATCTCTCTGCTCGGTGGCCACATGCTGACAAAACCTATGTCTGGACTTTGGATAAGAAACATAGGAAGTTAGTATCTAATTAAATTAGTATCAAATTAAAGCCTGTGGACTCTAATGGATTTCCTAGAAAGATTCTCAAGCGTCTCCTTGTTGCCCAAGAGTCTAAGGGTGTTCAGTAGGGGGAGGGCATGGTAGGAGGAGGACTTTTTCCCTCAAATTTCCTCTGGATTTTCCCAAAGTTGAACTCATCCTAAACACTGAATGTTCAGCATTCAAAGGCATTCAGTGACTATGGTATTATGAGAGTTTTTTTTTCTGGGTAAATGAGACATTGGTCACACGGTGATTATACTCAGTGGTTTTAGTGTACATATGAAGAATATATAAAAAACTCAAATTGTTTCCCAATACCTTAATCAAATTTTATTAATCTAAGTAGTTTTTCAATAAAATCTCAAGTATATTATCATCTTATTATATACCTCTCATTCTGATACTCCTTAGATATTTATTTTTATGTACGTGTATATTCATATCTTGTATATATATATATATATATATATATATATATATATATATACACACACACGTGCATGTGTGTGAGAAGGTTGTTGTCGACAGCTTCAGATGTTATCATTATGAACACTATTGACCTCTTTGAGACAGAGTCACTGGCCTGGATTTTATTAGCTACGATATATTGGCTGCCCAGTGAGCCACAGGAATCCTCCACGTTTCCACCACTAGGCACTACTACTGCAAGCAAACCCCACCATACCTAGTTTTTACATAGTTACTGGAGACTGAACTCACATCCTGTACTCACAAAGCAAACACTTTATTGCCTGAGCTATCCTCCCATTCCTTCCCCAGCCCTTAGACCTAAAGGCAGCACAGTAACTCGCCTGTTGGGCTAAGTCACAGATAAGGATGGATTCTTGAGTCCTGTTATCCTAGTTCCCCACCTCTCATCCCTGTGGATCCTATGCATCCTACACATCTCTTTGCATCTCTATGCATTCTGTGCTTCTCTATGCATCCTGTGCTTCTCTATGCATCCTGTGCTTCTCTAACCTCACCATTTGCATTTTTCTAACTGTATCCAGCTTAATTAAAGATACTTTTCATAAACAATCATGGTATTTCAGGAAAACATGGGCATACAATCATTAACAGTATGTATACAAGAACTTTAAAACTCTCTTCTTTAAAACTCAGAAAAGTAGTATAAAACCCAAGACAGTCTTCACTGAATGCTTTGAAAAGGGGGAAATAGCTCAGGGTGAGGTTGACATTCCACATTAAAGATTGTATTAATCAACTTTTCACAAGTCATCCCTGACTTTCAAGAAATAAAATGACCATGGCAGAATTATCAATCTGAAGATCCACAATTTTTTATAAAAAGGAATGGTCACTCTCCTGAGGACCCCTGATGATGGCACTTCAAAGTCCAGATCACCATAGACGGCAAACCAATCTGAGGATCAGGTCCCAACGGTTCTCTGGTTTTAAGGGAGTTCAGTCTATGCTGATGGTGCACAGGGAGGAGGATGTAAAAATGAATTTAGAGCTTTCCCACACTACAAAGTCTGTCATGCCATGGCGGCCACATATGTAAAACCAGGATCTCTCCTGGAGGCCAACAGTAGTCTTTTAAAATTATCAGGGAAAGATATTTTATATCATTAGTCCAGCTTGGGAGATACTTTGTTGGAGACACATGTTTCTTGCTGCCCACACACCACGTTCCCACTAACAAAACAATGAAGTGTTCTGTGTGCCAGCTATATACCTGTTTTTAAAAAGTAAAACAAAATTCTGTAATTTTCAAACGATAAAAAAAATAGTATTTCAGTGCAGAAGTACACAGTTATCATAAACGCACACACTTCACCTGGCGTCCCAAGCACCTTCTTCAGCTTTCTGTGCCTGGTCTCTGTTGCACTTTCTGCCTCCATTCTTTGCATGATTGTTATATTTCTTACTAGCATCAGGTTTCCCCTCCTCCTCCACCTCCCCATCCTCCTCTTCCTCCTCCTCCTCCCCATCCTCCTTCTCTTCCTCCTCCTCCTCTTCCTCCTCTTCCTCCTCCTCCTCTTCCTCCTCCTCTTCCTCCTCTGCCTCCTCTGCCTCCTCCTCTTCCTCCTCCTCCTCCTCTTCCTCCTCCTCCTCCTCCTCCTCTTCCTCCTCCTCCTCCTCTTCCTCCTCCTTCTGCTTCTTTGGTACCTTCTCTCCAACTTTCTCTCCCTTCTTTGCCCTGGCCATTTTAGGTTTGAACCCTGGCTCTGGAGGCGCAGGTTTAATACACACCTTTAGCAACCTCTTCATCCTGCCTTTTGAACATTGTGGCTGAGGAAGACTTGGACACTGATGGCAAGGATACAGATGCAGCACAGGGTGGGGGAGTCCACGGGAGTTCTTCTGGCTGCTGCTTCTTGCTGATCAGGCTTCTGGGGCTTATTCATCATCAACAGCTTTTTTTTTTTTTTTCAAGAATTTTTACTTCTTCTTTGGCGAACTTTTTGTTTTTAATCTGTTGACAACTTTGTGAATTTCTTTTTCAATTGACTATTTTTATTTAATTACATCCCAAATGTTGCCCTCTCCCCACCCATCTCTGAGAGTTCTTCACCTCTGAGAGGGTGCCACATCTCTGTAACCCCCAACCCCAAGCCATCATATCTCTACAGGATTAGACACATTCTCTCCCACTGAGGCCAGACAAGGCAGCCCTCTGCTACGTAAGTTCTGGGGCCCTCAGACCAACCCATGTATGCTCTTTGTTTGGTGACTCAGTCTCAGAGAGCTTCCAGGGGTCCAGGCTAGTTGACACTGTTGGTCTTCCTGTGGGGTTGCCATCCCCTTCAGTTCCTTTAATCATTTCCCTAACTCTTCCATACGAGTGCTTGACCTTCATCCAATGTTTGAATGTATCTGCATCTGTTTCAGTCAGCTTCTGGTTAGGGCCTCTCAGAGAACAGGCATGCTAGGCTCCTGTCTGCAAGCATATCATAGCATCAGTAATAGTGTTCGGGATTGGTTTCCACCCACATCTTAATGTCTACTACAGCACCCTTGAGAACTTAATGAGTTTTATATTTTTGCCAGGTCATTAACTCTACCATGGTGAAAAGGATTCTGAAGCTCCTTTGAAAATTCAAAGCTGGTTCCATCTCTTGCATACCCAACTCCCCCAACCCTCCGGTTACTTTCTTCCTTCTCTGAGTAAAGAAGCATGGACGAGAGTGCCTCATTTTCCTGCCCATCCAAAGCCCCCTCTCTCCAAAGGAGCTGCCTCTTCCCTCACTGACTTTTCAGGTTGCTTTGTCATAAGTTTTTAGAGAGTGTTCTGCCTTTAACACATTGAAACACTGCTACATACCATCATGATTCTTGTACCATCTGAATGAAACTAAAATCTCGTGATGAAATCACAGACTGTCATCCTTTTGTTGTCAGTGGGATATCCCATATATAGTAATGGGATGAACATGAACCTTGTATTACAAAGGTGAATTTTTCTGAACTTTTGATATTTTTACAGTCATTTATAGGTCATTGTTGTGAACCAATCATCTCTGAAAAAAATCTTACTCAGAATACATAGTACTTACGCAATGTTCTAGCCTCTTGGGGTTATAGCAATAACTATCCAAGTAACCTCGGGATACAGAATAAGTCGATCATTAGGTATGTTGGTATAAATCCTGTTACTCACGCAGAGAGATGAATAGCATCCAGCACTAACCAACTCAGACGGGCATCTCAGACTTTCAGCTCTGGGTTCTTCCTAATTAATGTGAGAAGATTGGATGAGATGATTTCTGTGTTCTCTACTGTAACTCCATTCTCTCTTACCACTGTTTCCAAAGTGACTGAAAGAAGTGGCTTCCTCAGTGGTCAGCATCCGACTGTGATTCATTAGAGCTCGTTATACACAAACTTATTGAGTTGTTGTTCTTGAGTCTTCAGTGGCCTGGGCATGGCTTTTGAGACAAAGGTCTTTAAAACCCACTTACCTAAAAACTAGGAAAGAAAAGGCTGTCCTTTTCTCCTAATAAGTGACTTTGGCCTTCAAGTGAGCAAGTACATAATAATAAATAATTAAGTATACGTTTTCCCCTTCAACCAAATATTAATATCATATATTGTTGGATAAGGGAAGAATTAATCAAAAAAATCCCACCAGTAAATTAGGAAATATATAAAAATGTGTAATTAAACTATAAAAATATACATAAAAAATTAAAGTATTAAAACTGTAATAAAAGTAAAAAATTATATCCATCCGAAACAATCTTAAGATAATCACTGAATTTAAAAGTTACATAAAAACTTCTGAATTGTTGCTTGGATAAGTAAATTATTATAAAAACCTACAAAAATCAGTCTTCTGGTGTTACAGTGTGGACACAAGAGCTCAAGGTTTCGGGGTTTGAGGAAATGGTTCAGGGTCAGGGTCAAAGGGCATCACTGACAGTTTCCTGGGATTACTTCTCTGGGGTACGTATTGGATATGCAGGGATTTCTAGCTAGAGAGTAAGCTCCCTTTATATGTCTGCCAGACGCTCATCAATTCATTTGGCAACTTTTTTAAAAATGCAAAATTATACTAAGAAGATTGAAGTTCAAATAGAGCCCATCTCGTGGGGTTGTTGAGTGAGAGACAAGAGCTAGGAGAGCCGGAGAGCTCACTGAAGCTGGCAGGAGAGCTGGGTGAGGCCTCAGAAGGCAGGGTCCAGATGTGCACTTGTGGACATCAGCCACTCTCTCCAACAGACATTTTCTCAAATACTAGTTTTATTCATTTATATTTTAGGGTTTTTTTTTTTTCAAAATTGGAAAGACACTAAAGATGACATGAAAATTATTTTCTAACCTATCATTGGTAACACTTGTTTGTGTGGTTTTGTTGCCTCTTCTGTATAGACTGGCATAGTTGTAGGACTGAGGCATTAGATCAACAAGGTGAGCCAGGAGTAGTGTCATGCAATTCTGCTAGGAAACAAAGAAATGGCGTATATTGTGGTGGTTTGCATAGGAATGGCCCCATAGACTCATGTGTTTGAATGGTTGGCCATTGGGAGAAGCACTATGAAGAGACGTGACATTGTTGGACAAGGTGTCACTGTGGAGGTATGCTTGGACATTATGTATGCTGAAACTGCCCAGTATGAGACATAGTCTCTTCCTTTTTGCCTGGGGATCAAGATGTAAAACTCTTGGTTCCTCTAGTACCATGTCGGCCTGCATGCTACCATGTTCCCACCATGATGATAATGAACTAAACCTCTGAAACTGTAAGCCACCCCCAATTAAATGTTTTCCTTTATAAAAGTTGTCATGGTCACATTGTCTCTAATGAAGACATATAGAGCAAAACAAAATACCATGACAAGTAGGTGGGTCACAGGGACAGAAGCCACCTGAAAAACTCTCAAAAGCCTAAACAGGCCCAAACAGTCTTAACAATGAAATAAATATAATTTTGAGTTATGACTCAAAGTATAACATATACCTATCTATATTGTTAGAATTAATCTAACCAATTACTAAGTAGAGAAAAATAACTTATGCATAAAATTTCAAAAGGAAGTATGTTGAGTCTTTACTCTTAAAGAAAGAGAGACATACCTCTCTTTTGAATTTAATCTATATTGTGATTTTATTGGTGTACATTATTGTACATGGTCCTGGAGATTCTAATTCTGAGATGTTGGCTTTCCCCATTACCTCTTTCAAAAGAATTAATTACACAGAAAAGGTAAAGATGTTTGCCTATTTATTTGTCTATTTGTTGGAACAAAATGCCCGCAAAATGCCACCTGAGAAAAAAAAAAAAAAAAAGGTTTACTTTAGTCTCATAGTTTGAGAGTACAGCACATCTCAGTGCACAAAGCACGGCATCACCAAGGTGAGGTAGATCACACTGCATCTACAATGAGGAAACAGAGAGACACAGTGGTGGCTCTTGGTTTGTTTTCTGTTTGTCATCAGCCCATGGAATGGTATCGCCCACATTCAAGGTGGGCCATCCCTCCTCAGTTTCCCTAAGTTGGAAACTCCCTCAGCAGCATGTTCAGCAGGTTGTTTCCTTGGTGATTCCAAATTCGATCTAGCTGGAGATATGAGCCATCCTATGGTGAAATACCGAAAAGTACCTTGGATCAGGTGACAGTGTCCCCAATTGAGGATTTGAGGGAAATGTGTCTGTAGCCCTGGTGATAGTCCTTCAAGTCCCTGATCTCCATCTAATTATTAGAAAAATATCAGACAAATAGCAAGAGAGGCCCCTTACAATGTATATGACCTTACACTCTCCAAAACCAAGGTAGGTCTGAGCAATTGCCACAGCACTGAAGGGATGATGGGGCAGTCTGGATGAATTACAAAACAGAAAGGTCACTAAGTCAACGTTTTGACACTCCTAATATGCAGCCCAGTCAATAATGATATTTCAGTATTTGCTCATTGATTTCAACCAGTGTATCATATTAATATAAACTGTCAGGCATGATAAAGTGTATATGGCAATTTGTTATGCTATGTGTTCAATTTTCTTTCAATCTATAACTGTTAGATAAGTGAATAATAAATGAATTAACAAACAAAATATGACTCATAATAGCCCTGGCTGTTCTCAAACTTCTGTGCTCAGCTGCTATTTCTGCCTCAGCATCCTCTAGAGCAGCTGCAACTATAGGTGAATGCCACAGTTGGGAGACACAGGTGAATGCCACAGGTGAAAGCCACAGGTGAATGCCACCAGTGAATGCCACAGATGAGTACCACTCCACTGCACCTGTCTACTCTTGTATTCATTTTAATAATTAAAAAAAATATCCTACCAGAAAACTGAGCAAATCGCTCAGTCAGAAAAGTGCCTACCAGACAAGCATGAGGTTCCAATCCCCAATACCAACATAAAAATCTGAGCACAGTGGTTGGTACTTATAATCCCAGTGTTGAGGTGGCAAAGCCACATGAGATTCTTTGAGCTTACTGGTCATCCAGCCTGGCTAAACTGCTGAACTGGCGAGAATTAGGTTTACTAAGAGATCCTACCTATCTCAAAATATAAGATGGAGAGTGACAGGAATATATCAGACATTGACTGCTAGCTTCTAATGCATTCACACACATGTCACACACATGTGCACACACACATACACACACACACACACACACACAGTGGGAGGTGGAGCTGCCTAGTGTGCATCTCAAAGCTTCATCCTTTTAAGCGTTTTGCATCCTTGACTGGGTTTGTCCAGGTACCAGTGGTTCTCAATTTTAGTAGCATAGCTATTTATACCACCTAGTACATTCTGATAGCCACAATCAAGCTTTCTGTTGATGAGCACTGGTGTAAGAAACACCTTGTCAACACTGCTGTGAGTCCAGCTCTGCCAGCAGACATTTTATGTGTATGAGTCACACAGCTGTGTCTTCTGCTGTTTGTATCAAATGTCTCTCTGTCATGATAGAGAACAAGTGGCAGCCATTTTTCTCTCTTGCTTGAGAAACTTTGAGAGCTCTAGCAACAGGCAGATGAGTAGAATAGTGGTTATACTTGATTTACAAAATTGGAACCACTGTGCTACTTAAATCAGCAAAGTAAAAAATCTCCTATGTTATTTTTATTCATTTCCTCAGAAACCCATTTCTTAGGATACGGCAAACGGTTGCAATGGGAAAATTGAAATGAGGTTAAATTAAGGGAGATAAAAAAAATGAAATCTTCTAATTTGAAAAAGTTAACTAAAGGTATACTATCTTTGGAGAGTAGACAGGACCCCTGTTAACTTTGCAGAAGTGCTATCAAATCCTGCCTGAGGGGTCAAGAGGCAAGCTCCAGGCTCAGCATAGAGGCTGCAAGGTGCTGGCCCTTCAGCTCATTGTTCAGCCCTGCATATCAAGAAGGTTTTGCTAAACTTGCATGAATCAGAGGTCATCTCCATCTGCCATTTAAAAAATGCTATTTTAAGGAAAACTGCCCATTCTGGTTGTTCAACTAAAAAATTTCTCAATAATATCCTAACTGAAGTGCTATGTGTTCAGAAAGCAAGATGCTGCAAAGAGTAAGGGCACAGAATAGAAGATGGGAACCAAGGCGCCATCTTTCCCTTCACTCAACCTTGTAACCAGCATGTCTGCAGAGCTTACACAAAACTGTAAAAAGTCCTGAGAAGATATCAAGATCTCTCAAAACCAGGCATCAGCTAGGTTCTTTAACATCTAGGACAGAATAATTCCTCCTTAAGAAAGGAGTTTCTGTACACACAATTCCCAGGCTAGACAAAGAAACCACAAAATTTAACAGTTCTTGATCATCAGATTCAGACGTAGCCACAGGCCCTTTTGGCAGCTTATTCAGTTGACTCTCTGGTTCATGCAGATTTGCCAGGTGAAAATCACTATCTTTTAGAATCAAAAGGTATAGAGCAGCCAACCAGTAGTCAGGCTGGTGGAGCTGCTGTGTTTTAGTTTTCTTTTGTGCAAAACAAAGATAAGAGTACTTTATGTGTGCAAGAAAGGAGTGTCTAAAACCATATAGGGCTTCACAGAAAACATGGCTCCATTGTGATAGTTATATCATGATATAATGTGATCATTATAGCATGAGAACTCTCTTACCACACAGGAGACATGGCTCCCTCTGTAAGGACTAAAAGGTTACAGTTCTGTCTCAGTTACAAATGAGGTACTGGAGTGGAGTGGAGAATATAAAGCCAGCTTCACATTCATGTCAGAGTGGGATGCAGCAGAATTGATGGTGCCTGTGAGTAGGAAAAGAAAGTGCTCATTTACGAGTGCTGGGAAAATTAGTTCATTCTAATGAAAAATTCCACTTATATCCTAGACTCACTTTATAAGTAAAAATAAATCAAATGGATTGACAACTTCAGTGCAGAAGAGAGTCTGTGAGGGACTGGGGTGAAGGAACTGCTTGATCACCTTGGATTAGGGAGGATTTCTTAGAAATGTCAGAAGATGCAAAGAGAGAAGAGGATGGGTCTGGTGAAAATCTCTGTTCAGAATGCATGGTAGACAAGATTAAAAGCCAGTGACAGATAAGAGATAAAGTAGTATCTCACTGTGTGCAGGCAGGAAGGACTAGTGCCAGAACATTGACAGAATACCTGCAATCAATAAAAACAAGAAAAATAACCTAACTGGAAGAAGGAAGAAGGCTATTACTACTCAAACCACCAAAGGGAATGATGGTTGAAGAAGGGTTCTCACCGATGGGTAATCAGAAAATTCCAAACCACAGGGACTAACTTATAGTTACAGTAAAATTAATAAATTAATAAATGTTATTAGCCATTGTTAGTTATTATCTCAGGTGGGAAATAGGACCAGCCACAAGTGGTAACTTTATAAAGGTTCGTATAACGATTTTCATAAGCTATGTAGCAATGTGAATCGAATTTTATAGGGACATTTTCCACAGTACAAGAGTCTCTTAAATGCACAATAGAAATGGACAGAGAGATGCCTCAGCTGCTAGGGGCATGTACTGCTCTTTTCAGAGGACCTGAGTTTGATTCCCAGCACCCATGTCAGATGCTTATAACTGCTTGTAATTCCAACTCTGACTCCTCTGGCATCTGAAGGTAGTTGCAGGCGTATACCTACATACACACAGACACATATTCATACATATAATTAAGAATAATGAACAAAATCCTAGAACAGGGTCTGGGAGCTATCTCAGCTAGCTGGTAAACTTCTCACAGGCATGAAGACCTGGGTCTAGTCTCCAATACTTACGGTTTAAAAATAAAAAATAAAGGCCACAGTAGTACAGAATTATAGTTCCAGGCCAGCTGAGGGAAAGACAGGAGTATCCCCAGGGTTCACGGGGCAGCCAGCCTTACCTATTTGGCGGGTTTCAGGTTGAGTGAAAAATTGCTTCAGAAGATAAAAGCTCTTATAGCTCTTATTGACAATACTAATGACCTGAGCTCAGCCCCCTGGAACCCACAGAGTAAAAAAAAGAATCAGCTCCCACAAGCTATCCTCCAACACACACACACACACACACACACACACACACACACACACACACACA
>JANHMN010000006.1:65570385-65589934 GCA_030674055.1 Rhabdomys pumilio
CACACACACACACACACACACACACACACACACACACACACACACACGCACACACACACGCACGCACGCACGCACACACGCACACGCACACTAAATAAATAAAAGTGAAACAATTTAATTTGGGTCTGACAGAGGTTCTATGGGTAAAGGCTCTTGCCACGTAAGTTTGATGACCAGAGTTTGATCCCTAGATTCCAGTGACTCACACAATCTGTCATATAACCTCCAAAAATCCATTGTGAAATTACTTAAACACGCACACACCCAAACACGTACTAAATTGGGATGAGCAGTGAACAAAGTTGTCCTGTTCCGTCACACACCTGTACGTAAGTACTCTGTACTTACATGTATTCTTGTGCACATACTTGAACACACTTTCACATACACGATGCGCATAAGTGCTAGATGCTAACAGGAAAGAGAGAATAGTTTAGGGTGTGATTTATACATCCAATGTTTTTGTGATGTGGAGCTCAGAGAAGAATTAATGACTAAGGACAGAGGATGAAACACAATGATAAAACAAATCATTAAGAAAAAAATATGTTAGAGGTTTTGCCTTGTGTACTATACAGCAATGTTTACATCTGAGAGTCCACGAGAAGCGCTGTGGATTCTGCATAGATGTCATGGGTAGAAGGTGGATGAAGTGCTTAAGAGGTGCCCATGTGCAGCCACATAGTTGGTGAGGAGGATAAACAAAGAGAAGGAAATTCAAGTCCTGAAGCTGAGATTATTCTCTTTAACGTAGCACAAGCTAAACATCAAAGCTGGTCACATTCATACACTTCCCTGCACTTAAAGACCCAAACAGTTACAAATAATAATAATAATAATAATAATAATAATAATAATAATAAAATCATCCTAAGATTGAGATGAGGGAGGAAAAAGTCAATTACCTATCTTAAATGTGTAGGGAGAGAAAGGGTCTAAGATAAACCTCACTGACATCAGCCATTTCTTCAGAGAAGTGACTGGCCCCTTGATGGCCCTTTCACAGTCAAGGGGTAATTGAATGTTAATTCCACTGACCTTATTTGCACAGCTCCTCCATCCCCCAGCAGCCCTGGCTGTCAGGCAGCATGCCTTACATAGCTGTAGACTTATGTTTTCCTTTTGACTGAATTTTTTACCTGAGGCATTTCAGTCCTGTAACTTCAGCAATCAATTTAGGCCCAAAGCAGCTCAGACCACAATACCCTGGAAGCAAGTATTTGCATGCAAACTAACAGCTTAAGCACCAGAGAAATCAGCTCCATCCAAACAGACAGAAGGGAGACTCTATGCAGAGATTTAACTGCACAGATAAATTTGCTAGTCTATGAGATGGGCTGCGTGCGTATGCATCTGTCTGTCTGTCTGTCTGTCTGTCTGTCTGTCTGTCTGTGTCTATGTGTCTACCTGTGTGTCTGTGTATGCGGATGTCTGTGTGTCTGTGTGTATCTGTTATCTGTTGTGCGTGTATTTTTGTGTATGTCTGTGTGTATCTGTGTGGGGGTGTCTATGTGTAACTGTGTACGCCTGTATGTGTGTATATATCTATGTTTCTGTCTTTCTGTGGGTGGGTGTTTGTGTATCTGTCTGTGTGGGTGTGGGTGTGGGCTGTCTCTGTGTATGTCTGTTTGTGTATGTTGTCTGCTGTATTTTTATAGCATCTTTTACAGGTGGTGAGCTATTTTTAAATGCTGTTTTTGTTAGTAATCTTAAACTAATGCCTTATGAAGTAATAATAAATTTCTAATAGCTAGAGATGTCATAAAAGGAGAAATGGTTTGAAATGTAATTTGAATTGAATTAGACTGAGACTGTTAGAATTTTGTGTTTTAATTTTTAGATAACCCAATTTCTTTCTAAGATAGACAAGGACTATGAAGAACCAGCTTTGCTATTTGTCCTGAAAACTTGTCAATTGTTGACATTCTGTCTAAACTCCACCGCCCCCCACAGTTACCTGGCAACAGCCAGGTAGGCCTGACCCACTATAAAAGAGGCTGCTTGCTCCACCCTCCCTCTCTGGCTTTCTCTTGCTCTCTTGCTCTCTCTTGCCCTCTTGGGCTCTTCCTTTTTCCCTCATTTCCTAGTCCCTTCCCCCTCCCTACTCTATTTCTTTCTCCCTCTCTCTACAGTTCATGAATGGCCTCTACTTCTTTACTCTCTCCCCTTCTCTGCCTTTCTCTTCCTCTACTACCCTCTTAATTCCCTTCCCCATTCCCTGAATTAACTCCCTCAGGGGGAAGGGATGTCTTGACTTGGGCCCGCTGAGATATCCCCTTCCCCCATACCTCACCACACCTCCATAGAACGTATTCTTTCTCACTTTATCTTTCTATAAACACATCATCAATACATACACATACATATACACACACACACACACACAAATATATATATATATGTATATATATACATATATATATATATTAAATTTTTAACTTCTAACGACAACATAGCAAGTATTTTTTTTTTTTTTTTTTGGTTTTGTTCTTTATAAGGACAAGGATAAAAACATTTGCTGGGCTCCAGCATAGACCATCAAATTTATTTACTAAATCTGGATATTTTAACCAAGAGAAAAATGGCCATATCTGTTGCCCTAACTGCGAAAGAATTAGGCCTGGTTCATCTTGGCCTTCTTTTGTATCCTCCTACAGAATGAAGCTAATGAAGTCTAAATGTGACTGGCATATAAAACATGTCTTTTCCAGATATCTGCTGGTGTTTGGAGGAAGAACAAACAGTTCACTTCTCACTGTATCTGGGAGTAGAAGGGAATTTAGGCAGCTGGCCCCAGAAAATGGTATTCAATATTCTTACTCCACCTGACATAGACAAGGAAGTCATTCCCACTGCCTAATGGTAAAAATAAAAGCATTTTACCTCACCTATGGGCCTACAAGTCAATGCTATGAAAGGAAAACTTTCTTAGTAAATAGCAGCATACTCATTGATGTAAAGCAAGAAGTACCTAGAAGACTCTTTAAAATTACTGCACAAGGAATATTGTCAGGGAACTAAACTCTGTCAGGTCTCAGCTCCACCACTGGCAGGAGTTACAGAAGACACTGAGAAACAAAGATACAAAGCCTGGTTATCTTTATGGGCATTTTCCTGAAACAGAATCTCACTCCACAGCCAAAGCTAGCTTAGGACTCAAGACCTCCCCGTTTCAGTGCTTGGGGCACAACAGTTATAAGTCAGCACTGCTATGTTTGGTTCTAATGACATTCTCAGCAGGGAAGAAAGTTGCATCCACTTCAGTAAGACCTCTTTGCTAAAGATGCTGAAAACTGATCTGAGGAGCCACTACTTTCCTACCAACCAAAATATGCCTAGACATGCTCTCTGTAGCTGCCCAAATCAAGAGTTTTCTTTTCACCTCTACTTGCGTCCCTCTTCCTGCATACCAGACAGCAAAGCCTCACAGACTGGTCTCCCCATTTCTTCCTCCCTGTTTTCACTGTTGCCCACAAGGTCTCCCACTTTGTCTCTTTTGTAGATCAAGTCCCTCCTTCTGAATGCCACTGCCCCATCTCCCCTCACTTTCAGAGTTTTTGTCCCTCCCCTTACTGCAGTTTAAATCCTCAATCTCTAAGTTGGTTTATGTCATTTCCCTGTTAAAATTTCTCCCACTAGACACGGATTCTTAGTCTTAAAGGTGAAGAATAAAACCTTTAGTGGGGTATGATTTACTTTTCTTACTGCTGTGATGAGGTATCAATAAAGCAACTAAAGAAGGTTTGTGTGATGGAAAAAGAGTCACTTATTATCTCCCTGTGGCTATCTGACAATGGACACCAAGGTTCTGGAATTTCTCTTGGAATCTCTTCTTGAGAGAAGAAAAATGTCTGAGGCCTGATGATCCCAGCTAGAGGGGGAGCTTGTCTCCCAAGAAGAGATTTCTCACAGTAGGAGTTGAGATGATAATTCCTTAATGATGGGCAGGACACTTTGGCCAGGACTGCTTAGATATGCAAACCTCTTCTTGCCCTCTATTTAAACCTAAACTTCATGTCAGTATCAAAAAGAAGGACCTGGAATGTGAGTCACTGGAACTCTATTCTTCCCAAAGTAGCCATACTAAGTAAATCTTTCTCTTCTTTCTGCTGTTATTTGTCTAATTATTTGGCCCATTGAGACTCAGAGGGCCAACCCTAGCTTGTTACAGCTGCCAGGGCCCAGGCTCTGGCTGTTACAATTCCAGTAACAGGGCAGAAGATTAATTTGGCATAGACTCAGAAGATGCAATGCATTGTGAATGAGAATATGTGCTGACAGGGAAGGTTTGGACTGTGGTAGTAGGAAACAGCATTTCACATTTTGGTGGCAGAAGAGAGGGCAAGAAGCAGGAACAAGTGAAAATCCTCAGAGGCTCAGCACAGGGATTCAGCTCTAAGGGAAGCCATCCATCCAGAACATACTGCAACCTCCCATAATAGCTTGGTATCAAGTGTTTGCATGAGCAGGCAAAGAGCATTTTAGAATTACACTAGGGCAGTGGAGCTCAAGAGTTTACCTGGGTAAAAGTTACTAGATGTCATTGATTTGTGTGGAAAGTTCATCTTGTAGGCGGTGAAGGCTTTTTAGCCTGAGTGTGATAAAATTACAAGAACTGCTTGGGGGAGAGAGTTCCATAGAGGTCAATATGAGAAGGAAAAGTAAAAACCAAAAGGAAGAAGATGGCCTTAAATATCATAGGAAAAAATCTAAGGAAACTAGGCAACAGAGGATCACAGAAGGTTGAGAATCCTTGGGTTTCTTCATGATGAAGTGTCAAGCAGCTTGACATTGAGAGACACACATTGATGTGACTGACATAGTATCACCAGAGACAGGAAAGCCAATCAGAAGGCCCTTGAAAAGACTATTGAAGAAAGCTATTTGTTTTGAATCCTCTTCTCCCATGGCATGCCCTGCATCTCAGTTTTTAGAAATGTCCTTCTAGCCTCTCCCATCTGTCTATACAATCTGGACCTTTTTGACCTAGATTCCCTTGTGTTGGAGACCATATCATAGGAAGGAGCACTTCCTGGTGGTTTCCAGCTGGATGGGTGGACTCATCACTTTGACAGCTGTTTCCTGATGTTCCACTGAGTTCTCAGTGTGAGCTGTTTATTTTGCTGTTTGGCTCTCTACACGGTATCATTAGTTCACCGGTGCTTGGCAAGTTTAATCCTAACGTGAATGGTGCAAGTGAAGACATGTTGAAACTCCCTGAAGTATTAGCTTTCCTGGTATCTGGAGGAGATGAGATGTGATACCAATTATACGGTGCTTTCATCTTCAAAGCTCCGTGCAAACATTGTCTAATTAACCCTCCTCACTATATACCCAGAAGGCAGGGAAGCATCATTAAGCCTGCACTTCCTGGGGGAAAACACTGAAAACACAAGGCAAATGACAAGCCCTCCACCAGAATGTTAGAGCATTTATGCCAAAACCAGCAATGGAGAACTCCTGACCCTCTCTCCTAAGCTGGGGCCAAGGAGGGAATCAGCATTGAAACTTAGATTTATTGCAAAGATCGTGCCCAATATCTTCTCTTAAGGCTTATCAGAGAATAGGGAAATAAATCATGCTCCTACAGGGAGGCAGACTTTGGGGTCCTGGGGCTGAGTTTGTACTGCCTAGTCCCATGACCTCTCCATACTTTGAATTCCTTATCTGCCAAAGGGGCCCAGTAAGCCTATGATTGCCAGCCCATCAAAGTGCTAAAATAGCTAGTGAAATCTCAGAAAATGAACTTTAATGATGTCCTATGACGCGGATCATGTTATCCACTGAGAAAAGTGTTGATTCTGCATCTTTTCTCCTCTATAACCCCACCTCTCCTCATTACCTCTTTTCTTATATCCTCAGGATCTCTCCTCCAGCTAAGTGATTTCAGAAACAGCCTCCAAGGCCCTAATTCAAGCCTTAAGAAACAAGTTAAGATTGTGCTTGCACCAAGAGGCTTTTTTTTTTTTTCAGAGACCAGAAGCCATGGCAATTCAGGCTGAAGTCCTGATTGCTGCTCTGCAGATGAGGCATTTATGTTGGCAGAATTCTGGTACCCCACGTCCCCAGACCATCAACATTCATAGCAGCAGATGATGAGTTTTGACTACTTACTTGGATCCAAGCTCTATCCTGAAAGGAGGTTAGGTGTTACAGGAAAACAGATGAGCTCTGCTCTTTCTGCTACTATGAGATAATTTCATTCATATGTGCCTCTTCATTATCACTAATGGCAACTAGGTCTACCCACCAGGGTGACCATGGTGATTAAATGAATCAATGTCCATTGAAGTACAGCATGCTGTCAGGTACATGAGTGACACACTTGAACCTAATACTGTCATTGGTACTGGCTTGTACTATGAATACCTGTGGCACTAGGTGATGTCATTAGTTTCAGGTATAGTCAAGAAGCTGAGGGCTACAAGTGAGTGCACTGTTACAGTAAAACACCTAGGTCATGGTAGATTTGGTTCATGTGTGGAGCAGCCCTGGCTATGGGTCAGACTGCAGAGGATTCTCTGCTTCCAGCCCCTTTCCAGGAAGCACCCAAGGGCTGCCAGTTACTAGCCTAGGTTCAGATCTCAGCGATCACTAATCAAACACAAAATTCTATTTACCTTGGTTTGTTCTTATTATTTATTTATTTATTTATTTATTTATTTATATAATTAGAGACAGGGTTTCACATATCGTAGGCTGGATACAAAACAATTATGTAGCTGAGAATAGCCTCTCTCCATTTCTAGAGTGCTGGAATCACAGGCATGCTCCACTCACATGCAGGCTATGCAGTGCTGAGGAGTGAACCACGAATTTTATGCATGCTAAGCAAACATTCTAATACCTGAGATATATCCCTACATGTGTGTTTATCTTTAAAACACACACACAAATGTATCCACAACAAAAGCTTGGGCTCAAACACTAAAAACAATGTGAAATGTTTTGAAATTTCTAAAAGGGAAAATTCTAGAAGCCTCTCTCTTTAAATATGCAAGTTCTTCAGTACATGACCCAGGCTAAGATGAACTCGGGTACTATAAACATGACAATGGAGAGAACCAGGCTCTAAAGGCTTTAGAATAATCTATACTTCAGTGGCTCCTCTTTGTGTGGGGATGATTGACAGTAAGATGTGGGATCCAAGATAATTTCACAGAGTTCAGAGCCAGACACCTGGCAGAGCAAGGCACCTGGAAAAGATTTCATATGGTCATGAGGTAGCAAACCTCCACACATCTCCTAAACCAGAAATCCCAGAGAGGATGGGATTCCTTGTGTACCTGCTGCTTGTACCCTCCAAAAATCCCTCCAAGACCATTCATCAGAGGAGGGGGCCTGTGGGACTACAGAGCCTGGAATCCTCTAGGAGAACAGAAAGGAAATGAGGGTGTTTGCAGTCTTTAGAATCTGGGGTTCTTAGTCTGCTCTGCATCACAGGATTTCACCAGCCTTAGTTAATTGTGATTGCCAGCCTAACTGGATCTGAAGCCAACTAAAAACATACCTCTAAACAGGTCCGTTAGCACATTTCCAGGAAGCACTGACTGAGGTAGGTAAGCCCTCCCTTACAGTGGGGTGGCATCTTCCTTTGGAGGCCCATACATAAATAGTTAGGCTAAGACAAAACCTTGTCTGCCTGTCTTCATCCCAGGTGGATCAGTACATCTGTCTTGTTGCTGCTTGCTGTCCTTCACTGACATCACTGGTGTCTGGGTTTGGTTTCAACAGATGAATCCCTAGAGTGGGGCAGTCTCTGGATGGCCTTTCCTTCACTCTCTGCTTCACTTTTTGTCCCTGCATTTCCTTTTGACAGGAGGAATTCTGGATTAATGTTTTTGAGGTGGGTGGGTGGCTCCGTCCCTCAACTGGGGGCCTTGCCTATCCACTGGATATGAACTCTATAGGTTCTATCTCCCTTTTGTTCGATATTTTGGCTAAAGTCTTTCCTGTTGGGTTCTGAGAACCTCTTGGGTCCCTGGCGTCTGGGAGTTTCTAGTGGCAATCCCCAGTTCCCCACCCCCCACTTCTACACACCTCTTTTCAAATTCCTGTACGCCTCCCCCATCTCCTTTTATATCTGAACTGGCCTGCCTTTTTCCCTCCCCCTCTTCTCTCCCTCCCAGATCCCTCTTTCCCTCTACTTCACAGAGATTATTCTCTTCCTCCTACTGAATAGTACTGTAGTATCTACACTTTGGTGTGATCTTATTTCTTCTTGTGTTTCATATGGTCTCTGAGTTGTATCCTGGGTATTCTGAGCTTCTTTTTGGCTAATATCCACTTATTCATGAGTACATACCATATGTGCTCTTTTGTGGCTGGGTTATTTCACCCAGGATGATATTTTCAAGTTCTATCCATTTGCCTGTGAATTTCATGAAGACATTGTTTTTAACAGTTGAGTAGTACTCCAATTGTGTAAATGTACCACATTTTCTATATCCATTCTTTGATTGAGGGACATCTGTGTTGTTTCCAGCTTCTGACTATTATAAATAAGGCTGCTTTGAACATAGTAGAGCATGTGTCCTTGTTATATGATGGAGCATCTTTTTGGTAAATGTCTTTATGGACCATATGGAGTGGTATAGCTGGGTCCTCAGGTAGAACTACTTCCAGTTTTTTGAGGAACTGCCAGACTGATTTCCAGAGTGGTTGTACCAGCTTGCAATCCCACCAGCAATGGAGGAGTGTTCCCCTTTCTCCACATCCTTGCCATCATCTGCTGTCACTTGAGTTTTTAATCTTCGTTTGTTTATATAGTGGATTAAGTTGATGAATTTTCATGTATTGAACATCTCCTCCATTCCTGGATGAAGGCTACCATCCTTTCTATGTTAATGGAAACTATCTTAAAGTCACTAAGGACTTTGCTGATCAGAACCCTGTTTAGGCCTGGGAAAACACATAGTAATCCTTGCTGATATCTGCCAAGTGGACCAATCTGGCTGTATTGTATTCTCTGTTCCCCAGGACAGAGGCTCCTATGCTTCAGGCAGAAAATGTAAATGTTCATCCTTCCTTCTCCATAGCAGTGGCCTGCAGGACTGTTTTCAGAACTGATCAGAAAATCTCTTTTAAAACAACATGATCCCATCCTGCCTTGTGAATTGGCTAACTGGAGTCAACCCCACCTACACTCCAGAATAAGAACAAACACACATCATATTGTAGCTTTGAAACGCACAATCCAGCTGGCTCTCCCACTTCTACCTTCCAGCTACAGCAGTGGCCTCCATGCCACCCTGGCCCAGGTGATGAGGTCCAACAATAAGTAAATTGGCAGCACCCAGCTGCCTGTGGAACATGTCACACTATGATGCTGATCTGAGTACTGTCCCTCTTCTCCCAGCTGGATTTTGTGACAATTTGCACATAATGTATGCTTCACCCTCATGAATAATGTCCCCATTCAAATATGCCACGGCAGAAAATGTATTCTGGAAGCCACTTACTGGCAAAGGTGAGTGGTTTGCTAAGCCCGTATGTATTTCCAGATGCCTGCTTTCCACTGGCTCTGCAAATGGCACCTGTGGTGCCCAGTTTCTGCCTCATTGTCACTGTGTTATCTTTTAACAGGCATGGCGGGTGCTCCTTGTGCCCAGCACACTAGAGAATGAATAGAAACATAATGTTTCTGCTAAGTTGAGTTTTCATTTCAGCAGAGTGAGCAGGAGAAGAAACAAACAGTAGGGGAAGATGTACAACTCACACTGAGGTGAGACTGTGGCAAAACTGGGCCAGATGTCTTTGTTGTGAGGCCTTCTGATACCTCCCACAGACAGCTGCTGCATGCAGAGAGGCCATTGTAGGGTGAACTTGAAGGACTTTTCCCCCTGTAATAAGGCTAGCACTCTATTTGGGACATGCGTCCTAAAACAGGACACTGGTCCTGCTCCATGCTGCCTGGCTCATCTATCAGACCCTAACCTACAACCTCAGCCTCCCTTCAGTCTGCTGTGAGAGTCCTATCATTAAACCACAAGAGCTCTGTATGCCCCTGCAGGGAATATTTATCACACCTTTTTTCTGAGAGCAGACTTTTGTATGTCTGGGTTTGTGCCGCCCAAAGTGAAGCAGTGCTGCCTTCTGGCATTTTCTTCCTTAATTGGCAATTAGGCACACTGGCATGCTCAGCTATACTGATTTTTATTGATTACAATTCTATCATAAGTGTAATAACAGAGTTGGAGGATAGAGTCTCTAACAGGTATGGTCTCACAAGAATACGGTGTTGACCCAGCAGTTTTTAGAGTGGGATCGAGGGCAGTGAGAAGGGTGGTGTGAGCAATGGCTTGGCGTGCCAAGGTACAAAAGGCTGCCTGAGCTTTTCCCCACAAATTCAGAACCAGTCTCAATGTCAGAATACTAGCTTCAGGACAAACCTGCCCAGAACTTTCCAGAATTTTGATCTGAGTCCCAGTGTTCTTTCCTGAGTCCCTGGTTCAGAGTTTTCAAGTAGTGCTCTGATCTGACTCTACTATACTAGTAGTATTTCCTGTATGGAATACTAGTGGTATTTCCTGTATGGTCAAGCATCTTAGTAAGAGATGAAAAATGAATACTCACAAGGTAGGCAATCTAGGTCCAGGATCTCCATGAAATAAGCAGATTCTCATTGGTGTTTCACCTCTGGTGATCTTAGAGGAACAATCTTTACCATGTAATGGGCTGCAGAACCCTCTTTGTGTGGTAACTTCCTTGTGTACTCAGCAGGGTTGTGTGGATACCCTGAGAAAAGAAAAGAAAGTACTTCCTAAGCTTGGTGATCGTTCTTACTACTCTGAAGCTTTTCTTTGGGTCCATAGCCTTAGTGCTAATGGCCAAAATTTTGGGCCTGATTCTCCTTGAGGCTGTGGTCACCTCTACCAAGAATTCAAACCCCAGTGAGTCATGAAAAACATAGAGTACGCAGCTGTTGCAATCACCCTATAGTTTGCAAATGGAGACAACTACCCAGGAAAGAGGTGTGTGCTTTTAGTTACATTTAACTGATTTTTTTTTTAATACAAGGCTTTAAAAACATAGAAATTTGTCCAGATAGCAAGGAATGAAGACCAGATTAGGACCTAGTCAATCAGACTCCCAAATGCCAGATTCAACTTTCTCTGATAGTTGCGGTGACTTGGAAACTCAGATTTCCTTTGCTTGAAAAGGAAGTCATTTTGTTTAACATGAGAACAGTCATGGCTGGAAACACAGCTCTGTTGGTAGAGTGTTTGTCTAGCAAGTGTAAAGTTCTGGTTTGTGACTTACCTCTCTTCATAGCCTCAAATAGGAAGCTGTGACCTTCTTTTGGGATGGTATGTAGCCAGACTCACTCCAGCAGAGTCCCAACTATTCATCAGTTCTACTACTGGCTCAAATTTGACTGTGTACTTACTTCTCCTATTACTGTTTGTTTTTAAAGAAGGACAATGAGCATTAGGGAGATAATACAGTCAATAAAGTGCTTCTGTGTGAGCGTGAGGACTTGGCTCTCATCTCCAGCCTGCAATTCTAGTGCTGCGGAGGTTCAAAGAAGAGAACTCCTATGCTCGTGGTTCAGCCAGACCAGTCTAATCAGTGAGTCCTGAATCCCAGTGAGAGGCCACATCAGAAAAAAAAAAGTTGACTGTACCTGAGGAATCACATGTAAGTTTGACCCCTGCCTGCCATATGCATACCACAATGAAGTATAGAAACACAAACACACTCCCCACATACATACACATACATATACACACAACACATGTATATACTTATGCACACAGACAACACATATACATACGTACCTGCATACATACACACATAAATACATACATATTCATACACACATGTATGTACACACACACACACACACACACACACACACACACACACACACACACAAAGAACAAAGAAGTTCCAGATCATGTTTAGCTACATAGTGAACATAGTGAACCATCATGGTTTCAGAGACCTTGTTTTAATTCATATTTAGGCTACTTCCTCAATTCCCTCTATACCTATTGCTGACATTGTTGAAATAGGCTTCCATCATCAAGCTGCTCCATCTCCCTTGTGTATAGTTTGCCTGACCTGTTGTTTCACTAAATAAAAACTAATAAAAATCATTCTTACATGCTAAGTCCATTTTAAAATTATTTTATTAAGGAAGCTATAAACCTTTACTGTTAACTGAGGACATGCTTTGCCAATTACACAGCTATATCCATTACCTCCCTCACTGGGACCAAAACACCCACCATACCACCTAACAAAAGAGGATTTGTTGTAGCTCAGGGTTTTAAGAGATTCATTCCATCATGGTGGACTATGAATGGTGGACCAAGGCAGCTCATATCATGGTGGGCCAGAGAGAAGAGAGGCAGAAACACCAGCACTCTGTTGGCTTTCTCCTCTTCCCTTCTCATTTCATCTAGGCTCCCAACCCATGGGACATCTAGGGAAGGTCTTCCTTCCCCAGTTAATCCTCTCTTGAGCCAGCAGCAGAGACACTGAGAAGTGTGCTTCGGTCTTCTGAATTCTAAATCTAGTCAAGTTGACAATGAAGATTGATCATCACAGAGACTCAGGAGAACCCCAAGCCAACCACTGTCAGCATCAGTGCCCTATGAATGATGGTCACATGTGCTGTGGCCAAAGTTACATTGTTCACATGTCGTCACATTTCCTCCACCCAAACCTCCATGATACTCTGAGTCACCATCCTTCCGAAAACACTCTCATGGTTATATTCACGTTCAGATCAACCAAGTCCACTTTCAGCCTTTGCCTTTTGAGTGAAACTTTGTCGTGTGTTTAATTGGTTACACAACCTAAGAAAAAGCAGATGTGCCAGAAGAATGCTCCAGTAGAGTATGACATACTTCTGCAACACCCATCTTAAAAGAAATCCAACAATCTCATGAAAGATGGCTTTCTTCCTCATTCCTCAAGTCACCAAAAGCCATTTTACAGTGATTATTTCAGCTGAGTTACTTCTTCCAAGATGCCCTATTTTGATGATGGTGAAAGGTCGGTCTTGTTTTCTTGCTTGCTTGCTTGTTTGATTTTTGATTTTGTTTGGAGTTTGTTTTTTTTTAAACAGAGTCTCATCATATATCACTATTATCCTACCTCAGACTCTACATGTCTGGGATTACATGCGTACACCACTGCAGTCAGTTTATCTTACTGTTTTAACTGAGGAAAAAAAGACACATAAAACTACCCAGAGAAAAGTAAGATTTCTAAAAATAAAGTAAAATGTATGTAAAACTTTAAGATCTTTGTTTAAATCTGAAACACTTCTTGCTCACCTTTCTCATCCAGAGCCTAGAAATGTCTGTTCAGTTGATCAAGGAGTCATTCCCCTTTATTCCCTAGATGAGTTCATCATATATGAATTAGTTACTTCTCTCTTTGCTTTTACCAAACACCCAACAAGCCGCAACTTAGGGAAGAGTTTGTGTTGGTGGATCACTGTTTGAAGGGAACCTGTTCATCCTGACAGGAAAGGCATGGCAGCATTGCCATGGAGCAGTGGTCTTGTCACATTCATAGTCAGAAAAAAAGTAGGCAAGAAGTAGGATCTGAATCAAACCTAAAGGTCAGCAACAGGGACCCTTTAACAAGTCCCCTTCCTATATAGGTCCACGACTATCCCAGATAGCACCACTAGTTGGGAACATGTGAGCCTTATGGGGAAACATTGCAAATTAAAACAGCATTGTACCAAAAGAGTAGGAGGAAAGTCCAGAGTGATCATGAGTTCCTGACAACCCTCTCCTGTGAGTAGTCCCCAAACTACACATCACCTGAACCACACAAGGGGAAGATGATCATGACTAAGCAAATAGTTATCCCATAATGCTCCAGTAACCCATGACTGTGCAAAACACGTGTCTTAGTTACTTTTCTATTGCAGTGAAGAAACACCATGATCAAGGCAGCTGTAAAAGAGTTCCAGAGAGTTAAAGTCCATGAGCATTGTCTTTGTGGCTGTGACTGTGTCAGTCGTAGACAGGCATGACATGGGCATAGTAGCTGAGAGGTTGACCAACAGCTAATTGGAAGGGTGTGGGCTTTTGAAATCACAAACCTACCCCCAGTGACATACCTCCTCTAACAAAATCATAATTCCTAATCCTTCCAAAACAGTTTCACCAACTGGACCCAAGCATTTAACTATCTGAGCCTATAGGGGACTATTCTCATTTAAACCAGAACAACATGTTTCTTGGGAGTCATCACAGTAATGCTTTATTTTTATTGCATGAGTGGATTTTTTCCCTACATGTTCTTATTTATTTAAAACAGAATTGAAGAACTATAAATTAACATAATTGTTGTGAGGTTATAATGTGACTTATTTGGTGAAATGGTTGCCTAACATATTCTGGAATCCAGGAGTGAAAGCATAGGCATATTTGCATATTTTCTAGCACTCTGGGTATGGAACATTAGTTCAAGGTGATCTTTGCTATATAGGGCACTTGAAGCCAATCTTAGATACATAAGGCCTTAAACACAATGTCATTGATCTTTAATGTCAGAGTAGGCTTTTGAGTAGCTTAAAAGTCTTATAAGTATGATTACACACACAGCTATTAGCTTCTTCTTCCTTCTTTTTATTTTCTTTTTTGCCATCTGCCTAACAACCTAGAGCAGTAGGTCTCAACCTATGAGTCATGAACCCTTTGTGGGTTGAGCAACCGTTTCACAGGGGTCACGTAAAACCAACGGAAAACACAGATATTTACGCTATGATTTATAACAACAACAAAGTTGCAGTCATGAAGTAGCAACAAAAATAATGTTATGGTTGGAGGTCACCACATCATGAGAAACTCCGTGAAAGTGTCACAGCATTTGAACGGTTGAGAACCACTGAGCTAGAGTAACTGGAACTTTTACCTAGAGGTAGCCTTGTTTTCCTGGAGCCATGCAGCAATGTTTCTCTTTGCCCTCACTTGTCCTGAAGTGACAGTGGAAAGTAAATAAGCCTGACACCAGAGCTAGAAACAATGCTACTTCCAATACACTTCTGGAATCTTCTAGTAATAGCTCCTTACTTCTTTAGTAGAGTATGTTTAACGAGCCAGGTTAAAATTTTGAGTATAACTATGTCAGATTTGACATGTAAGTTCAGATAATCATCTTTCATTTCTAAAGGGAATCAAGAGGAAGACCACACTGTGTCTTCTTACATATTGTCTCACTTTTCTTCTATGACCTATATTTGAAAGGAAAAAAAGTAATGCTTCTCCATGGTAGCTGTAATGCTCATTATATCTGTCATCAGAAGGCACTCATTAACTCCTAATTGGGCAGGTGCTTAGTTAGAAGGTCCTGGAATTTCAAGCTATAGTAAGTTGGAAGCAGAGCTCATGATGAAGACACTGGAGTTTGCAGAGGGTTTCACTTCATACCTTTGAAAGTATTCTCATTCCCAAGGGATTTGTTCTGTATAAGTCTCCAGATAGCAAGACATAAGAAAAGCATGGGTAGGGGAGGGATGTGCACATACCTGCTGTAAACAGAGTCTAGTGTCTTTCCCTGAAGTATAGATATGTTCATATCTACATTCTCTGAAATAAGCTCCTGTAATGAAGGCATCTCCCCCCTAGAGACCTGTATATTTAATTAGAATTGATTTCTGTACAGCTTGCCTTACCAGGATAGCCTCAAGAGATGAACATGTTGTTATGGGAAGACCCAAGAGGTTCAGCAGTCAATCTTCCTCCAGCATTCTTGGGATTCTTCAAGAACACATGTCCCAATGTTTGCTATAGTGGATACCCCTGTATCTGTGGTCAGAGCTAAAACCTTCAGAACTTCTCTCTGCCCCTCAGCTATGGCAATTGAACAAGGTTCTCCCTGCCACCAATGTTCATATCATGATGGTTCTCACACACAGCAAACTGAAGTCCTTCAAATGCAAACTTCATTTTCTTTTCTCTCCATGAAAAAAAGTCGTTTCTGCTTATAGCTCACCCTGGTCCATTTTGTTCATTAACCCCTTCTGCAAAATATTTTAACATCAAGAATTCACATGGGAGAATATGGCACAAAGGACAACTGTAATGGCTTTCAAATTACTACATTTGGCATAGTTTCACTTTTTAAAGCTAAAACACAAACGATAGGTACAAATGATAGGTGTCTTATGCAGCCAAAATCAAATCAATGTGAGTCAAAGTATCTTATGTTTGTATGATTCTTTCAGTTGACAAAATATATCATAAATCTTTAATCAGTTATTTGAGGGAGGCAAGGACTATCATTTACATCCAAATAGCATAGTTTACTGTCTTCTACTAGATTCAAAAGCTATGAAAGAACTGCAGGTTCAGTTCTAAAGTAAATTTTAACTAGCATCGGACGGTGTGTTAAAAGATGCATGAAAGTGCCACAGTCTATAGCAACCACTCTGATCATTTAAATCACCTAACTAGAAACTTCTCCAAAACACATCTACTTTTTCTCTGCTTAAAACTAACCAAGTGTCCCATGTAAGCAATACTAACCTGGGTTCCTGAATCAGATTTTTTTGTCCAACACATATAACCTATGTGTGAAAAAGTGTGCTTTCACTGTGTCAAACACCCCTAGGTGATCAATAAGGGAGCCTTTTTTTTTTTTTTGGTTCTTAGTTTATGACGTTTCATCCCACAATAACTTGTCCTTGTATCCCTGATTCTTAGGGGGAAAATTGTTACACAGTGCATCATGGTAAGAACGTGCAGTAAAAGGGAGACTATTTAATTTATTGATAACAAACATACAGCAAGGACACACATACACATAGGAAAGAGAAAATAGAAGAGAGGAGGGAGATGGGGAGGGAGAGAGAGAGAGAGAGAGGGAGAGAGCACTGAGGTCCCAATAACCCCTTCAAGTACAGGGCCGTCTAGTGACCTAACTTCTTCACACTAATCTCCAGCTCCTGAAGGTTTCAATATAGCCCTACAGACTGGTATATTTAAGCTCCAAAGTACAGCATCCCCATAATAAACCTGTGATTAGTGACACTTTCAAATATTTCTACTAAGACAAATGTTTCAGAAGGACGTCTGCCTCCTGTCTGTATAATACTCCAGGCTATCCAGGTGGTCACTAGCTCTTACAGTAAGCCTTTAGAAAACTGCTTTTGCAGAATGCTTAACAAACGAACAACAAATTCTCAAAACGAAACCCAAAGGCCATTTCCCAGGACTAGCAGATGAACAAAGACAAATGTAATGGCCCTCTCTAGAACAGGAAGTTGTCAATGCTGAGCTGCTGGGAGTCAAGTTAATTTTTAAATGCTTTGAGGTGATTAGGAAGCCAGCATCACTCTAAATGTAAATAACTCCCTCATTCATTTCCTTCAAGCTGGCTCTGATCCAGGCAGGCTCCAGCTACTTAGCCTGCTGATGAACTGAAGATCTACAGCCTAGTTCAAAATTATCCATTTCCCTATGAAGCCCAGGCTTAGCAGGCACATTTGTAAACATCAGCACACCCAGGATCTCTTTCTTGGCAGGTTCACTGGGAAAAGTTGGTTTGTCACCAAAAGAATTATTAAGATCTCAAAGCCACTCTGTGTTGATGATGGATTGCAGACCAAATATTTTTGCTGAACGTGGTGTCATTTCCTTCAACCAACAAATCTGAGAAGTAATTTAAAAGAACATCCCAGCAATTGCATTTTTGGTCCTTTTTCTGATAACAGTATTTTTGTCCCTTCAACTCCTGGCTTCTGGAAAGAGTGAGATGAATTATTTATTTCCCACTAGCTTTCTCCAGCTCTCTCCCTGTGCAGGCGCTATTCATTCCCCTATCTTATCGTAATAAGCCAGGTCAGCCTCGGGCTGAACTTAAATCACGACTGCTTGGTGTTGCTGGCTTTATGGGTCTGGATGGCCTACTTTATAGTGTTTGTACTTCCCTGCAGTTGGTGTGCTAGTCCAAGATTGTATAACTGCTTTACCCCAGGAACCCTCATAAAAATGAGATAGCCAGCTCATAAAACTACCCCACTGTGCAAGCCTGTAAATAGCCTCCCCAGGATCAAGATGGACACAAGTCTTATTCAAAAAGTACCAGGGATGCCCCCACTAGCTGGGGAAGGAGGATCCTGTTTGTCCTGGGAATGGCAAAACCAATTGTTCTTTTCATGTTTTGCAACCCAACACCATTTCCTCTCTCCTATTTCTCTTCTGTTTCCACCCTGCCACTGTTTGCAGGCATAGGAAGAGCCCAGAGGGCTCAAATGAGGACAAGGTCGCTGACAGGCTGGTGACTATCCAGCCTCCTCCTAGCTGTGTTTACATGAGTGATTAAATAAATAAACATTCCCTGTACAGCTGCTGTTTTACTGTCTGTTCTTAAGATTCAAGGTTGTGTTCTGGAACAACCTATCGGGAACCTAATATATTGAGCTGACATGGCTTTGGGGATTGTTAGGAGATCCAAATTGCTTGTAATACTCCAATTGCTAACATGCTAGGCCATGCCAGTTATCTTCCTCCACTGGCCTCCTAATAAACAGTGCACCTTAGTCCAAAATAGAACAAAAGAGATGGGAAAATATCATGCAAACAGAGAGACCTCGGTTCACTCCCCAGAAACCCACATACACACCAAGTATGGTGCCTATGCTTATAATCCCACCACTGGAAAGGCAGAGATGAACAGATTCCTGGGGCTTATTGGCCAAACAACCTAGTCTTCTTGGTGAATTCCAAACCAGTGAGAGATGCTGTCTCAAAAACACAATGTGGTCTACTAAGGAACCACAACTGAGGGTTTATCCCTTGCCTCCATACAAAAGTTCACTAATATAAGTGCCCCCACATAGCCCTTCAGTTTAAGGCAATGTTTTTTGGATGGTTTCCCCTATCACTGAAATTTTGAGTAAGGAAATCAGAGAGCAAAAGGGCTCTATACTACCATGTACAGAAAAAAAAATGTGAGGCCAGGGCTATTAGTGGGAAGCTTAGATAACAGTTCATAGGACCATGGGTTGCATCAGAAGTCACAAGGAATCAAAGAGCACTCCTCATTGTGAGGCTATAAGGGACTAACAGGGACATCCTTTTGTGCGACCATAGAACTCCAGAAGGGTATCCCATAACGGGGCTACAGATGACTAGGAGGGACGTTCCATCATAGTATGATAGGAGACATCCCATAGTGGTATCATAGAAAACCAGAAAAGATAACATTCCATCATTAGGTCATAGACATCAAAAGAGGCATACATTATGAGCCCATATGGAACAGAAGGAATAACTCATTTTGCAAATATAGGGAACCAGAGCACACATCCATCCTGAGGTCATAAGAAGTGTCTGCTCATGTGAATACAAAGGGTGCTCACTTCCATAAAATAGCATAACCACCTTCAGTTAAAAATTACATCAAATGAGGACTATCCTGAAGTCCTCTATAAATATCCCCCAAAGTTTTCTCTGAGATGAATCTGCAGAGTCTTAATAAATTGAAAATTTTTAGTTTTTTGTAGATGTGAGACATGAAGCAGCTATCCAGACCCAGACCCAGACCCAGACCCAGACCCAGACCCAGACCCAGA
>JANHMN010000006.1:65589944-65604944 GCA_030674055.1 Rhabdomys pumilio
CCCAGACCCAGACCCAGACCCAGACCCAGACCCAGACCCAGACCAAGGGAGGACATACTTACTGGCATCTAAGCCTGTGGGTGTTTTCTGTGCTTCAAAAACAAGAGGCAAATACAGAAGTTGGACAAAGGCACTGTAGTGAGTAGGCTGGGCACAGAGCACTGGGTACTTCCTGCATCAAGCCCAACCAACAGAAAACTAGCTGCTATTTACTAATTTACCACTAATTGTGAGGTGTAAATCCTTCCTGGAAGTCAGGAACCTAGCATTCTGAAGGAAAAAAGGATAAGCTCGACCCAAGGCTGGAAGCAACGGTTATATTTGCAGCTGTGTCTTGTGAGGTCACATTTGTACCCCATCATCTTGAACACGCCTAACTCTGGCAGGGGTTCTTCTTCCAGTGAAGGTACCTAACATACATGATGTGTTATGGTCAGATTCCTTTCTACAAGTCTGGAACTCAACACTCAGACTATTCAACTTCTCACCACGTTCTCCCGACTCACCACTGCCACTTGCCAGGGGCAGAAACCTCTGACTAAACAACACCTCTTGGTACAAGAGACTTCTGCTGTTCTCTTTGAATGTCATTTTTGCTCATCTGACCCCAAGGAACAATTTATATTCCTTTATTCTCTCTGCCCTCCATCCCAAACTAATTTCCAACTGAGGACGGAACTCTGAATGAGAACATTCTTAATGCTAAGATTGTTATGGTGTTTGGTCAATAATTAATTACTGGTTGGTTTATTGGTTGGTTAGTTGGCACCCGGAGGATAAATCACTTCAACTTAATGAACCATTTATATCTTCAGTCCTCCTGCTTGGGGTCTTCACACTTCCCAGTGCATAATCTAGTTAAAGAGAAAAAGACCCTATTGATCATCTACAAAAGCTAGCAGACCTAGAGCAAGCAAAGTGGGAACAATGTTCACCAGTTTCTCTTTCACAGTTGCTAATGACAAGAGAACAAGTACACACTTAGTAATGTCTTTACTAATGTAGATGGATAGTTATCTGTGACAGAAACTTTTTCCCAGAGTTGCCCATGTAACATATTTTGATTGTTGCATTTGATTTTGTAATATGGTTTAACACATTAATTCTAATATCTATGCATCCTTAAATTTTTTTATTTATTTAATTTTTGAGACAAAGTCTCAGACCATAGTTCAGCCTAGCCTGTAATTTATTGTATAGCCCAGATTAGTATTAAATCTCTGCCACCTTGATTTCAACTGCCAAGTGCTATGGACTATCATATGTAACTTCCTACATTATATTTCCCTTTCTCTTCTTCTACAGAAGAACAAAGACAAATAGGAAACAAATAGAGTGTTTTCACCCTCTGCCCTAAAGTGGAGTCTTGAGAGTGATTAGTTAATGTATCACAGATGTTGATTGATAGTAAGAATCCTACTCACACAGCTGCCAGAGAGTTGGTAATTGTACATTGTACTCATGCCTTGTGGTGGTTCTCGTGGACCTGGGACTGAGCTTGCTGACTCTTCTCTCTCTTCCTCAGGCCTCTTGAGAAGTAAATGTTCAACGCCTATTGCAATTACAATAACTTTAGAGAAATGTTAGCGTGCAAGGCCTAGGAATACCCATCTCTGAGCAATGCCTCCATCGGCACCTTTGGTGTCATTACCAAAAACAAGGATGCAGAAACTTGCAATAGTCACACTGAGAAAGGGCAGGATCATGGTTTCCATCAATTGTGGCTTCTTGACTTTACAGATACATAAAATCACACAGGTACAGATGACATGAAGCAAACTGAGCAACAAATAGGGGACGAAGTATAGAGTGGGAAACAGTGGCATATATGAATACACTGCACACTAGCATGGAAATGGCCCTATATAACTCTGTATAATAAGATTCAACTAAATAAATAGATAAGTTTAAAAAAAGCAGGGTGTAGGAGACCAACTGGGGCAACCATCCATACTGACACTGCTTTTGTACTTTTGCATGTAAGTTGAGTTATGTATACAAAAGTGAGCTGAGTTTGAACACTGAGTAAAGTTGAAATCCAGTTTTTTAAAATCTATATTTCTGACTAAAATACATTATCCTTTTACCATAGTGCTTTCTACATTTGTGTTAATACAAAGTACTTTCTCATGTAAAAAACTATTCTTAGGTTGTTTGGGTTCAATGTTGTTGCTGTTTTTGAGACAGAGTCTCACTCTGTAGCTCAGGCTACCCTGGATTTCACTATGTATCCCAGGCTGGCCTTGAGCTTGTAGAAATCCCCCCTGTCTCAGTTTCTTAAGTGTTAAGATTAAAAATGTAAGCTACCAAACTTTTAAAGTTTGCATTTATTTATTCTTTTACTTATTTACGTGTGTGTGTGTGTGTGTGTGTGTGTGTGTGTGTGTGTGTGTGTGTGCGCGCGTGTACATGCAGCTATGCATATGCCACATTGCATGTGAAGATGTCAGAGGACAGTTTGGTAGATTTTGGTCCTCTCTTTCCACCATGTGAGTTCTCAGAATGGAACTCAGGTTATTAGACTTGACAGCAAATGCCTTTATCCATTGAGCCATCACAACTCCTAAAGCTCCTTTTATTGTTAACATGGAGTTAACCACCTGGAACCTTAGCATATTCATATTCATAATAACTATATTCATAATGTGAGTCAGCCATTATATTTAGGTTTAACAAGTGAGAAAACCAGTTAGTTAGTCGCCAGGGGCTAATGAGAGATCTACTAACCAGAATCAAATATTTCAACTGGTCATCCTGCTAGAGTAATTTCCCAGAATCGATAGATTTCAAGCTGCTCTAGTGATCACAGCATGCTTTTTCAAGAGCATCTCTCCTTTACCCCATGCCCTTACTTCCAGTTGGCATGCTTGGTTTGGTTTGGTTTGGTTTGGTTTGGTTTGGTTTGGTTTGGTTTGGTTTGGTTTGGTTTGGTTTGGTTTGGTTTGATTTGGTTTGGTTTTGATGATGAAGAGGAAATCTAGTACTTTTTAATGAGTGACCTTTAAAGGACATTTTATGAACACAAAGAGGGGAAATTTAGCTGCATAATAAACATGGTGGCTTAAGAGTGCCCCCAATCTAAGAGTTAAGGGGAGCTGTGCTGAGTTCCACAAGGAGGGATGGCAGTGGCACTCACTTGAAGCCACTTGGTGTGGGAAAGCTCCTGAGACAGCAGGCCTAGCTACTGGCCTCTCAGTCCCCTCAGCTGAAACCCTGGGGCCTCCCCCTTTCAGGTGCAGCCTGAAGGCATTTCCAGACAATAGCAAGCCAGTTGTTCACTGCACAGGTTCCAGGGACAGGAGATCTGTTATGCTGTGGGAGTGATTGTAATTATATAACTAGCAAATGAAAACATGGAGAAAATTTTCATTTCAAGGTATCTCTAATTTGTGCAATTATGTAAATGCAATGTGCAGTTCTCTGCAAATTTATTAACCACAAAAACTAAAACTGCCCATCACAGCACACTTGGAATATTTATGTATATGCTTAGAGAATGGAAGGGGAGGCAGTTAGCTTCATTTGGCTTCAATATAGCAAAGGTGGAACCACTTGCTCTTGCCCCATGTTCCAAATCTTACACTGAAAAGACATGGGACTTCTGAAGTAACTGACCAGTTTCACAATGACAGTGAGGACTAAAACACAGTGTACTAGTTCTTGGCTCATTGCCATAACAAAATGCCAGATAAAACATTTAAAGAAGGTGGGGTTAATTAATTAATCAGTTCCAGGGTATTCCACCATGGCAAGAAAGGCATGGTGACAGGAGCATGAGACAGCTGGTCTACAGTGTCCATAGCTCAGTTCCCTTTCTCCTTTTTATTCGGTTTGGCACCACAGCCCATGGGATGATGCTGCCAACCTTCAGGATAGACAGTCCCACCTCTATAAACCCCTTCTAGAAACTCCTTCATAAATGTGCTCAGAGGCTTGTTTCCATGGTGATAAATCACATCACGTTGGCAATCAAGATTAATCATCACAGAATGATCTCAATGCAAAAAGCAAGAAAAAAGATAGACAATGATTTGAGTCAGGAAAGGAGCCTCAGTAAACCACTGTGGGCAAGAAAGGTGGTGAAGCAAGCCACATAGAAGCCAGACCCATTCCTCTTAGCAGCTGGGAAGAGCAGAACTGACTCAGTCTTTCCTGTACTTTGGATAACCATCCCCCAAGGCCTCAGGCACTACTGGAAAATAGAAGCAGGTTTCTAGCTCACCAGTAGTAGAGACTAGTAGTTCGTTGGGGTGTGGCCCAGGAGAGGATGACAGAACCCAAGTGCCTTTCTCTTTCCTTGCTTCTCCAGTGACCAGGAAGTGAGTAGTTCCCCCGACCCCAACATGTTTTTCACAAAGCCAACTAACCACAAATTGAAATTCTTAAATTTTAATTTTTAAACTTTAAAACAGGCCTTTCCATTTTATACAATATTTATATCAAATATTATGTTGACGTGAAAGTGACCAACTCCCCTTTTCAGTTCTCAGGAGAGGGCAGGAAGGGATCAAGGTGAAGTTAGTACCAATGACAGCATTCATCTTTGCTATCATTCTGTAACAGCAGTTGCTGGTATTTTAACTTGCATTTATTTTATTTTATTTTTTTTGTTATCCAAAAGAATCATGATTAGATTCTAATATTCAAGTAAAATTACATCTCACCTTTTGTTTTATGTATTACCGTTCAATGATTTTAGGGTTTATTTTACAGAAGTATGAGCCTGGATAAAGTTCACTGCCACTATTTCCAGCACTGGGTTGGAGGTCTTCCCACAGTGGTGGGGGTAGCTTTACCTTTTCTAACCCACTCCCAAAGCTCTTTTGTGTCTTCCCATCGCACGGTTATTTGTCCCTTCATCTAATTCATCTGAAGCTAAGCTGTCATCTGGTTCTTGAAGAAGTTCTGTCCTGCCCAAATTCTAGTTCCAAAGGGCACTCCAGATTAGCCCAAGCCGATAAACATTCCTTTGACAAGACCCTTCACTCTGAAAGTGATGAGAGCTTAATTTGAGCAAATGCCTGGACTAAAAGGTGCATATTATGTGTTCCTTATCTTCCCCTTTCTCTTTATCCCTTTCCTTATTCTGAGATTTACCTCTCCTGCTACAGCTCTCTGAGGAGGGCAGTCTTGAGAAGAGCAGAAAGAAGGGACTAAGCATGCCTGGGCTCTTCAAGTTATCCCTCAGCTACTCAACTCCTTACATGATCTCTACCTTCAGACTCAGTTATCTGACATCTGAAACATCCAGTTTTTATTTCAAAAGTGGCACAAGAAGTGATGTCTTTGTCCTGGTGCCTTTAGACGTACTTCATGCACTGCGATCATATTCCCTCCACTACCATCGCTTGTCTGCCCTCTGTCCTCTACTGGCTTCTCTCCTTATCTCCAAGTTATCTTTATTTTTTTATCCTTCCCTTTTTTATTGGATATTTTCTTTATTTACATTTCAAATGTTTTTCCCTTTCTAGGTTTTCCCTTCTGAAACCTCCTACTACCCTCCCTACCCTAGCTGCTGTGAGGATACTACTCCCCACCCACCCACTCCTATCTTCCCACCCTTGCATTCCCCTATACTAGGGCATTGAACACCCTCAGGCCCAAAGGCCTCTTGCACAGATGTCCAACAAGGACATATGTGCCCAGAGCCATGAGTCCCTCCATGTGTACTTTTTGGTTGGTAGTCCAGTCCCCTGGAGCTCTTGGGGGAGAGGGGTCTGGCCAGATGACACTGTTGCTCCTTCCACAGGGCTGCAAACCCCCTCAGCAGTTTTAGTCTCTACTTCAACTCCTCCATTGAGGACCCTGTGCTCAGTCTAATGGTTAACTATAATCATCCTCCTTTGTATTTGTCAGTCTCTGGTAGAGCCTCTCAAGAGACAGCCATGTGAGGCTCGCATCAGCAAGCACTTCCCAGCATCTACAATAGCTTCCTGGTTTTGTGACTGAATATGGGATGGATTCCCAGGTGGGACTGTCTCTGGATGGCCTTTCCTTCTGTCTCTGCTTCACACTTTGTCTCCCTATTTCCTCCTGTGAGTGTTTTGTTCCCCCTTCTAAGAAGCAATGAAGCACCCACACTTTGGTCTTCCTTCTTCTTGGGCTTCATATGGACTATGAATTGAATCTTGGGTATTCTGAACTTTGGGGCTAATATCCACTAATCGGTGAGTGCATACCATGTGTGTTCTTTTGTGACTGAGTTATTACAATGAGGATGATATTTTCAGGTTCCATCCATTTACCTGCAAATTTTATGAAGTTATTGTTTTTAACAGCTGAGTAGTATTCGATTGTGTAAATGTACCACATTTTCTGTATCCATTTCTCTGTTGAGGACCATCTGTGTTGTTTCTAGCTTCTGGCTATTATAAATATGTCTGCTATAAACATAGAAGAGCATGTGTCCTTATAACATGTTGGAGTATCTTCTGGGTATATGCCCAAGAGTGGTATAGCTGGGTCCTCATGTAGTACTATGTCCAGTTTTCTAAGGAACCACCAGACTGATTTCCAGAATGGTTTTACCAGCTTGCAATCCCACCAGCAATGGAAGAGTGTTCATCTTTCTTCACATCCTCACCAACATCTGCCGTCACATGAGTTTTTGATCTTGGCCATTCTGACTAGTGTGAGGTGGACTCTCAGGGTTGTTTTGATTTGCATTTCCCTGATGACTAAGGATGTTGAACATTTCTTTAGGTACTTCTTGGTTATTCAAGTTTCCTCAGTTGAGAATTCTCTGTTTACCTTTGTTACTCATTTTTGATAGAGTTATTTGGTTTTCTGAAGTCTAACTTCTTGAGTTCTTTGTATAAATTGGATATTAGCTCTCTATGGGATGTAGAGTTGGCAAAGATCTTATCCCAATCTGTGACTTGCCATTTTGTTTTACCGACAGTGTCCTTTGCCTTACAGAAACTTTGCAATTTTATGAGGTCCCATTTGTCAATTCTTGATCTTAAAGCATAAGCCATTGGTGTTCTGTTCAGGAACTTTCCCCCTGTGCCCATGTGTTCGAGGCTTTCCCCCACTTTCTCTTGAGAGAAAAAATTCTCTATGAGATTCTGGTTTTATGTGGATATCCTTGATCCACTTGAACTTGAGCTTTGTACAGGGAGACAAGAATGGATCAATTTGCATTCTTCTACATGTTGACTGCCAGTTGAACTAGCACAATTGGTTAAAAATGATGTCTTTCTTCCACTAGACTGTTTTAGCTTCTTCTTCTTCTTCTTCTTTTTTATTTTTTTATTTTTTGGGGTTTTTTTTTTGTTTTGTTTTTTGTTTTTTGTTTTTTGTTTTTGTTTTTGTTTTTCAAGACAGGTTTTCTCTGTATAGCCTTGGCTGTCCTGGAACTCACTCTGTAGACCAGGCTGGCCTTGAACTGGTTTTAGCTTCTTTTTCAAAGATCAAATGACTATAGGTATATGCACTCATTTCTGAGTCTTCAATTCTATTCCATTGATCTACCTGCCTGTCACTGTACCAATACCAGGCAGTTTTTTATTACTATTACTCTAAAGTACAGCTTGAGGTCAGGGATGGTGACCAGAAGTTCCTTTATTGTTGAGAATAGTTTTCACTATCCTGGGTTTTTTCTTATTCCAAATGAATTTGAGAATTGCTCTTTTTAACTCTATGAAGAATTGAGTTGGAATTTTGCTGGAGAGTGGGTTGAATCTGTAGATTCCTTTCAGCAAGATGGCCATTTTTACTATATTAGTCCTGCCAATTCATGAGAATGAAAGATCTTTCCATCTCCTGAGGTCTTCTTTGATTTCTTTCTTCAGAGACTTAAAGTCTTTGTTGTACAGATCTTTCACTTGTTTGGTGAGAGTCACACAAAGATATATATTTTTTTTATTTATTTTGTTTGTGACTATTGTGAAGGGTGTCATTTTCCTAATTTCTTTCTCAGCCTGTTTTTATACTTTGAGTATAAGAAGGCTACTGATTTGTTTGAGTTAATTTTATATCAGGCCACAAGGCTGAAGTTGTTTATCAGCTGTAGGAGTTCTCTGGTGAAATTTTTGGAGTCACTTAGGTATACTATCATATCATCTGCAAAAAGTGATATTTTGGCTTCTTCCTCTCTAATTTGTATTGTTTGACCTCCTTTTATTGTTTAATTGTTCTAGCTAGAAGGTCAAGTACTATATTGACTAGATAGGGAGAGAGTGGACAGTCTTGTCTAGTCTGTGATTTTAGTGGGATTGCTTCAAATTTCTCTCCATTTACTTTAATGCTAGTTACTGATTTACTGTATATTGATTTTACTATGTTTAGGTATGGGCCTTGGATTCCTGATCTTTCCAAGACTTTTAAAGGTGTGTTGCATTTTGTCAAATGCCTTTTCAGAATCTAATTAAATGATCATGTGGGTTTTTTTTTCTTTGAGTTTTTTTATGTAGTGGATTACATTGATGGATTTTTGTATATTTAACCATCTGTGCATCCCTGGAATGGAACCTACTTGATCGTGGCGAATCATAGTTTTGATTTGTTCTCAGATTCAGTTTGAGAGAATTTTATTGAGTATTTTTGCATCAATATTCATAAAAGAAATTGGTCTGAAGTTCTCTATCTTTGTTGGGTATTTCTGTGGTTTAGGTATAAGTGTAATTGTGGCTTCATAGAATGAATTGGGTAGTGTTCCTTCTATTTCTATTTTGTGGAATAGTTTGAAGACTATTGGTATTAGAACTTCTTTGAAGATCTGATAGAATTCTGCACTAAACCCCATCTGGTCTTGGGCTTTTCTTGGTTGGGAGACTTTTAATGATTGCTTCTATTTCTTTCAGGGTTATGGGACTATTTAGATTTAACTTTGGTATTTGGCATCTGTCTAGAAAATTGTCAATTTCATTCAGATTTTTCAATTTTGTTGAATATAGGCTTTTGTAGTAGGATTTGGTATATTTTTTTAAATTTTCTCAGTTTCTGTTGTTATATGTCCCTTTTCATTTCTGCTTTTGTTAATTTGGATACTGTCTCTGCCCTCTGGTTAGTCTGGCTAAGCATGCATCTATCTTTTTGATTTTCTCAAAGAACCAGCTCCTGGTTTTGTTGATTCTTTGAATAGTTTTTTTTTGTTTCTACTTGGTTGATTTCAGCCCTGAGTTTGACTATTTTTTGCTGTCTATTCCCCTTGGGTATATTTGCTTCTCTTTTTTTCTAGAGCTTTCAGGTGTGCTGTTAAGCTGCTAGTGTATGCTCTCTACAGTTTCTTTTCAGAGGCACGAAGAGCTGTGAGTTTTCCTCTTAGCACTGCTTGTGTTGTGTTCCATAAGTTTGGATATGTTGTGCCTTCATTTTTATTAAATTCTAAAAAGTCTTTAATTTCTTTATTTCTTTCTTGACCAAGTTATCATTGAGTAGCACATTGTTCAGCTTCCATGTGTATGTGGGCTTTCTGTTGTTTTGTTACTATTGAAAACCAGTCTTATTCCATGGTGATCTGATAGGATGCATGGGATTATTTCAATTTCCTTGTATTTGTTGAGGCCTGTTTTGTGACTGATTATATTGTCAATTTTGGAGACGGTAACATGAGATGCTGAGAAAAATTTATATTCTTTTGTTTTTGGATGAAATGTTCTATAGATATCTGTTAAGTCTATTTGTTCCATAACTTCTGTTAGTTTCAATGTGTCCCTGTTTAGTTTGTGTTTTCATGATCTGTCCATTGATGAGAGTGGAGAGTTGAAGTCTCCCACTATTATTGTGTGAGGTGCAATGTGTACTTTGAGCTTTAGTAAAGTTTCTTTTATGGATGTGGGTGCCCTTGCATTTGGAGCATAGATGTTCAGAATTGAGAGTTCTTCTTGGCAGATTTTTCCTTTGATTAATATGATGTCCTTCCTTATCCTTTTTGATGACTTTGGTTGAAAGTTAATTTTATTTGATATAAGAATGGCTACTCCTAAGAAATAAAAATAAATAATAAATAAGTAAATAGATAGATAGATAAATACAAAGAAACAAACAAAAAGAATGGCTACTCCAACTTGTTTCTTGGGACCATTTGCTTGGAAAAAATTTTTTCCAGCCCTTTACTCTGAGGTCGTATCTGTCTTTGACATTGAGGTGTGTTTTCTATATACAGCAAAATGCAGGGTCCTGTTTAAGTATCCAGTCTGTTAGTCTACGCCTTTTTATTGAGGAATTGAGTTAATTGATATTAAGAGATGTTAAGGAATAGTGATTATTGCTTCCTGTAATTTTTTATGTTATTTTTATGTTTGTGTTGCTATCTTCTTTTGGGTTCATTGAAAGACAATTACTTTCTTGGTTTTTCTATGGTGTAGTTTTTCTCCTTGTGTTGGCATTTTCAGTCTATTATCCTTTGTAGTGCTGGGTTTGTAGAAAGATATTGTGTAAATTTGGTTTTGCCATGGAATATCTTGGTTTCTCAATCTATGGTAATTGAGAGTTTTGCTGAGTATAGTAGCCTGGGATGGCATTTGTGTTCTCTTAGGGTCTGTATGACATCTGCCCAGGATCTTCTAGCTTCATAGTCTCTGGTAAGAAGTCTGGAGTAATTCTGATAGGTCTGCCTTTATATGTTACTTGACCATTTTCCCTTACTGTCTTTAATATTCTTTCTTTGTTTTGTGCATTTAATGTCTTGACTATTATGTGACTTAAGGAATTTCTTTTCTGGTCCAATCTATTTGAAGTTTTGTAGGCTTCTTGCATGTTTACAGGCATCTCTTTTTTTAGGTTAGGGAAGTTTTCTTCTATAATTTTGTTGAAGATATTTACTGGCCCTTTAAGTTGGGGATCTGCGCTCTCTTCTATACCTATTACCCTTAGGTTTGGTCTTCTCATTGTGTCCTGGATTTCCTGAATGATTTGTATTAGGAGGTTTTTGGTTTTTTCATCTTCTTTGACTGTTGTGTCAATGTTTTCTACAGTATCTTCTGCACCTGAGATTGTCTCTTCTATCTCTTGTATTCTGTTGGTGATGCTTGCATCTGTGACTCCTGATCTTTTTCTTAGGTTTCCTATCTCCAGGGTTGTCTACCTTTTGTAATTTTTTTTTTATATTTTTATTTCCATTTTTAAAACCTGGATGGTTTGTTCAATTCCTTCATCTTTTTGGCTGTATTTTCCTGTGATTCTTTAAGGAATTTTTGTGTTTCCTCTTTAAGAGCTTCTAGCTGTTTACCTGTGTTCTCCTGTATTTCTTTAAGGGAGTTATTAATGTCCTTCTTAAAGTCCTCTATCATCATCATGAGATGTGATTTTAAATCTGAGTCTTGCTCTCTTGGTGTGTTAGGGTATCCATGGCTTGCTGTGGTGGGTGAACTGGGTTCTGATGATGTCAAGTAGCCTTGGTTTCTGTTGTTTATGTTTTTGACCTTGCCTCTTGCCATCTGGTTATCTCTGATGTTAGCTGGTCTTGCTGTCTCTGACTGTGGCTTGTCCCTTCTGAAAGCCTGTGTGCCAGTATTCCTGGGAGACCAGTTGTCTTCAGGAGAAATTTTGGTATAGAGAGCTGTGTCACAGGGTCATCTCCAGACTGCAGACAGAAACCGGAAGGATCCTGTCCCTGGCTGTTCTTTGGTTCCCATGTCCTGTTGGCTCTTGGTGGGTCCCTTTTGGGCCAGGAATTTGAGCAGAAGTGGAGGCCTCACCTGTGCTCAGAGGCTTGTCTGCATTCCTGGGAGACCAGTTCTCCTGGTGGTATTCGGGTATAGAGTGCTGTGGCCGGGGATCAGCTCAAGGCACAGACTGAAGCCTGAAGGAATCTATCTAGGGCTGTTCCTTGGTTACTGTGTCCTGAGGGTTCTGAACAGGTCCCTCTGAGCAGAAGTGGTGGTCTTACTTATGCTCACAGGCATGTCCACACTCCTGGGACATCAGCTCTTTCCCAGTGGTTTTTGAGTATGGATCATTATGGATCAGTTCTCAATCCATCTTTAATAATAGATAAACATATTTAAATCTAGATAAAAACATATGATGTCTGTCTTTCTGAATCTGGAGTAGTCCATTTAACATGATGATCTTTAACTCATCCACTTTCTTGAAAATGACACAATTTCATTCTTCATTAGTGCATTTGTTTACACATGCCTCATTTTCTTTATCCATTCATTTGTTGATGGACATCTAGGCTGGTTCTGGCTCTTGGCTCTAGTGTTGTATTAAACTCTGTTATGCAAGAATGGGTGCATAGCAAGAATGGTAAAGTTTGGTCATATGGCAGTTTAGTTTTAGTTTTGTGAGTACCTTCATCCTGATTTTCATAGGATTAGAGCTAATTTACGTTTCTATCACCAGTGTATACGTTTTTCTTTTCTCTTGTTTTCTCATCAGAGTTTGTTGTTAGTTGTTTTCTTGCTGATATCCATTCTAACACCTTAAAAAAGCAACATAAAAAAATTATGCTTCCCCCAAACCCAACCAATCCAAAATATGGGAAATGAACTGAGAACAGGGATTTTACAAGTACAAATAACCAGTATCTTCAGATATTTGGAAATACTTTATTTCTAATTATTATTATAATTGTCTTAATTCTTTGAGAATACCAGATATGGTTATAATGTATTTTGTTTATATTTACTACTATTCCTTCCCCTAACCCCTCCCACAGCTACGCCACCTACTACTTCCTAGAAACTTGGTGTCCTCTTTTATGTTTTTATTACTCACTGAGTCCAATTTGTACTGCCCGTAAACTCATGAGTATTGGACCATTCATTTGAACCTGGTCATTTTATCAAAAGCCATGCGCTTAAAGAAAATTGACTCTCCTTTCTTCAGAAGCCATGACCTGTCAATAGCTCCCTAATTAGGGGAGGAGGCTCATGAGTCCATACTGGAATGTTGATTGGCTTGTTGTGTGCAGGTCTTGTGCAAGCAACCATAGCTGTCTTAAGTACAGACCAGAGGATATTGATTTCATCTACTCCTTCATGATCTCTGGATGTTTTGCTGCCCTCCTTATTCTTCAATGATCCCTGAGCACTTGGGTAGAATGAGATGCTAGAGATGGCCTGTTGACTGAGAACTCTACTGACACTTATTCTCTGCACTTTGACCAGCTGGGATTGTCCACTTAGTTGCTGTCTACTGAACAAGGAAGCCTCTCTTCTAAGGTCAGCACTAATTTGCGAATAGAGATACAAATTTATAGGGCAGTTTGACACTATCTCTTTTTAGCCAAATAACAGTATTAGATTTGCTCCCAGGGCCAGTTGGTTCCAATACCCTAGGTTCTTGGCCAGATTTACAGTATCAGGCTTGTGTTTCCTCTTGCAGAGTACAAATAAAATGTAATCAGAAAGCAGTTAGTCACCCCCCCATGGCGTTCATGCTATGACTGTCCACTAGTGGCACATCAGTCATTATTACAGCACTCCACAGCTGGATAAAGACTGTTGATGACCTGCCTCTGTTCTCTATTCTCACCAGCCTGTGTAGTATCTTCTAGTAGTTTGAATGTAGAGATAAAGCTTTTTAGTCAATACTAATCTGATTACTTCATTTTACCAAAGTATATGGCATCTTCAGCAATAGGATCATATCATCAGTTTTTGATGGGCCACCAAAAGCAATGGCAGTAACCTGGATTGTTGGAGGGGAGCTCTTGGATACTCCTGACCAACAACTTAAGGGGAAGTATCCCTCAGCACCAGCTTTTGTATCTGGCAACTTTGGCTTCTGGGAGGAGCAATATCTCTGAGTGGGATAACTACACTTTAACTCTTTAATAACATAGTAGGTTTCCAGATGCCTTTTCAAGAATCCCTGGTGTTAGTTCTCTCTTCCACCCTGACCTCTCATCTGTCTCTCCACTTAGATTTCCCTCTACATTGTCCCCGTGCCCCCATACACCACATGCCATGTGTGCCTTTTTGGGGTATGCATGTGACACATATCTGTGTCTATATGTGTGCAAGTGCATATTATATGTGGGTAAATAACTGTTTGTGGATGCTAGAGGTTAACCCTCATGTGTTATCCCTCAAGTTCCATCTACCTTGTTTTGTTTTGTTTTCAGACAAAATCTTTTATTGAACCTATTACTCTCCATTTGTTAGACTGGATGACTATCAGGCCCCAGGTATGACCTTCCTCTACCTCCTCAGTGCTGAAATTATAAATTTATATCACCACACCTGACTCTTTACGTGGACTTTAGGGTTTAAACTCAGGTCCACTTGCTTACAAAGCAAGCACTGATGTCCTCAGTCCCTGGAAATTCTTCGCTTTATAAGTCATCATGTGAAAGACTTTCTGTCACTCATAGCCGAAACCATTCTCTGACTAAGTGGGTATGCAAAAAAAAGTTGTTCAAGCCATAAAATGAAAAAAAAAAGAAAGAAAAAAGAAAAATGTGTTAGCATTCTGTCTAAATTCTGCCCCAAACCTGACTTTCTATAAAAGGAACTGTTTGCCCCCCTCCTCATTCTCTTGCTTCTCACTTACTCTTTCTCTGCTTTCCTCCCTGCCTCTCTCCCCATTCCCTTTCCCCCTCACTCTCCAGGTGCTCATGGCCAGCCTCTACTCCTCTATTTCTCTACTTCTCTCTCTCTCTCTCTCTCTCTCTCTCTCTCCCTTTCTCCGACTCTACTACCCTCTTAACTCAACTTGCCATGTCCTGAATAAACCTTATCCTATATTATACCACCATGTGACTGGTTCCTCAGGAAGAAGGAATGCCTTGGCATAGGCCCGCTGAGGCACCCCCTTCCTCCATACCTTACCACACCTACATAGAGCATATTCCTCTTCCTTTTTATCTTTTTATAAACATATTAAAAGGTGAGAAGAGAACTTGACCCCAGGCAGGAGTTACTGAAAACATAAAAGGAAAATGACAGGAGGCACAGCACATGGCATTTCTCCACAGATCATGAAGGATGAGAGCAGATGTGTCACCAGGAATTCAGGTGCGAATCAAAGTCATGAGTAGAAATCATGGTGCCTTCATGTCTTGCCTTTGTCCAACTCATGAGGAAGCTACCCTCATTATCGCAGGCA
>JANHMN010000006.1:65623865-65655639 GCA_030674055.1 Rhabdomys pumilio
ATCAAAATGAATCAGCCTTAAAGATAAAATACAAACTACAAAACTTACAGAAGATAACAGCAGAAAATGTTTATGTAAGTATGGATATAGTGATGTTTTAAATACAAGACCAATTTTCTGAGGAACTACCAGATTGATTTCCAAAGTGGTTTTTACCTGAAGACCCAGCTATACCACTCCTGGGCATATACCCAAAAGATGCTCCAACATATAACAAGGACATATGCTCCACTATGTTCATAACAGCCTTATTTATAATAGCCAGAAGCTGGAAAGAACCCAGATGTCCCTCAACAGAAGAATGAATACAGAAAATATGGTACATTTACACAATGGAGTACTACTCAGCTATTGAAAACAGTGACTTCATGAAATTTGCAGGCAAATGGACGGAACTTGAAAATATCACCCTGAGTAAGGTAACCCAGACACAAAAGAACATACATGGTGTATACTCACTGTTAAGTGGATTTTTGCCCAAAGCTCAGAATACTCAGGATACAACTCACAGACCATATGAAGCTCAAGAAGAAAGAAGATCAAAGTGTAAATGCTTCAATTCAACATAGAATGGGGAACAAAGTACTCACAGGAGATAGAGAATGGGAGGGACCTGGGAGAGAGAGAAAAGGGTAAGGGAAAAAAGGGAGAGCAGAAACAAGTTTTGGAAGAGACAGGAGAGAAGTACAGAGGGTCGGGAAATTGAATAGAAACATGTAGCAGTGGGGGATGGGGCACTGGGGATAGCCACTCTAGGGAAGTGAGAGGCCCCTAGGAGTCAACTGCAATGACTTTAGCCAAAATACCCAACAAAGGGGAAATAAAACTTACAGACACCACCTCCAGTAGAGGGATGGGACCACCTATGCATCTCAAAATTTTTAACCCAGGAGTGTTCCTGTCCAAAGGAAAGACAGAGGCAAAAAAATGGAACAGAGACAGAAAAAAAGACATCTAGAGACCACTCCACCTAGGGATCCATCCAATTTTCAGATACCAACCCCCCCCCATAGTATTGCTGATGACAAGAAGTGCGTGCTGACAGGAGCCTGATATGACTGTTCCCTGAGAGGTTCTACGAGCACCTGACCAATACAGATGCAGATACTCAGCCAACCATAGATGGGACTGAGCCTGAGGAATACAATGGAAGTTCAGAGGAGGGACTGAAGGAACTGGAGAGGATTGTAACTCCATAAGAATGGTAACAACTGACTAGACCACCCATAGCTCCCAGGGACTAAACCTCCAACCAAAGAGTATACATGGAGGGAGCCAGGACTCCAAATATGTATGAATCGGGGGATGGCCTTATCTGACATCAATGGGAGGGGAAGGAGGCTTGATATCCCAGCACAGGGGGATGCTAGAGTGAGTGAGTGAGTGGGTAGTGGGGAAAAGGGGGATGGGTTGGGGGTTTTGTAGAGGGGTAACTGGGAAAGGGGATATTATTTGAAATGTAGACACACAAAAAAGAACGACTCTTCATATACTGAACTAATTTCATAAGACTGTAAGCAGCCAAGTGCGAGAGCATAATGTCTAGGTTCAGACAACAAAAGAAAGTTAATTCGAAGCAGGCAGCAAAGAAATTGATAGTGCAAACTGCCTCCACTGTACCCCTGAAGGGTATGGTACTTATGAAGAGACAAGTTCTATTTTTAGAACATGGCTGATGGACCAAGTTCAGCCACCATCTTGCTCCACCCCCTTTCCTTCTGGAATTCTCTCTCACACCTAATGAACAAAGCACACCATTGCTGTAGCTGATATCATTGCAGTGCTGGACAAATAGCACGGGAACTGCCAACACTGTGAGGACTCCAGCCACTACCAGAAGCACTTTTCAGAGTCTAGAAACAAGTCACACTTTTCATGGTTCATCAGCAGACATCCCTGTCTAGAGATTTCAAATACCTCCACATGGCTTTGCAGTACACCAGTTTGATCTGTGGTTAAACTCACTTCTTCATTCTACTTGTCTTTCTTCTTTTCAGTTTAGCAACTGCTTTATTTAATTATCTTACACTTTTTGATAAAAGACATAATTTCTAATTGCAATTACAAAGCAAAGTCATTAGGAAAGTTGAACTTTGTTATCTATCCTCTTCATCCCTTCTTTCCCCCTGGATGAATTTTTGTTAGGCCTTGGTTTATTGTATATAGATGTGCATATTTATTATATCTGTGAATATAAATTGCATGTATTTTATATAATGCAAGCTTATCTATAGTCTATATAAATAGCACACACACATATATATACATATATATATATACACAGTATGCTCCCTTCTCTCAAGATCAGAAGGTAGTTTCTTTGATTATTTTTATTGCTCTAACATACTTTTATTTATTTGTTGGGAATTGCACACATACATATAATGTATTTAGATAAAAAGCTACTCTCATTCCTTTCCTATCAACTTTTCCAGAGTTCCTTGCCATGCATTCCTTAAGATATACATATAAGATATATCTTATATGATATATATATATATATATATATATATATATCCTTGTTTTCATTAAATAACCTTGGGGGTTAAGTCCCGGTAGTGTGTAAAGATACTTCTTGATCATGCTTGTGACTGTAATATCATTCATTACACAGAGATATCACATATCAGGTCAGATGGTTCCACTTTTCCACTTGTGCTGCTGGACATTTGAACTGTTAATGTCTTGGTATTGCTAACAGCCCAGTGATCAAAACAAATGCCCCCCTCCATTTTGCTCTGTTCTCCCTCTCCCCCCTCTTCTTTTGTCTTTTTTTGTGTATGTGTGCATATTTGTGCTTCTGTGTGTGCATATGTAAGGGTATACCGTTCATGCTGCTCTGAGAACAGTCGCTAGACTCTTTCCATCTTTTGTTTGAGACAGGATCTCACATTGGCTTATGACTTTGCTATGTAGGCCAGGCTATCCAACTCATGAACTTCCAGGTAGCCGTGTGTCTCCACTTCCCATCTTGTCATTGCTAAACTTACAGACCCGTGTCATTGTGCCCAGCTTTTCCATGTAGGGGACTGAACTCAGGTCCTCATACCTATGTGGCAGGAGCCTTAGCAACTGAGCTATTTTCTCAGTCTTTACTTTTCTCTATATTATAAGCATTGCTGTGCTTTTTCTAAAGTACAGTGTTGTGGCAGATCAACTCTTCTGGGTGAGCTGGCTGCTCAGATGACTCAGAACACATGTTCAACTACTTACTGAACCATTCTACGAACCCTCTTTCTGAGTATAGATGGACTTAGGCAGAATTCTAGCACTGGATACAGAGGACGCACAACATTGAAATCTGGAGGCAGAACTCACAGAAGAGACAAGAATTTGGAAGTGTATCTTGCCAGGGATTAAGGAACTAAAATGTACACAGTATGTGATTAGGTCATTACTGAGTGGCACGGAATTCACTGAACTCACTCTTCTGGGTTTGCAGCAATCAAACTCTGCTCCTTTTGGTGACTACTGCCAAGGTGATCTGCTCTAGGTGCCCAGCATAAATTTGATGCTGGGATGTGGGCATGTGACACATAACAATGATACATAACAATGGCTGCCCAGCAAACACAGCAGTGGAGGAACCTGGATGAGTCATTCCCCCCTTTTTTAAAGAACCAGTCCTCACCGCCCACATTCCTGAATGGAACCACTCAGGCAAGAATACTTGAAAAGCAAGCCACTGCCTTTTATGAATGAATGACAGAGAAGATTAAGCAGGATTTTCAGTGATTAGAAAGGGAAAATTATAGTTAATTCTTCTTTCTTTATTCTATATTGCACCTTCAAGGTTTAAATACAACTTTTCCTAAGAAAAGTGCGGATGAGGACAAAGAATCCGTGGGTCTAGTTACCCCTTTCTGTCTCTGCATGAGATTAGAGGAGACTTAGAAATTCATCAAAACAGGGTTTCATCCAGGAATAATTATAAGGTGTCTAAGCAATAGAAAGAAAGGAGTGTGCACAATATGTATAACGTAGTGCACAAAGAATTACAGTTAAGGCTGTAACCCAGGAGTAGTGGGGCATACCTCCAATCCCAGGACTTTGGAAATGGAAACAGTATGGGGTAAGCCTTGGCTACATAGTAAGTTTCAAGCCCACCTAGGCTAACAAATAAATATAACACAGTGAAAAGGTTTTGAGCTAGGAGCAGAACAGAGTGTTCATCTTTGAGTTAGAGCAGCCACCAAGCCGGGCACCAGGCCTCTGTTCTCTACCATGTGGTTCCCTGTTCTCTGTAACTTCTATTTGTTTCTGATTCTGCCAATGTATGGACACTCTGAACTTTTTCTGAAATGGCTGTCTTTAAATTCTATGGGCTATTTCTCCTATGCAGTTGTCATGGCAACCTTCACATTCTAAACTGTAGTGCTCAGGGGAAGGATTAGCTACATTTGAAAGGTGAAATAAAGTCAAGTAGACAAGTCCAGGAGTCCAGACAGAGTAGGTAGAGCTGGCAGGATGAGAAAGGTGAAAGGACTGGAGAAAGTGAGCAAACCAGCTCAGCCCCCTCTAAAAGACAGACGTGTTTGCATCTCTTCCCTCCAGGAAAGCTATCTATCTGTAAGCACTGACACACCTCTCTGCTGGCTATCTCCCCATCTCCAAGCCCCTCAGCAGTCCATTTCCAGACTCACTGCCTTCTACAATCCCATTCACTTTTCACTGGAGCATTGATTTTCAGTGCCTCAAACTCCTTCTGCTGCAAATGGGAAAAAATTAAAAGACCACAGCCAGACATTATGAGGAGATAGAGACCTTGAAGCATACAACTCTAAATGTGGTCTTGCCATCAAATTATCTCATGCAGCTCCCTGGAGCTCAGGGAGCCCTGTGAAAGAAGAAACAGAAGGAGTAGGGGAAACAGGGCATGGAGGACACTAGGAGTACAAAGCCCTTTAAAACAGCTGAGGAAAGCTCATATAAACTCACAGAGACGGAAGCAGCTTGCACAGGGTGTCCACAGGTCTGTACCAGGTCCTCTGCATATATACCATGTATGGTACTCTTACAATCTTAGGAGGCATATAAAAGTGGGTCTCTTATCTTGTGCCTTCTCTTCCGGCTCTTATTTTTCTGTTGGCTTGACTTGTCCAACTTCAACATGATGGGTTTTATTCGATCTTATTATATTTTATTTTGTTATGTTTTGTTGTGCAAAGCCTGTCCTTTTCTAATGACAAACAAATAAGAAATAGATCTGGATGGGAGAGGAGGAAAAACTGGAAGGAGTAGGCGGAGAGGAAATTGTAAGCAGGATATATTGTATGACAAAAGAATCTATGTTTAATAAAAGGGAAAAAAACCAAACCAAACCAAACAAATAATTCCCTCTGCTTCAGCCATGCCTATCTGCTACATGGTCCCAGGATTTGTTTGAGAAATTTTTCCAGGAAGAGTTTACCTATGCTATTTCAGGTGTTCTCTTTTGCTTTTGCTGCTAAAATTCCTTCCCTAGGAGAGATGTAAACAATTTACTCAATCTTTCCAGGGTCCCAATGACAAACTGAGGTACATTCCACCAAAGTTCACCCAGGGAATCACTGCATTTATTGATCTTTCTTACAGAACAATTCCTGAGAGATTATGGACAGGAACAGAGGGCACTTTAAAACAGCAATAGCAGAAGGACAGAGTCCAGAAGGACAGAAGGACAGAGCCCAGAAGGGATGGTGATCTCCCCATGGATGCATAGTTTTGAGCTTCTGAGACCTCAAAGACCACAGTTAGTGACACACCTCCACCAAAAAAGCCATAGGTCCCAATAGTGCTAGTCCGTATGAGCCTATAGAGACATTTTCATTCAAATTACCATGTGCACCATATCTGCTGACATCCATTTCTAGCAGGCAAACACGGGTCCAGATGAACTGAGAGCTAGAACACCTAACTACTGCCAATGCTTAGGCTGCAACCTCCACATTTCTTCAGCTGTAAAGTGCTGACAGAAAGGGGCTATGAAGGCCTATTGTCATGGTACATACCTTTAGTCTGAGAACTCAGGAGGCAGAGGCAGGCAGATCTCTTAGTTTGAAGCCAGGCTACTCTACAAAGTGAGTTGCAAGACAGCCAGGGAAACAGAGGAACCCTGTCTCCAAACAAACCAACAAAAAGTAAAGAAATAGGCTGGGGCGGGGAGGCCAGGTTTGTTGTGCAGAGATTGCTCAGTCAGTGGAGTCCTGGCTTTATAGCTGTAAGGGCCTGAATCTAGTCCTTAGAACCTGCAGTAAAAGACCTGGGCACAGCAGGACATACCTATAATTACAGCACTGGGGAGATAAAAACAGATAAAAACAAGTGAATCTCTGAGTCTTACTGATCAATTAGTCTATCCTTATCAGTGACCCCCAAGTTTCTTGTGAGGTACTATCTCAAAAAGAAGATAAACAACTCCTAACAAACTGTACTCAAGGTTAATCTCTAGCCTCAATATACATAATTGGGCATGCATGTGTATTCTTCCACATGTGCGCATTCGCGCATGCGCACATGTACACACACACACACACACACACACACACACACACACACATACACACTTCTACATGCACATGCAAATTCAAGCAGTTGGGAATAGACCTCAGTGGAAAAGTACTTGCCTGCTATGTATGAGGCCATGGCACGGGTTCTGTTCTAGCCCTGGAAAGTGTCTTCAGGATTGTGAAACTCACTGTCCCCATGGCCTTCTCTGTTGGTTGTCATGAGTGTAGGACATAATAAGATCAGTGTGCAGTACTGTACAAATCCTGGCATTTAGAGGCCTTCTGTCTTGACTCATGGTCTTGATCTCAGCTTTATTCCATCTGCTGAAGGGAGGAAAGAAAGAACTGCAGGTAAGAAACTCAGACTCCCAGGTGTGACTAGACCAGATGAGAGGTGCTTCCTGGAAGGAATGGTAAACACACAAGTGAACCCCCCACTCCCCCCACCCCACCCACCACCCCCAACACACAGCTTATGTGTTGAAAGTTTGGTTACCAGCTGTAGGACACCTGGAAAGGGAAAGACCCTTTTGAAGTGAATCCCAGATCATGAAAATGAGATACCTGAGGGCACAATGCCTTTAAAGGGGATGTGGCTCCAGCCTCTTCTTCGTATATCTTCCCAGCTGTCATGGGGTGGCCAGCCCTCCCCACCGACCCCATTCCTCCACCCTCTGGTACACAATGTAATGTCATGTCCTACACTACCACAGACCATAGCCAGGGAGCCACTTGACCCAGAGCAAAAAGGCCAGAAGCCATGAGTTAATGCAAGACTCTTCCTATGAAAGTTCCAGGCACTTTGTCACAGCAGTAGACTGGTCTGTAGCACACACCAGGTCCGGCTGCAACTTGAAGTGGCTCCCAGATTCCTCAGTCAGGCCTATAAATGTGGCTTAGTTTGGTTTTGTTCAGCTCAGTTTAATTTGGTTTGGTTGCTATTGTTATCATTTTGGTTTTGCACTGAGAATAGTAGCTAAAGATGGAACCCTCAGACCAAAACATTTCATAAGTTTTAACATGACTTAGTTTAGAACTAGGATCCCACGACTGAGACAGTTTTCCACACAGCAAAGTGCTGGGGGCCATTCAGCTGAGCAGCTGGGGGTCACAGACGATTTAACTCTGCCAGGTGGTATGTGGCAGAGTTACCCTCACCCATGAAACTTTTAAAACAACCCACCCCCAATAAGCCTACACAAACCCTTCTCTAGACCACAACCAAATTAAAGCAAGGGGAAAAGTGATTATTCTCACTTTAGTCAAATCAAAATTTTTCTTGTGCTGAGACAACGTTCTCTTCCATATACTTCACTTTTCTTTTGAGCCACAACATTGTTAAAATAAGATTTTATTGTCCTATCTTGAAGGGGCCTGAATAAATCTAAATTTTGCTTTATGATTGTTGAGTCATTTCACCTGAAGGAAGTGGCAAGCCTCTGAGATCTGTCAACTGTTCCAGGAAATTCTCACCATCAGACCCCTTTTATCATTATTTACAAAAGGGCTTCTTTGATTTTCTGTGTGTGATATGTTAGATTTCAAATCTGTTGGCTGCATTAATTAAAGACAATAATGAGCTATCTTGCTTTTCCCCCTCTGTCCAGAAACATCTAACCAATATCCTTGCATGCAGACTGTAGTGCAGGCCATGCAGACCGTAGTGCAGGCCTGAGCCTGCCCAGTAAACTGACTTCACTTGATATAATTGAGCTCAGCCACCAGCAACATACCCTGGTTAATTGAGTCTAACGAGCCACTCTAATTCAATCAGCCATCTCTAAATTGCAAGGAAAAAAAAAAACCTTTTCTGCCTACTTTCTAGACCTCTTCTCTCCTTCTCCCTCAATCAAATCATAGGACCACAATTAAAGAAATAGGATCCTGGGGCTGAATCCAGCATCATATTCTGCACACAAATCACAGGTCAGATACTGTCTTGAGCTGGGGAGACAGCTCATTTGGTAAGTGCTTATAAGCATAAAGGCCTGAGTTTGATGCCCAAGACCCACATTAAAAAGCTTGTAATCCTAGAACTGGGGAGACAAGCATATCCCTGGAACTTTCTGGCTAGTCAGTCTAGTATAATTGGTAAGTTCCTGTCCAATGAGAGACTCTATAAACAAGATAAATGGCTACCAGAGAATTAATTTCTGGCCTCCAAAGAGATGTGCACACAAACACACAGGTGCCTGCACACACAGAGAGGCTCTATTTTCCCCTTCAATAAAAATGTATGTATCACTGAGCGATGATATCTGTATAGAAATGACAGGTATGTAGGCTTTCAATGCAGTGTTACTCTATTTGAACCACACAAACCCTAGTGAGGTTACTAGGGGACTTTGTGTGTTAATTTAGTACATGTTTCTACTATGTAACCCTCACATTCAAAATCATCCTGCCTCAGGCTCTCTGAGTGCTAGCATTTCAGAGCGTGTTGATAGAAGCCTCACAATTCCAAGACTTAAAAAAAAATAGTAAGTTTGTCCTTGTAGGGAAAAAAAAAAGATGCAATACCTGACAGACACTAGGTTTTCCTTCCATCTTGTAATCATCACTTTTTCTTACTCCTCCTACTTTTCCAAGTGAATAACTAGCATAAAGAAGAAGAAAAAGAAGGAGGAAGAAGAGGGAGAGGGAGAGGAAGAAGAAAAATAAACAGCAAGCTTTATGTGGGCAACAGTCTTGTAGCTTCTTAAAAAATTAAAAATAAATTAGCCATATGATTCTGCAATCCAAATTCTGGCTGTACATGCCAAAGAATTTAAAGCTGGGTCATGAAAGGACATTTTAACGCTTGTGTGTTGCAGTGTGGCTTACAAAGTGTGAGAGGAACCTGTGTATACCCAAGGATGAATGGAGAATATACATACAATGGAAAACCATCCCACCTCAAGAATGTGAAAAATTCTGACACATGCTATAAGGTTCAGGAACCTTGAGGGCTTTGTGCAAAGTGAAACCTGTCACAACAGGACAAATGCAACCCAATTCATATAGGTAAGATGGTCACCAGGAATCTGGGTGAATTGCTCTTCCCCAAGTTCAGGGCTTATACTGTGAGGGACAAGAAAGTCTTGGAGATGGGTGGTGGGCATTTTGGCGCCACAGTGTATATGTAATGTCATTGAACTGTAATGCTAAGATAGCTATGTTAAAAATGTACAAACATTCTGCAAATATATATGTACTAGGTATCTGGTGTTTTGAATGATAAATGTCCACCACAGTCTCAGGTATTTGAATGTTGGGTCCCCAGCTGGTGTCACTGTTCAGGGAAGTGTAAAACACGTAGCCTTTCTGGAGGAATTGTGTCACTAAGGGAAGGATGATGTAGGGTTTGAGACTGCTAAAACCTTGAACCATTTCCTGTTTGATTTCTGCTTCCTGCTTGCAGTTTAAGATGTAAGATATCAGTTAATTGCTCCAACACTATACATACCTGCTGCCACGATTTCCTGCCATGTTGGTGATGGACTCTTACCCATCTGAAACTATAAGTCTGAATGAGCCTGTTATCTGTAAATTGTCTGAGTCATGGTAACCACAGCAATAGAATCCTCACTAATAAGTGTCAAAATCATTTCATTGATGAAACTACTGAGATAAGCATATGTACATGTGTGGGGCTGCATATGGACTCTAAAGGCCAATCTTAGGTACTGCTCTGCAGTTGTCATCTATCCTGTTTGTTCGAGGCAGGGTCTCTCTCTGGTCTGAGATCCACTAAGTCGTAAAGCTGGCTAGCCAAAAATCTCCAAGGATCTACCTGCCTCTGTCTCCCCAGTACGGGAACCACAAGCAACTGAGTTATCTCCTTATGCTCCACACTACTGAGTTTGAAGTGGTGTAAATATTTAAAAATGTTTTCATGATGAAGTTAAAGGTACTCAGAACATGCAGTTTTGCCAAAACTGCTAGAACATTCCTAGCTTGAAATGAACTAGACGTAGGTGAGCACTGGTCCAGTAGCAACAACTGCTAGGATGATTGGCCTAATCCTGGTCCCTGGAGAGTACACCGGGGCTTTAGTTTCCTACCCAAAGGTGCCATGGGGCATACTGTGGCCGAGGCTGGGGAATGGGAACGTTGAGCAGGCCAAGAGGTGTGCTTCCCTTGCTTAAGGGATACACAAACTTCTACGTGTGGTGGATGTGTGGTTTCTTGATGCCTATGTTTCCAAAAGGGTGGTAGACAGGGCATAACCAAATTAGCAAACAGGCAGCTCTCTCCACCGCAAATATCTACCAGAGTTTAGCTAAAAACTCTGTAGAGACAGATTCAGTTATGAAGACAATAATTTCTTTCAAAATCTCTCATTCCTGAAACCTCTCTTCTTGGATTCTGAATCTAATTTTCCAGACAACATTCTGCAGCCTTTTATTCCCCACATTAAGTACATGTTGAGGTCAAGCAATCCTTGCCTGGACCCCTGGCTTCAGAATGGCATCTCCTTGGCCAGTTTTCATGTGGATTATCTAGAAGCAGGGATTGGAGTGTGTGTTTTTTCCCTTATCTACTTCCTCATTTGGACTCCAAAGACCATCACCCCTACTCCAGGGACGGATTAAGAGAAAATAGAACTGAAGTTCCAGTTAAAGTTTTCTGCCTGGTTTGCTAGATTTCATGTCCAGACATGCCTGTGGAAGGGAGGATGAAGGCAAATGGCCACATGGAGGGGTCTTGGGGTACTCAGACAACACTCTGCCACCAAGACAGGGTGTGGGAAAGGGACACAGCATAAAAGCTTCAACTATCTGATAATTGAGTGATCTATTCCAACCTGGCTGCTGCTTTTAAGCTGTGTGGCTTTGCTCACACTTCTTACCTTCCTGGAGCCCAGTGACTATTTATAAAGTGAGCACTTACTTTTGACTGCAATGAGAAACATTCTGTAATGTGCCTGACAGAATGCACAGTGCACACTACCTGTGTCAGGTTTATTGCCAACAATGTAGAGGTAACTACTTGTGATCCAACCACCTGACAGACTCAGGCAAGAAGATTGCAAGTCCAAGGTCAACCCGAGCTATTTAGGAAGGCCCTGTCTAAATAAAAATGAAAACAGTTTAATGAGCTTTTTGTGGGATGACTGACATGCCAGCTCCTCCTGCTGCTGCTTTGACTCCAGCATGTGTTTCACTCTGCTATTACAGCCATGGAACTATGCCTCACAAGCTCATATGGAACAAGGGATGGGACATGAGAGACAGGGTCATGGAATGGGCATTTTCATCCCTTGGTACCCAAACGTGCACTTCAAACTCAAGAGCAAGTCCAGTAGCCTAAATTAAACTGCAGGGGACCTAGAAGCAGGCATCCTTGCTGTTCCTTCCCAGGCAGGGTGACCTTTGCTCTCTGATTAGCTCTCTGAAATGATCTTTGTCTCCCTAAGATCGGAGTCTCTCAGCATCTGCTCAGAGCATTCATGCTGAAGAGAAAGGGTTCATGTTTGAGTGCCCCTCTCCAGCCCTTGTGACTTTCTTCTCTGTGTAGGTAGCAGAGTGCTTGACTGAACGACACATGTTGAATTAGAGACCATTTTTTTATTTTGCTGTTTAATCTTCATTCATCAGTTGATAAATTCCACTTCCACAGTCAGCCAAAGAATTAAAAATAATGTTGGTCACTTCTCTTCCACAAGTAGCACTCTCAAGCATGGAAGGGTACTTTTTCCTACCAGGTGAAAGTGAGACAGGAAGCTGTGAGCTCTCCAGATATGGTCCCTATTCTGTGCAGATGCCTGTCACACAAGCTTTGGTAAGTGGCAAGAGTGATCTCACTTCCTCTCCCTAAAGGCAACCGTCCTCATTACTCTCATTACTGAGCTGAGAGAACCTTGGGTACATAATAGAATTTTTCTTAAAATATTCATCATCTGACAGCTAATATTTCAGCCATATTTCACTTGAGGACCACATTCGAAAGGTAGCTGAGCAGCGGGACTCAATTAGTGGAGTATTTCCCTCACCTTCTGAAAGGACTTTTTAAATCCAAGTCATTAAAAATCCATGACACATATTACTCTCAGTCATCTCTCTTCACAAGACAGAGGTAGCCCTAGGTACACATGAAGCCCTTCCTATACCCACACCAGCAGCCTGAGGACCTGAAGAATGGGCTTTATCCTGCCAGGATATTGTAAATTTCCTCTGTTCTCTATTACCTTCGTATTCCAAAAATGCATCTCCAAATGTCAAAAAATCCATACCAGAGCTTGCTGGGTTCCACACAGGTATTCTAGGTGGAGTGTCAACTTTCCTATAGTTTTCAGATAAGAAGAGGAATCTCCAGGTACACATTGAAAGCACAGCAAGTGGAGAAGCCTGGAGACAAACATTTGCACTCACAGAGTTGCCATTTTCTTCTTGGAGCCTAGGTTTCCTCTTCTGTAACATACATGCATGTGTGCACTCTTCATTTCCTCTTCCGTGTACACACACACACACACACACACACACACACACACTCACTCACAAAGTAATGGTGGTCAGGATGGAGACTGCAGAAACATATATTTAACAGCACCTACCACACCTCTCTTTCTCTCAGCACTAATGGAGACCACCAAACATTAGGAGTTCAGGCAATCAATTCCCTTCTTCCAATGATACTATAAGGTCCCTAAGGATAGGGACCCATGACAGAATTACCACTGTCCCCAGCACTCAGTGTCAATCTGGAATAAAAGAAAATCTTGATGCAATAATTCTGATTACATGGCATTCAATTATTCTAATTACTGATTAATTCATAAGATATTATGTGAAGCATATATGATAATTGGTAACTCTAAACTATTATAACGTTTGAATGTATAAGAAACATAGGCTGGGGATATGGCTCAATCAGTGCAGCTGACTGTAAGCTATACAAATGTTGGCAGTGTGGTGAGGGTCTCTAACAGCAACAGAAGGATTTCTGGGCTCCCTGACCTGCCAGAGAAGCCTAATTGATAAGTTTTGTGCCTATGAGGAGCCTTTGTATGACAAAACGAGGGGGATAGCCCATAAGGAGCCATACCCGAGATTTTCTGTATACTTGCATATGTGTGCTCACCCACACACATACAAGAGAAGTATCATGAGTGAGCAGAGCTACTGAAAGCCCATGCCAGCAATTCTAAGAAGCATCTTAACAGGAAACCAACAAAACCAAGTTTTTCTAATTACTCCTACTGACAGACCCTAGGCAGGTGTAGACTATACTCCAGAGAAGAATAAGGTAAAACAAAACCTGGGCCTTTGGACTGAGGCTAAAAGCAAGCTTAGGGATTACATCCTTGTGGCCTGGACTTCTGCTCATGGCTCCTGAGCCATTCCATAATTTGAAAACCTTCAGTTTGTAATTTCTCAGTTTGCTGAGGTTCAGTTTTGTCTCTGCATCCAAACATCCAGAATCTTCTTCAACCTAGTCCAAACCACTCTGGTCTAGAAATGGGCGTTGAACTGGAGCCAGTCTTGGTTTTATGTGATGTTTCCAGTACTTCTGCTTTCAAAACATGGTGATAGAAAGAAAGACGTACACAAGACTGACTGTCATTCCAGAACGTTTCCAATTCAGCCTGGACTTTTTAGTCTTCTTCAGACAGTTATAAAACATGACCACAAAAAATAAAACCAGCATGACTTCACCTGTGCTTAGCATTGTAAGGGAAGCATATAGACCTGCGTTTTACATTGTAAGGTATGTGCCTGTTTAAGTTCTCTGTGTTTCCATTCCCTGTCTGCGAAAAGCAAATGTTATTACTACCTACCCAGGTATGTGTTGTACTAATTTAATTAAGGCATGCATCATCAGGGATGAAATCCAATCAGTGACGTGCCTGTACAAGCATGGGCGTCAGTGTTTGATCCCAATCACTCACAAAACAAACAACAAAACCCCAAACTGATGGCAATTGGTTAGCCTAATTGGCAAACCTGGGAGAGATTCTAACCTATAAAAATAAGGTGTCTGACTCCTGAGAAACAGCACATAAGTTCACACTTGGCTTCACACATATACACATGTACATGCACACAAAGATATGTACAGTCCTCAACTTGCTACATGGCAAGCACAATGTAAGCTTTACTATGATCACTGACCGCTCATCCTCCAAATGTTCAACCATCTCCCTTCTGCCGCACAACATGAATGGGCAGTGATCCTAGGGGTCATTTATGCTTATTCTGTATACACAGTGAAACTAATCTTAACTTCTATCTTCAGCCTTCCCTGGTTCCAGTCTTAATTGTTGCTCAAAATAGTAAACCACAGTTATATGGTCACTCTCTATTGTAAACCACATTTATATGGTCACTCTCTATCACAAACCACAGTTATATGGTCACTCTCTATTGCCTTAACAGCACATGAACTCTGGAAGGTCAAAAGCATGGTCACTCATGCACACCATTTTGACTAGCACATGGTATATATAGCAAATATTCAACGTATTTGTTATGATATCGTGCAAAAAAAAAATTCCTAAACTTGGCTGCAGAAAGCACAGAAATCACAAATCATAGGAACTGAGAACAGCCTGTGTGGTGGTTCTGGCACTGGCTCCCCCTTGAATGGCAGCAGATGCCAACTGGAACCACCAGGAATCTGAAAAAGCCACCGGGGCTGAAGGAGCCATTTCCTTGGGACCTCACACTGCTGTTGATGCTGACTGCTTGTTGGGCCTTCCTGGAGGACTGTTAGAATGTTCTCTCATGGAAAACTGGCTCTCTCTTTCCAAAAAGGGAGTCCAATGGACCAATACAGAAACTACTATGATATTTATGACCATTTGGGAGAAGTCAAATAGTGTCTAGGAGTCTGGTTTTCACAGTTAGAAGACAATCACTTTTCAGTTAACTGTCATCTTAAGGTTATATTGGGGGTAGAGAGGTGACTGTGCATGTACTCTTTATAAAATACAAATTCCTCTTCAGGTACTGTCCACTTTTTTTTTTTTTTGAGTCAATCTCTCAGTGACCTCAAACATGAGCACCCAGAGCAGGTAGCCAGCCTATAAGCTTTCAGGAATCTCTATCTGACTTATATTCCCATCTTTCCATGAGAAAAATAACAAGTGTGTATGCATTACACAGTATGTATGTTACATGGCTTTTTATACATATTCTGAGGATTGAGCTCATGTCCTCCTGTTTATGAAGCAAGCATCTTCCTGATGGGAACATCTTCCATGTCTGTTTTCATGGGTTTATGTGCTTAAGAACTAGATTCTCCTATACTTAGGACTTAGGCACAATCTTTTAGACCTTTTACACCCCCACACATAAATTAATGTACATACATGCATATATACACCTGCATACGCATACTCATACATATGTGCACATACCATGGACATGCATATATACATTTACAAACATATATAGGACTATAGCAGGCCGGCCTTGAACTCACAATTTTTCACCATCTTGGCCTATCTAGTGCTGAGATTATATACGTGCATTCAACATGTGGCAAAGTATTGTCAATAAATGTATGATCAGACAGTTTATGGTTTAGATTTTAAGTTTTCATCAAATGACTATTTTATTCACATGAGTAAATCTGAAGAAAAGAGAATCCTTGTCTTCAAAATTCTTTAAACAACTTGGAAATGCTGATGGATCCCACCAAAAACAAGTAGAAGATAACCTCCTGTCTTCACAGAACAGAGTTCTTGGTAATTTTCTTATTTATGCAGTATGTCTCCATGTTTGAGGTTTCCATCTGCTTTTGTTGGCAAAAACTTACTGCTTCTAGACCACCAGTTCCAATAGACCTAAATTAATTGCTAGTTTTATAGTTTTATATGTCTGAATGATAGGGATGCCAGACAGCTTCAAAATGAAAACATGTCCAAATTTAATGAAGTTCAAAGGAAGAAATGTTTATTTATGGATTAAAGTATAAAATGACTCGCCACTTGTAGTTTTTCAAATTATGACAGCTCATCTTAGGAGGAGTTGGGGAAACAAATAAATGGGAGGCATGAGGGAGTCCTCTGGTGCTCCTAAAAGAGTATTATTATCCAGATAAACAGACAGCAGCTGAGAACACAGAGGGTATGCAGTCTGAACAGGGAAGGCCTCTGGGAAGAGGGCAGAGAGTTTGACTGACAGCTCCTCACACATCTACACAGGTGCTCACCCTATCTCGGTGCCTTGGGGGGGGGAAAAAAAAGCACACTGTCCATTTGTGGCAAAGCTTGCTGTTTGCTCAACTTCAGTGGTAGCATCAAACATTCCCAAAGTGTTGGAGTGGAGGGCACAGAGATTTTAAAAGAAAGTCATCAAAGAGACTTCTTTTCGTATGGTTTATGACTATTGTGTTTCCTGCTTACTCACTCACTGGGCACCATGTTTTCTGGAATAGCAACCAGAACTAAGCAGAAGTCTTGAAGCAGACTCTGAAGTGCTTCTTCTTGCCAAGAACCTCAGCAAATCTTTCTTTTAACCTTATGTAGAAAAATCTGATTTTTTTTTCTTAATGTATAATCTCACTACAAAGCACAAACTGGCCTCAGGTTCACCATCATCCTGCCACAGCCTCACAAATGGTAGGATAAGTTTTTTAATTTCCTTATTTTATATGACAAATAATCACTGTAAGTTACAGTGTGACACTTCAAAACATGTGTACAATATGTTACAATCAGAAGTAGCTCATAGGTATATCTGTAACTTTAGCCATTTTCATGTGTACTGGGTGCGTTCAGAATTGTTTACAGCAGCTAAAATACCTCCCCAGACAAATTAGATCAATGTCTAATTACATTTATTTCACTCCATTAGAAGGCTTTTCTACTTTTATTCCATGAAAACTTGAGCTAATTCAACAATCTATGAACGTTGCACAATGTCTGGCAATAAGCAAGTATTTTCTCTTAATTTACTTTTAAATTCATCCAAAATCTCCCTCAACTTTTTGAAATCAGTTCCAGCTTCAGTGAAAAAGAAAGAAAATCTGACCCGAAGGTGGAAATCCACACCTAAATTTCAAGTTTCCTACTTATTTTCCACATGTTCATGAATATATCATGGAAGTTCTCAGTTCCCACTCTGCCACTGGTGAGTGGCCCTGTCGTAAACGACCCTCTGCCTACTCTACTTAACAGCAGCTGAAAGATTCAAATATTTATGTGGTGTCCCCTCTTCAGCAGATGTTTGCAAGAATGAGTTCTGTAAGTGTGTTTCTCTTACAATACAGCATCCATCACAACGCTTCGGCCGCCATGCCCTTTCACCTTATACTATCAGTAGCCGAAGTACCACAAAACTAACCTGTCATGTTAATTGATGAGTTGTAAGTTTCTAACTTCATAGATAGGACTTGTCACCAGGTGAGAGTGTGAAGTCCGACATGGATCCTTGGTTTTTGATGTCCCTTCACAGCTTGCTCATAATATACTGCTAGTGATATGAGTAGGCAGCCACGATTGTCTAAGACATTTAGTTGTAATCCCAATGGTGGGAGTTGAGGCTCTTCCTTTTTTGCCTCCCATTTCCTCTGCTTCTAAATAATATCTACTTGTTACTTTCTGGTATCCTGGGTCTGTCTGTCTCCACCCCACCCAGAGTTTGGTTTATAGACATGGGCCACCACACCCAATTTTTACAGGGATAGAGAACATCTGAATTCAGGTCCTCATGCTTGTACAGTAACCACTTTACCTCCTGACACTCTCCCAAGTCCAAGTTTCTAAATAATGGAGATTTTAGGTGGATTACAGTTGTAATTTTACTACAGTGAACATGGAATAGTTTCAAAAAATGTACTATCATTAACAAAAATGTATTTCAAAAAATGTATTATCATTAACAAAAGCAGAAACAAATACAGCAGAACTCAACCTAATGAAAACTATGATCATGCCATCTCTATAACCCCAGTTAGAGACTAGTTTTGTTTAGTAATGGTGCAGGGAATAGCTAATTCCTGTGTTGTGAGGTGTAGGTTTGAATACTCAAGATCAAATATTCCACAGCAAGGTTCTTCAATAAGCAAGCTAGCTGGCCAGCTGGCACATACCTGCTGTCCACATTTCCCTGCAAGTCACCTCCTCTGTGTTCCACAGTATGGATCACTGGGCTTTAAATGCAGAATCAAAGCTAAAGACAATAGCTCCAGTAAAGCCCATACTGGAGTCAGAAGGATATACCCAGCCTAGAAGTATTAAGCTAAGATTTCTTGACCCTCACAAGGAAGGTCTAGTTTTGTTAACTAGATATCTGATGTATGATAAACTTCACAGAGTCTGTTGGGCAACCACCGAAACCATGACACCCTCAACTTGCCAAAAAAGCATCTAGCCAGGCTTGAAGTTCCCAGTCTAGTTGGTCAAAGCCCATGGAAACGTATATGATTCAGAAAATAATCACAGAAAATCTTTTAAACAGCAAATCCTTTCAGAATTTGGTGTCCAGATTTTCTATGAAAATCTTCATTCTTTTTTGTTAGTCAAAGAGGTTAAAAACAGGCCTCTGTTTGGCTATTTAAAGGTACATTTAGTATTGAAATATAAAAAAAACCTCAATTCACTTACAATTTTAACTGTGTTTTTCCTTCTCTTAACTGTGAGGGTTATTTGTCATTCAAATTAAATTTTCTGAGTGGATATCAGTTCTCTATGAACAGATAGCAAAGTCATCAAGTCAAGTAATTTCTAGAAGTGGAAAAAACACATATTAGATATACATATCCACTGTTTATATCTTATTATAGCTTTATTTCTGTTGCTGTGATAAAATATTCTGAGAAAAAAGCAACTTAGGGATAAGGTATTTATTTCATTTAAGATTCCAGGTTACACTCCACTATTGTCTGAAAGTCAATGTGGAAACTTCAAACATCCAGAAACCTCACATCCACAATCAAGAGCAGAGATAAATGAATGAACATGCCCATACTCACTGCTTCCTTGCTGATAATCAGCTGGATGTCTCCAGCCTTATGCAGGTGAGGATTTCCTGCCTAGGGAATGGCACTGCCCACAATGAGCTGTGTCTTCCTATCTCAATTAATGTAATTAATGTAATTAAGAAAATCCCCCACAGATCAACTCAAGTCTGATAATCCCTCAACAAGATTATTTTTCTAGGTGATTCTAGACTGTGCCAACTTGACAATTAAAACTAACTGTCACACTTAACTACTCCTGGCCTTTATTAAACATGACATAGCAAGATTGGTAAGCATTAGAACAATGAATGCACTATTCTAAAATGAAATGCCTAACCCTCATCTGATCCTTATTACTATTTAAATAATCCTCCACAGTTATCATGTCCAAGAATTGCAGCTTGGGGTTGGAGAGAAAGCTCAGCCAGTAAGGTACTTTCTACATGTGGTGACATTTGCAAGCACAGTGATGCTGGCATGGAAACAAGCAGATCCCTGAGGCTCATTGACTGGCCATCCTAGCCAAATGTATGGGCTCCAGACCAGTGAAAACCCCTATCTCAAAAATCAAAACAATGGCTACCAAAGAATGACATCTGAAATTGACCCCTGACCTCCACATGCATGCACACATATGCACACACCCTCTTGCACACAAAAAAAGTGTGCAGACACACACATACACACCCACACACACCTTTAGACGGGGAAACTTTGCAGCTAGCTTCCTATAGTCTCAGCTTAGCTACCACCCCTGTCTGGATCTACAACAGACAGATCTATAACCACAAACTCTCCCTGCTGAACCTGTGAGTTTCCTGGGGTCAGAGGCCATTCACTTCTCTGAAAATCTATCTGTAAGCATAAGACCTTGCACAGAATAAGGATACAGAATGTTGACAAAATGTACAGTAAAACACTTGCAGCACTTCTGCTCATTATAAGAATGTACTTGGTGAAGATTAGAGATCAGAACTGAAAATCTGCTTTTAGGACCTAAACCATTAAGTTAATGCACACAGAAATGAACAGGCCATTTTATAAGATGTTCACATACCAGTCTGGCTCTTTGGGCTCAGCAGACGTGACCTGAATATTAAGCAGTACACAGATGACCATAGTGCTGTCCCCATTCACACCTGCTAAAAAGGATAATCTAAGACCCCTCGAAGTAGAACATGCCTTTTTCTTTTATTACAGAATCTTTAGAAAATACTATAAAAATGAAAATGTGTAAGGTTGGAGACGTAGCAGAGTTGGCAGATGGTTTGCCCTCCAGTGCATTAACTGAGCATGATGGTGCACACCTGAGATCCCAGCACTCAGGAGATGGACACAGGAAGATCAGGAGTTCGAGGTCAGTTTAGCTATACTGTGAGTTATGAGACCAGCTGAGCTAGCCTATCTCAAAACAGATAACCATTCTTTATAAAATAACTAAAATATCCATGATAAGTTTTTTGAGACTAAAAGGGCCCACTTTATTGAGAGCTTTAAAATACCTCATATTGGCCAAGTTTATTCTAAAGTTCAAGGTAGAACTACCCAACATCTCCACATTAACTAGACTATCACTGGGAACTTTTGACACAAGCCTTTAGGACCTGACCACATGATTGTGTCAGGAAGAGTTGACAGTCCCCATGGATAGAACCAAATGGCCTGTATGAAAGAAAAAGTCCACCCTTCCTGTGGTCCTGTGGTTTTTCTTTTTAATATTTTATTCTTTGAAAGTTTGATACATTTATATGATATAAATTTATCATATCTTCTACCACTACCTTCCTACAACTCTTATGAGTGTCCCTCAACCTGTCTCCCTCCTAACTTTGTTTTCTTTTCCTGTTGTCCACAATCTTTCAAGTCCAATCAGTGTTTCCCCCCTGTACATGGTTGTGCAGCCTTCCATTCATGTTTGAGTAACATACCAGAGTCCATGCCCCCAAAGGCAAGTAACTTTCCCTTTTTCTATAGCCATCAATTGCCACTAGCTCGCTCATGCAACTGGTGCAAGACCCCATCCAATCCATGCTGACATTTTGAATGACTTTATCTTGTATAGGTCTTGGGTAGGTACTCACAGCTGCAGTAATTCGTGGTAGCCATGTAGTTTGACAGAATGACTCTTTAGCAAATAACAATAGTAGCTGCCACCACCCTTGCCAGGGCCTATAGACTCTCCAGTCATGGGCTTTTTACCAGATTACAGTACCGATCATAAAATTCCTCCTGTAGAGTAGGTCCCAAATCCAATAAAAGAGCAGTTAGTTATCTTATAAGTTAGTTCTGTCACAACTGCACCAAATAGGCACATTTAGCCTATTAAAGCATGCAGGATCCAGCACTGGGTGAGACTGTTGTTGCCTTCTCTACCCTCCGTAAATTTTATAGCACCTTTTGAGATTGTATTTGCAAGGTGCGTGGAGAGGATTTCCTGGTAAGTTCAAAGTTAATTTCTCTCTGCTCTACATCTGAAGTGACCAGTGTCTATAGTAATAGAGTATTGCTATCTAGTTATGGTGGACAACTAAAAAACCATGGCAATTTCTGGTGTTGTTTTCAGTGTCTCTGGGTATCATTGACCAATACTCGTAGGGTATATTCAATGTCTAGCTCTGAGATTTTCCCTGAGCCAGCATTTTGGTAACAGCATTGTCTACCTACCTATAAAGAGTTCAAATTTGTTTATATTTTATATATTATATTTTTTAATTATCTTACTAACTATTCTATTTCCCTTAGGCTTTTTCATGTATCTTTAGTTTTAGCTAAACCAACCACTAGCATCTTCTTATTCCAAACCCTGATCTCCAGTTAAACATGAATCTCAAGAATTCCATCATTCTCCTTTTAATTGAATTAATTCTTGGCTTGGAAGGTTTCCATATAGCTTCTCTTCATTTTGGTTACACCTCTACCAACACCCCATTTCCCTATTCCACCCCTTTCCACTTTCACTGTCTGCCCTTTTGCCCTCAGTCACATGAGAGCCAAGCCTTTCTCTCTATTGGAAAATAAGGGTGCAGTGGTCAGAAGCCATCCTGGAATAAAATAGGCAGAGTACCTTCCAGTACTTTGAACTTCACAGTCTTGTGAGCAAATAAACTTCTTTTACTTACAAAGCACTGCATCTTGTTTCTGCTGTTTTAGGATCAAGAACACTACAGTTTCCAGGCAACAAAGTGATGGAAAGGCTAAGAGTTTATTACCTAAACTTTTGAAATTAGAATATGTTTCAATAGAAACATACAAACACTCAAAGGATACCCACCCAGAGACTTGCTCATTGCTCATTGTTGATCATCTGAAATGCTCCAGGGGTGTTCAATTCCACAAGTCTGAAATGGTTCTGTCACCTTGGTGACCCCATGTCATCAGTGGATTGAAGCATTTGCTCACCAAAACAGAATTTAGTGCTGCTGGAATCCCACTCATCCGAAGCCAGCTGCACCTGGAAGCGTCCTAGGTCACTAATAAAGAGGGCAAGATGGGAGTGGTGACAGGAAGAAGATGCACATTTTACTCCTATAGCACCCCAGCAGAGGGCCAAGTATATGGACATGTGCATGTGAACAGAGTGTGTCCAACACAGCAAGCTTCTTCTACTGAACTGAGGAGAAGAGCAGTTAGTTACTGGAGGACTAGAAGGTAGAGGGGAGGATGAGAAAGAGGGAAGGAATTTAGATGACATTTAGCCCAACATTAGGTTTAGGGGTTTTGTTTTGTTTGTTTGTTTGTTTGTTTGTTTGTTTTTAGTTTCAGTTTGGTTTTGATTTTCTTTTAACTTTTTTGGTTGGGGGAGGGTAGTCAAGACAGGGTTTCTTTCTGTAGTGCTGGCTATTTTGGAGCCCAGTCTGTAGACCAGGCTGTTCTTGAATTCACAGAACTCTGCCTGCCTTAGCCTGCAGAGTGCTGGGATTAAAGGCAGAAAGCCCTCACTAAAGGCGAGGTTCACAGCTTTAAAGAATCTAGTATGGATATTTTCTTAAGCTTCTGCAGAAAACACAATTTTTATCAAGTTTTTTTTTAATTAAAAAAAAAAAAGATTCAGTGAAAATGCTATTTTTTTCTACTTAGGTCTTTAGTGTTCCTCTGTCAGCAGTGCTGATGGAAACAGCGTTCTGATCAATTTAACAGAATTGTAAGAGCATGTGGCACAGTCATGCTCTTCACCTTCCTGTTTCTCTACTTTCTCCTTCTCTTCCCTTTTCTTTTCTCACCCTCTCCTCCTAAATTTAAACTCTTATCTGAAATAAAATAGGGGAAATGCAGGAGTACCCTTGTACACTGTCACAATGGGCATGAACTTTTTTCTTTTTCTCTCTATTTCTTGGACTTCCATCATCCTCCCAGAACACATGCACACTCATACGTTTTACCAGGGAGCGACTTCTTTTCTGTACAAATCCAGAATGTTCTGTAAGCAGCATGAAGCTACCAGAGAAAGCCACAAGGCTTCAGCGAATGTACTTAGAAGAAACAAATTGCTCGGAATGTACCCGTGTATGCATGCATGCCTACTTATGTATTGTGTATGTGCCTATGTGTGTGTGTGTGTGTGTATTTATGCATGTGTGTATGCAAGTATCTGTGTGACCATTGCGTATATGCCCACATGTATGAGGCTGTGCTCCTTTGTGCATGTGTTAGAAACATAAAAAGAAAAGAGAGGAGGAGGAGGGAGGAAATAATAAAAGGCCATCTGTAGTCATACCTAAGCAACCAGAGAATGAAATGTAATAGATTTTAATAACCCAGTGCCCAAACAAAAGCAATGCAATCGGGAATAGAGAAATGCATTTCTATCCGTGAGGGGATAGGAAGAGTAAAACAAGAGATAAGCCTGCTAGAAAAATAGATCTCTACCTTTTTTTTTTCTTTCTGTTTTTGCCAAATCCAAAATGTGCTGCCTATAACATTGGCAGTTTACAATGGCAATTAACATCAATCCCAGGGTCTAATTAACCTCAATCAACAAGTCTAAGTAGGTTAATTAAATAGGGTTTGGCTATGCACTAAGTACAAAAATACAGCTGTCTCATTTAAATATGATTTAGGAAAGGAAGTCACCATTTACCAAACAGGTTTCAATTCCCTTTCCTACAGCAGGGCATTTGGAGGTGCAGGAGCTGCTGGAGGAGCTGGGGGGGGTGGGAGGTCACAGAGACTGCCTTTTGTGGATTCCTTTTTAATCCTGGGGCACCAAACAATTGATGCAGCAGCGGGCAGCAGTCTTCTGCAGTTTCCTCAGCCCCACCTCACCCCTTCTTGTTTACTTGGTTCCCCTCCACTGCCTGCCCCACCCACTAAGCTACACATTCCCCCAGGATACGTGTCCATCCCATTCTTCAGTCTCCCAAGCGCAGCAAGCACAGTGTTATGTGAGTGTGCTCCCAGTTAATTGTTCCTCTTACTGAATTTCCACCAAAATGAATTTTTTTTTCTCACCATCTCCCCAGTCATACTTGGATTCCTGGGTTCAGGATGAAAGTGTACTGTGCCTCTGTGGGAAGGCAGCAGACCAAGCTGTGCCCCCGTTCCTCTTCAGTGGTTGGTGCCTTCTTTACTAGCCACCATCTCTCTATGGATGCCCCATGTCATCTACCATGGTGTCTTCTAAGCCAGCTTGGCCAACAGCTGTGTCCACACCCCTGATTATACTGAAGTCAAATGGCCTCTTGGGTCTCTAAAGTAGGAACTCCACATCTGTCTGAGAGAATAACCTTACCTTTAAATTTTGTGTGTGGGAGGGGAGGGGCATATATATTCAAGTGCACATGTGTATACACATACACATATATGAAGCCCAGAGGATAACTTCAGTTGTCATTCAAATGCTGTCTATCTTGATTTTTAGACACGGTCTTTCCTGAGCTTGGGGCTTACTCTGTAGGTTATGGTAGATAGCTAGTGAGAGTCAATGAAAGTACATTCCCATGAATGGCTTCGTTATGTGGGTGCTACAGATCTAATTCAGAACTTTATGCTTGCATGGCAGGCAGTTTATCCACTGAGCCATCTTCCCAGTCCCACAATCTCTATTTAATTATTTGGTGAAGTTCAAGATACATTAACCTGGCAATTGTCATTATTTCAGGACCAAATCTGAGGGTCAATAATCTAGCTACCAATCTTCTAAAAGGGAACAGGAGAGTGTTCCTGAGTGCTAACATCTCAGCATCCAGATGGAAATGACCATAGAGTTAGTACAGCCTTCTCAGCTGACAGATAGGAAAGGAGCAGGTGAACAACATGACCTCACCAAGGTCACAGAAGCCAGGCTCACTGGCCCTGGCTCACTGACTCCAGCTCACATCCACCTCTCTGGTATTTTCACAAATGTCTGAATCACATAATTTGCTCCTTTCCCTCTTACTACATACTCATCCTCTACCCACGCTGTCTTCATTCTATTTTCATGCTTTTATGAAATAGTTCTAGATTTTACATACCAGAGAAATCATATTCTACTTATCTTTTTGAATCTGGCTTATTTCACTTAACATTATAAGCTCTAGTGCCATCTCTTTTCCTATGAATGACCTATTTTTTCCCCCTATGTCATTGAATGAAACTTCATTGTGTATGTAGATCACTGTTGGTTTTTTTTTTTTCCCCATTCATAGTCTGACGGAAATGATCTTGGTATGTAGATCAGCTGATGCCAAACTCACTATCCTCATGCCTTGGCACCCTGAGACCTAAGATTACCGACATATGTCACCAAGCCTGGCCTTCTTTTGTTTTTTAAACAGAACCCTCCCTAAGGCTATTCTTTCTCTGTATTGTATGACTTTTCTTATGCAGATTCGAACATTGTGTATTTATCCCAGATAGGGCACTGAAGATGCCTCAAAGGAAAAAAAAAACCTATTATGTCTAGCTTAGTGAACCAGTGAAGTTTTTAGAATTTCCTACAAAGGGACAACTGAGGGATTCTTACACAGGCACCTGCGTTCCTGAAAAGCTCACCTACCATAGAAACTGCATCTCTGTAGCTCCTGTTTAACTTTCAGGGAGCACTGTTTCAGCTAGCCTTCAGAGTCTCTTCTTTTTGTTTGCTTCCTGAGTGTTAACTAGGAAGAAATAGCTATAGAACCTCTGTTCTGATTTTTATAGAAAGTGTTCTTCGCCAACTCATGTGTAGAATAAGTGGTTTCTAGCTGATGGTGCTGTTGAGAGTTTTGAAAACTAGGTTCAGGAGGTGGAGCCTAACTGGAAGAAGTAGGTAATTAAAAAACATGTTCTTGTATTATACCTGGTTCTCTCTTCTCTTTTTCTTTCCCCTTAGCTTTCTTTCTCCCTTCATTCATCCTGTCAGAGGGTAAAGATGCTTCCCTGCCACAAGCTCCTACCTCCATGATACTCTGCCCAATCTATGCCTGAGCAACCACTGACTAAGACTTCTGAAATCATTAGCCAGAATTAATATCCCTTACTTTCACCTGCTTATATGAAGTATTTTGTCAAAGCAATGATAATCGAACACATCTTTTTTTTATTTTTTTTTATTATATTTACATTTCAGATTTTATCCCCTTACCCCATTTCCCCCACCACCCAGGAACCTCCTATCCCATCCCCCCTCCTCCTGCTTCTGTCTAAGATGACTCCATCCTCTGACCACTTAGAGGACAGAGTGATTACCACCTGTTCTTTCATGTGACTGTCCATCCTTCCTACTACCTAAACTATTTGTAGTCCCACAGCCTCTGACTTGGCAAAGCTCTGTCACCTAGCCATTCATCTCTTTTTCCAAATCCAGATTGCAACTAGTTTATTCTTCTTAAAGAACGATTACAACCTAAATACTGCTATCTGAGCCAGCACTGTCCAAAACTTTCTGCAGTGATATAATTCTGTGTCTGCATCTACTGTATAGCAACCATCAGTCCCATGGACTCATGACCACCTGAAATGCAGCTGGCATAACTGAAAAACTATACACAGTTTTTGATTGTAAGAGTAACTTTTATTTACCAGATGTAATTGTCTCTGAGGCTTACTGCTAAATACAATCTTTCTAATTCTTTCTGAACTCCGGTTGGCTGCTTCAAGTCAGCTTTTCTGGCCCAAATTCCTCTCCAAGCTGACTGATTCAAACTGGCTTATCTTAGCTTCTGATTGAATTGCTCTGCTTGGCCTCAAACTAAGTCTAATAATCTGTTCTAACCTTGTAGTTCACTCTCATTCTCTGGTTTATTTTGTCTTCATATGCAACCAGCTTTTGTAAAACTGCTGGCTCCCTGCACTGCTCTCCTAAGTCACCTCTCTTTCCTGTGTTTTTGTGTGAGTTGGGCATATCCTGTCTCTGACTCATTCTGTCAAATCTTTCTCTGATTTGTCACTTTGTCTGCCCCTCAACTAGACACCACTTTCAACCATGGCTGATTCCTTTTACAAACTAACCTTGCCTACATTGTTTGACATTAAAGATATTTACTAAGGATGTGTCTGTATTCCAGTCAGAGGAATTAACGGTATGTGTGCATTTCAGCCAAATCACAAAGACCAGGAAGGTCTTTGGATGAGCCCTTTGCCAGGGCATCCATGTTGCTGGATTAAAATTCCTCTACATTTTCTATATTGTCTTATTTTATTTTTATTTTAGTGGATACTTGGTCGCTACTATACTGTACAACACAGTCTTAGGCAAAGGATTCTGTTAGTGGAATGTTACTTCCTCTTTCTTCATTCTTACATTTCACAAAACCAGGAACATGGCTGGTTTGATCACTGCTACAAGTGCCTATCCCTACAGGAAGATTTAATGTATGTGCTTAAAAGATATTTGCTAGTGATGAAGAGTGCATTAGTCAGAGTTCTCTAGAGTCACAGATCTTACAAATAGTCTCTTTATAGTAAGGGAATTTGTTATGATGACTCGCAATCTGTAATTCAGCTCCCCAACAATGGTCAGCTTTGAATGGGAAGTCTAAAGATCTAGTAGATCCTCAGTTCCACAAGGCTAGTAGATTCCAACAGATGTGCTGGCAAGTAGATATAAGTAGGCAAAGAGTGAATCTTCCTTTTTCTAATATTTTTGTGTAGGTTTCCAGTGGAAAGTGTGGCCCAGACTAAAGGTGCATGCCACCAAGCCTGGATCTGGTACTTGTTTTGTCCCAGACTGACCTTGAACTCAGAGATCTCCTTGCCTTAGTCTTCTGTGATTCATAGACACTTTGCCTTAAAATCTCCATGCCAAAATTCAGGTCAGAAAGTTGTATTTCCAAGTCTCAATATCTGAATCACAGGTGAGTCTTCCAATTCTGGATTGTAGTTCATTTCAGATATAGTCAAGTTGACAACCAGGAATAGCCATTACAAAGAGTAGCTTCCATCTGCCTCACTGCCTCCTATTGTCCAAGAACTGTTGAAGTCTGCATTTTGCAAAAGGCTATAGCATATGATAGCATATAACAAGTGCTGAGCTTTAAAAAAACTATCCCTTCTAAGCATGTATTCTCCTTTTGTTGTCTAATTGCTCTGGCTAGGACTTCCAGTACTATATTGAATAGGTTGGGAGAGAGTGGGCAGCCTTGTCTAGTCCCTGATTTTGGTGGAATTGTTTCAAGTTTCTCTTCCTTTATTTAGATGTTGTTTGAAAATTTGACCCAGTTAGGTATATTAATTTATAAAATCACTGACTACATTTTTCTGAGATATGGCCATATGCATCCCAGGCTGGCTTCAAAACCACAATGTAGCTGTGTGTGAGCTTAAACTTTGGATCCTTCTGCCTACACTTCCCCAGTGCTGTGATTACCAGTGTGAGTTACCATGTCCATCTTTAGAAGGCCTGGCAATGCCAGGCTTCAAGCATGCTAGACAAGCATTCCACCGACTGAGAGACTAGTCTAGCCTCTGATTTAAATTTTTAAACAAGAGTTAATGCTCATGCTTTATTTTTTCAGCATTTAGAGGGACGCTAAAGTTTTTTATAGTCTTAACAAAGTTTCTTAACATAATTCTTCAGAATTTTTAAAAGTCTCCTCCATCTCAAAAGTATCTACATAATCCTGTGTATTTTATCCAGATCATTTTAGACTTAGTTACTAAAACTTTGGTCCACAAAATAATTTATGTATGGAAAAAAAACTAAAAGCAAAACAATTTCACTATGTATGTGTAACTACTGGTTGAATATTTATCTATTAACGTTCCCTTACTTTAAAGCTACAGCCTTATATTTATAATTGCTTAGCAACGTTTTATTCATTATTCTTCAAAACACTCACAAGAGTTAGTATATTGGAAGAGTGGAAACAAGGTATTGAGAACTAAGTGAATTCCATATGAGGATGACTAGGTAACACATCATTAGAATCTGAAGATTTGGTTCCCTGTCAATAGCATTAAATTGAGAGTCAGGATTACGACCAGAGCTTTCTGTGGATTAGGCTCCCAGCAAATGCTCGTTAAGCATCTATTACATGGTGGGAAGCACAGAAGAAATGAGTTTGCAATGTGCCTTCTCATTCCCAATGATAAATGTCTGCTGGGAGAAATGAGACATGTACAGTCATGGATATCATTATGTAGGCTATAGCTCTCTGGGCAATTAGCCTCAGGTAAATAATATGGTCAAAAAATGCAAAGAAAACAAGATATTTCCAGTTGCAGTTCTTGGCAAAGTGTTATCTGGGAGGACGTAAGATACTATGAACAAGTAGAGGAGATGTTTTTATGAAACAGATGGCTCCAGAAACCAACAAACTTCCAATAGGAAACCATGGGCCAGAGTTCATCTTGACCATGTTGTGTAAAAACCAAACTGCATCATTTTCTGTCTATCTTTGTTTGTAGCTAAGAATTGTTCCATCAGCCTCCTTCCCTCCAACGCATTATTCTCTCCCTAATTCTACTCCTTTGCCCATCAAAGTCCCCCAACACAAGCTCCAGGGACATGAAAAAAGATGTAACTTGTCAAAGTTCCTCGGGTACCCACCAGATCTAAAGACACCATGGATAGGAACCCTTGTGTGCCATCCCAATCCTAAGCAGGACCTCACAAATTCCTCAGGCCTTTCAAATACACTGGGTTCTCTTTATTTCCATATCCCTACACCTCCCTTCCTGGAGTGAAATTTCATTCACTTTTATTTGGAACTAGGTTGCTGCCAGTTTCAGGGACAGTTTTCTGTGGTACACACATATGCTAAGTCAGACCATGTGGATTGTTTTATCCAATTTAGTCAAGTCAAATTACCACCAGCTGTCTGTTACTTGTGTGTTGTCTAACTAGGGATTGCATGATTCTGTCACCTCAGGAAGAGAAGACTCTGATGTGCTGTTGTTTTTATTTGCATGGCTAAATACCCAACAAGAAGAAATTTAGGGAAGCTTATTTTGGTGTAGAGTTTAAGGGAAACAATCCATTATGGAGGAGAAAGCATGGCAGCACAACAGAAGACAGTTTGCCTCATTATATCTTCCCTCAGGAGGCAGAGAGAGTGATCAGGGAGTAGAGCCAGGCTATAAAACCTCAAGGCCCAACCCAAGGATGACGTCCTCCAATGAGGATCCATCTGCTAGAGTTTTCACAACCACTCCAAATGGGAACCAAGAGTTCAAATACATGAGCTTGTGGGGGACATTTTATATTCAGACAATACATAGGTCTATCAGTCTGGCTGAAGGCATTTTTCCTAGTTTATCTGCAAATTCTAGAGGTTCTCAAACCTGTGGCCTTTTACTTGCCTCAACAGTATTTGTACAATCTAAACCACCTTCATCATTATAACTCAACCAAGCTTAGAGGAATGAAGATAAAAGTATGATGACTTGAACACTTTCGTATTTTATAAATGTGACTTTGTGTACAATTGACTGACTACCAGAATTAAAACAGCCTTCTCCATCATTTTATTCATGTAAAATGAAAAATATTCAGACTCTAAAGAAGGTAATTTTCTTGGAGTAATTTTTCAGTTTCTCTTCTCTCTTGATTTTTTTTGGAAGTTTTATTGTTATTGTTGTTGTTGTTGCTGCTGCTGCTGCTGTTGTTGTTGTTGTTTTGGAAATAGAAAAAGTAAGTGACAAGAAACACTGGTGAACCTGAGACTTGACTGTAAGCTGAAGTCTCCCACAGGCCACAGAACTTCAAAAAGAACAAATCAACTCGCACCTTTGCTGAAGTTATTAAATATGCTCAGTTTATTCTGTTCATTTGGAGAAACTTGCACTTAACAAATATGCTTACTTATATCTGGTAGACTCAGTAAATTTAGTCTGGAAAAGATCAAAAAAAAATGCCCTTTCTAATATCAAGTCAACAGATGATAAGTTGTATTTACTCCAAATGAATTGTAGGTCAGGAGATTCAAAGTACAGCAAAAGTATGTAGCCTCCGTGTGTGTGTGTGTGTGTGTGTGTGTGTGTGTGTGTGTGTGTGTGTG
>JANHMN010000006.1:65655649-65702827 GCA_030674055.1 Rhabdomys pumilio
GTGTGTGTGTGTGTGTGTGTGTGTGTGTGTGTGTGTGTGTGTGTGTGCGCGCGCACCCTAAATATGGTGCAGTCAAGTTATCAGGTGGTGAGTGAGACGTGGTAGGAGTCAACAAGTTTTGCTTGCAGCTGCTGGAACCACTGACTTTGACATCTGTCACACATTTCCATCATTGCTGCGGGAAAAAAAAATCTTGAGGTACTGTTCACAGAGACTCCGGGAAGTGTAATGTGACAGCAGAGTGAACAAACACTGTCACTTCAGACCCTGAAAGGCAGCAAGCTCTGCAGGGTGGAGGAGTTCCAGCAAATTCTCTGCCTTTTAGTGGCATGCAAGCCATGTCTTAGAGGCATTGCACTACTGGGAATCGACTCACTTCCACAGCTGCTCTGCTCCTTCAGGCCACAATAGTGTTGGGGGATTATTTTTAATTCAGCAGAAAGCTCAGTGGAAGTGACTGTGTAAAAAAACAGTCACTTTCTCTAAAGCCTGCAGAATAAAGAAGAAACATGGAGTGCAGGTACAGGGCTACTGCAGAGAATGTACATACAAAGAGTACCAAGATGGTTAGTGATGTCGGACACTGATTCGAGGAATAACTGGGTCAGGAGAAGAAAATGAGAAGTTTAATAAGGTAGTCCATGGGAGATGGCTGGGCCCCTTCAGAAGAAGGTCAATAGACTGATATGAGAGATCTTCCTGTCTCTGCCTCCCCAAGGCTGGAATTACTAGCACATTCCAACTTGTATTTTTCTGTGTGTTCTGGGGATTGAGTACAATTCTTCCTGTTTACATGGAATACATTGTATTCACTGAGCTACCTCTCCAGCCCAGAAAGTAGAGCTCTTATGCTTTCTGAGGCAGCTTCCCTGTCTATCACAATGGTCATAAGCTGTCTTTCAGGTCTAGTGGACATTGAAGATAAAGACTTTTTAAGCCACAAGCAGCAATTACCATCTATAGATTCAATCACAAGATGAGTATAGAGCCTTTGTGAGGCTAGTGGCATTTTCCTTGAAGAAGCTCTTTGGTAATGTAAGCAGGTTTCCTATTTGAATACTAGAAACTAGTACATGCTGGCATCAAGCACTACCAAGGAACTTATGTCTGGACAACTCTCTCCTTTTCCCCATTCAGTATTTGCTCTGTACAGTACACATAATTACTTCTTTTATGGTGAGTCATGATAACACAACATCAGAGAGAAAAGAGGGCATAACAGAAACTATTAACCTCATTCATTTCCTTCTGTGGAGGACATTAAGAGCCAGGTAATGTGGACCGAATGAATACCATTCAAGAAAGATCATTCATGCTGAATGTCATTCATAGGCTATCCAGCCTCTGACAAACTGCCCAAGCACAGGCAACCACTCAGGTTGCTCTTTATTCAATGACTTGAACTGAACCTTTGAATGAGTGTGGCAAGGTATTGTTCTCTAAGGGAGCCATTGTGGAGTCTGGGCCCCACTGCCCTGATACTTTCTTCCACTGTATCCCATGTTTGTATTTTAGGATTCTCCTTTATCCATGTGGAAGCCACCTTGGCAAGATTAGAGTCTGTGCAGACTGGCTGGGTGACAGGCAGACCTTCCCTGTAAAACTACCAATTTTGCCAGAGCTTGTGTTCTAATTTGTTTTCTGCTACTGTTACAAACACCATGACCAAAAGAAAATTAGCAAGAACCAGTTTATGTTATTTACATTCCAGGTAATGGTCATGACCCAAAAAGTCATAGCAAGAAATTGGAGCAGAAGCCATGAAGGAAGCCTTCTTCTTGGTGTGTCCTCTCTAGCTTATTCAACTTGCATTCTTTTCTCTATATTTTTTCTTTCCTTTTCGTTTTCTTTTTTAGAATTTATTTATTTATTTACTTTATTTCCCAATTACAGCCCCACTCTCCTCCCAGTCTCCCTCATACTACCTCTTTCCCCTCCCCTTCTTCTCTGAGAAGAGGAACCCCCTCCCCCAACTCTACCCCACCCACCATGTACCAACTCTCTCTGGCACATCAAGTCATTACAGGACTAGGCACATCCTCCACTACTGAGGCCAGACAAGGCAGCTCAGTTAGAGGAACAGGATCCACAAACAGGCAACAGAGTCAGAGACAGCCCTTGCTCCAGTTGTTGGGAGACCCACATGAAGAACAAGCTACACATCTGATATATATTTGGAGGGGAGGCTAGGTCCAGCTCTTGTATGCTCTTTGGTTTATGGTTCTATCTCTGGGAGTCCCCAAGCGTCCAAGATAGTTGACTGTGTTGGTCTTCCACATGGAATCCTTATCCTTTCCAAGTCACTTAACCCTTCCCCTAACACTTCCATAAGACTGCTTGAACTCCACCTCATGTCTGGCTTTGGGTCTCTGGATTTGTTTCAGTCTGCTGCTGGGTGGAGCTACTTAGAAGACAGTTAAGGTAGGCTTCTGTTTGCAAGCATAACAGAATATTATTAATAGTGTCAGGTATTGCTTCTTGCCCATAAGATGGGTCTCAAGTTAGGTTAGTTATTGGTTGGCCATTCCCTCAGTCTCTGCTCCATCTTTGTCCCTGCACTTCTTGTAGGCAGGACAAATTTTGGGTTGAAGAGTTTGTGGGTGGGTTTGTGTCTTTACCCCTCCACTGGGAGTCCTGCCTGGCTTTGGGAGGTGGCCACTTTAGGTCCGTATCCCCCACTATTAGAAGTCTCAGCTATAGAGTCACCCTCATAGACTATATTGAACTTCCCCCATTCCAGGTCTCTGACATGTCCTAGAGATGACCCCACCCACTGCTAATTTCTATTCACTTTCCTGGTCCTCTTTTCAAATCAAATAACTCTGCTAGTTTTCTTATATAGCCCAGGCCCACCTGCCTAGGGATAGTAAGTATGCCTACAGTAGGTTGAACCCCCAACATCAATTATTAATCAAGAAAATGCCCACAGGCCAATTTTATTGAGGCAATTCTTCAATTGAGGTTCCCTCTTCCCAAAGGACTCTGGGTTCTATCACATTGACAGCTGAAACTAAGACACCTTGCACCACAGAGCTTGAAGCTGAGAACAGTTAAGCTCTGCCACTGAAAACGGCCTCTGTCTAGCTTAGAAGAAGCAAAGAACACTGGCCATTCAACCAAGCTGAGTTTATTTGCTCCTTACAACAGTCAGAGTCCCCAAGCATAATACCTTTCAGGGACTGAAGACCCAGACCTGGTGCACGAGGGCCCAGACCTGACTCTTCCACATGCTACTCTCCTGCTGAGAATGGTTTGAATTGGTTTTTTCCTGTGCACCACCTAGCCTGGTGGCATTTTCCAGATACGTAAGGATGTTCAGTCCCAACAGCCCCCAACCTTTCCCTTTCAGAGAGGACTTCTAGAGGCCACTGCTCACAGCTATAGCTACCTCCTCACCTTCATCACTTAAGGTTTTTCCTGAGGCCCCAGATGTGTTGATTTCCAATATGTCCTCTTCAAAACCCTCTCTCCCTTTCTCTCTCCCTCCCTTCCCCCCTTTCTCTTTCATTCTCTCCCTCTTATCTCTCCCACAGTCACAATGTGCCTTAGTGTTTGAGACCTAAATCACCTTTTTTAGCCTTTGGATCTCATGTATATATTGGGTTAAAATGTAAAACTTACTGAGAAATCAGAAATATTTCTGCAATCCATCACTCTGGAGGCAGAGGCAACAGCACTCTCTCTCATGTTCTAAGCCAGCCAGGGATACTTACCAAGACCAATCTGTCTCAAATAAATTAAATCAAAACTTATTATCTAACATATAATTGACATTTTATATTTAAAATATCAAATTCTTGTGATAATTTTAGTAAGTCATCACCATTTTATAACCCAAGAAGACTCAAAGGCACTTGTATAAAATCACTATTCTTAGCTGATCTTGGAACAGGAGAATGGTTTTGTGAATAGCCATAACTGCACAGAGAAGACACTCAATAAACTAATTTTAACTTAAAGAATGGAAGCACAGATGTATTGAAATGCTGCCCACTGGAACACACCCTGAAGTTTAATTGGTATACACCATCTTGATTTGGGGGAACAAGAAAACAGGAAAGGGATTCCCCAGAGTGATTACATTGTGCATTTTCATCATGCCAAGTAGAAGTATGTGCTTTGGGACTGGCAAACAGCCCCTAGTCCTCACAAAATAAAAAGGGTGGTGGAAATGTCAATTAAAGCCAAAAAAACAAACAAAGAAACAAGCAAAGAGACAAACAAAAATATAGCTAGCAAGATGAACCACTATGAAGAGACACCATGTTTGTAGATTCAACCTCTGTGGATTGTCCATACATAGGACTGAGAAACTACCTCCCTTGGGCAGGTCACCTGTAGAGAAAGTTGTCTGGTGCTCATGGGGTTTCTGGTGAATAACCTCTTGGAGAGTCACCCATTCCTCATTTTTACTGATGCCCAGCTCAAAGTCACGGTCTCTCATTTGAAAGCTGTACCTTTTACCATTGGGTAGCACTTTCCCTTTAAGTGGCTCCCTGCCGCTCACAAAGAGTACCCAAGTGTACAGACTCTTTTGTGGGTAGTCACCCATGCTGGAGTGGTCCTTCCAGAGACATAGAACCTTTGAGTCATCCACTCTCATTGGTTCACTGAGCTCAAATTTGGGATCATTTTCTTGATCTGTCATTTGTTCACAATCTGAGATGCATAGATATATTTTCATAGCTCCAAAAGAATAGTCACAGAATACTTAAAAATGAATGTTTCCAGTTGGAATTGCAGTATGAGGACACCTAATTGTCAGCATGCACACTGGCTTCACACACACTTGAGAATACCTCGGGAATTCACCTTGAGCAGCCGGCTAACACTTTATTCTCAGGTCTATTCTTAGGCTCTCTTCTCACTTGCCTCTTCCCTCATTCCTTCCTTCACTGAATTTGTCATCACAAGCAGTTTTTGCTTCATTTATTGACTTATAAGGTAGGGAATTTGCCACAGTATCTGCTTGTTAAATGTCTGTTTTCTAAAGCCCTGAGACTTTCAACTACCAGCCTTTTCCTATGTCTTGGCATCCTAATATGGGCACATCCTTGACCCTTCTAATCATTTTGCAGTTGGTTTCCATGTGATATGGTGACAGCAGCTTCATGCCTCACACATAGAAGCTGGAGTCTTCTTGTCACTCTTTAGAAAAACAAAAGCATGTACTCTCTATAAATAACTTCACTTTTCATGTATTTAGTCATCAATGTAATCTTGGCTCTTTGGAAGAATGCCTTGCAGAAGCTCTTGTTGGACACAGTAATCAGATTCATTAAAGAAAATACGAAGGCAACAGGACCTTTTACGCTGCATGGAGACCCTGGCTAAGCACCGTCACAGAAGCAAGGGGCTTTGGTCTGATCAGCGGAACTTGCATTTCCCAGTGTGAAGTGAACAGTTCTCCAAATGAGTAACTTTAATGCCAAAGTGATGAAGGAAAGGCAGAGATCTACTTGCCCTGATAATGAACATGTTTATTCATATGGTACAGGACCTCACTGGAATATAAATCAGTGTAAGTTATGAATAGTCTTTCCATGACTAGTGTTTTCACTGGTAGTGATGAAAAATCCCTGTATGGTTTCTGGCCTCTTGTGTCTCCCTGTCTACTTCAGTGGGGTTCAGTGACAATAATTCCAGAGTTAAGAAAAGAAACAGCCCCCACTGTACTCATTGCTCAGTCACCTGCTCCATCCCCTGGTTCAGCTTTGGGGTCCTAGCATCTCTATGCAGACAAATATCAGCTAGGATAAGTTTAATTATTTACAGCTCATGCTGGATTCAGTTTTTATAAGGCTTGAGTATATGAACAAGTAAATAAGAAATCATCAAGGTAAATATAACAACTGTAGTTTATATTACAGTTTAGAAAAAAAAGGAGCTCTATATTTCATCAAAGTCCATCAACTGCTTTGAGCTACTTTGAGTCTTCCATACACCTTCCTTCCAGGTGTGAACCAGGACTAGAAAGGTATCTGATGGATACCCACATGAATGCAAAGTGCAGAATTAAACTAAGCAGCACAAGAACACTGAAGTGGTTTAAATAAAAATGACCCCATATGCTCAGAGGGACTGGCACTGTTTGGAGGTATAGCCTTGTTGGTAGAGGTTTGTCACTAGGGACAAGCTCTGAGGTCTCATAAGCTCAAGCCAGGCTTAGTGCATCTCAGTCTCTTTCTGCTGCCTGCTGATCCAGATGTAGCTGTAGATCCTCGGCTGCTCTCCAGCATTATGTTTGCCTGGTGTGCCACTATGCTTCTCACCATGCTAATAATGGACTAAACCTCTGTATTGTAATCCAGCTCCAAACAAATGTTTTCCTTTTGAAGACTTGCTGTGGTCATGGTGTTTCTTCACAGCAATAAAACCCTAACTAAGACAGATACCACCAGGTTTCAATGGTTGCCTGAGATAGTGATTTTCAGCTCTACAAATGTATAAATCCCTTTCCATTTGTTAACATACTGAAAACCACAGCTAACCAGAAAAGGAAAAAAGGAAAAGAAAAGAAGAGAAAGAAAGAAAAAAGAAAGAAAGAAAGAAAGAAAGAAAGAAAGAAAGAAAAAAGAAAGAAAGAAGGAAGGAAGGAAGGAAGGAAGGAAGGAAGGAAGGAAGGGAACCTTTGTTGTTGCTGGTGGTCAACCAATATTCTTGACTGAACACTAGAATTCTAAATATGTTGCTGTGGTAGTTTGAATAAAAATGACCCCCATTTGCTCATGTATTTGAAAGTTTGGTCATTAGGGAGTAGCATTACTTTATAAGGATTAGGAGGTATGGCCAGGTTGGAGTTGGCGTGGTCTTGTTGGAGGAATTATGTCAGTTGGGGTGGGTTTGAGAGTTCCAAAAGTTCAAGCTAGGTTCTGTGTCTTTTTTTCTGCTGCATCCAATCCAGATGTAGAACTCTCAGCTACTTCTCCAGCACCATGGCTGCCTGCATGCCACTGTGCTTCCCACCATGACAGTAATGGACTAGATCTCTGAAACTGTAAGCAACTCCCAATTAAATGCTTTTCTCTAAAAGAGTTGTCATGGTTATGGTGTTTCCTCACAGAAAAAGAACTCCAACTAAGACACCTTTTGTTACCAAAATCAACTTGCTACGAAATACAGGAGAAGACAGTTAAACAAGTAGAAGCCCTTAAAGAGGAAGACATAAATCTCTTAAAGAAATACAGGAAAACAAATAAACAGGTAAAGGAATTGACCAAACTGTCCAGGATCTAAAAATGGAAATAGAAACTTTAGAGAAAGCACAAAGGGTGTTGACCCTGGAGATGGAAAACCTAGGAAAGAGATCAGAAGTCACAAATGCAAGGATCACCAACAGAATACAGGAGACAGAAGTGAGAATCTCAGGTGCAGAAGATACCATAGAAGACGTTGACACAAGAGTTAAAAAAAATACAAAAAGCAAAAAACTCCCAACTCAAAACTTTCAAGAAATCTAGGACACAGGGAAAAGACAGAACCTATGAATAATAGGTATAAGAGAGAGCAAAGATTCCCAACTCAAAGAGTGCGCAAACATCTTCAGCAAAATTTTAGATCACCTCCCTAACATAAAGAAGGACATGCCCATGAACATACAAGACGTCTACAGAACACCAAATAGATGGGACAAGAAAAAAAATTCCTCCTGTTACATAATAATTAAAATACCAAATGCACAGAACAAAGAAAGGATATTGAAAGCAGTAGTAAGGGGGAAAAGGACAAGTAACATATAAAGGAAAATCCATCAGAATCACACCAGACTTCTCAACAGAGACTCTAAAAGCCAGAAGTTCTTGGGCAGATGTCATACAGACCCTAAGAGAACAAAAAGGCCAACCCATGCTACTATACCCAGCAAAATTCTCAATTACCATAGAGGAAGAAACCAAGATATTACATGACAAAACCAAATTTTAAAAATATCTTTCCACCAATACAGTCCTACAGAGGATAATAAAAGAAAAACTCCAACACAATGAGGGAAATTATACCCAAAAAATATAAGAAAATAATCTTCTCACAACAAATCCAAAAGAAGAAAACCACACAAGCATAATTCTACCTCTAACAATGAAAATAACAGGAAGTAACAATCACTGGTACTCAATATTTCTCAAAAAACAATGGACTCTATTCTCCAATGAAAAAACATAGACTAACAGATTTGATATATAAACAGGACCCAGCATTTTGCTACATACAGGAAACAAACTTCAGTGACAAAAACAGATACTACCTCAATGTAAAAGGCTGGAAAAAAAAACTTTCCAGGCAAACAGTCCCAAGAAACAAGCTGGAGTAGCAATTCTAGTATCTAGTATGATGGACTTTCAACCAAAGTTATCAAAAAAGATGGGGAAGGACACTACATACTCATCAAAGAAAAAAATCCACCAAGAGGAACTCTCAACTCTGAACATCTATGCCCCAAATGCAAGGGTACCCACATTTGTAAAAGAAACATTACTGAAGCTCAAAACACACATTGAACCTCACATAATAAGAGTAGGAGACTCCAATACCCCACTTTCACCAATAAATCCATCATGAAAACAAAAACTAAACAGAGACACAGTAAAACTAACAGAAGTTATAAACCAAATGGACTTAACAGATATCAACAAAACTTTTCACTCTAAAACAAAAAAATACACCTTCTTTTCAGTACCTCATGGTACCTTCTCCAAAATTGACTATATAATTGAACACAAAAAAAAGCCTCAACAGTTACAAGAACTTTGAATTAATACCACGTATCTTATCAGATTACCACAGACTAAGGCTGGTCTTCAACAATGACAAAATCAACAGAAAGTCCACATACACATGGAAACTGAACAACTGTTTACTCAATGATAACTTGGTCAAGGAAAAAAAATAAAGAAGTGAAAGACTTTTTAGAATTTAATGAAAATGAAGATACAACATACCCAAACTTATGGGACACAATGAAAGGAGTGCTAAGAGGAAAACTCATAGCTCCGAGTGCTTCCATAAAGAGATTGTAGAGACCATACACTGGCAGCTTAACAGCACATTTAAAGCTCTAGAACAAGAAGAAGCAAATCCACACAAGAGGAGTAGAGGGCAGAAATAATCAAACACAGGGCTAAAATCAACCAGGTAGAAACAAAGAGAACTATAAAAAGAATCAACAAAACTAGGAGCTGCTTCTTTGAGAAAATCAACAAAATAAATAAACCATTAGCCAGCCTAACCAGAAGGCACAGAGACAGTATCCAAGCAAAATCAGAAATGAAAATGGAGTCATAACACAGAAACTGAAGAAATTCAAAAAAATATCAGATCCTACTACAAAAGCCTATACTTAACAAAACTACAAAATCTAAATGAAACGGATGATTTTCTAGATAAGTATTAGGTACCAAAGTTAAATCAGAATCAGATAAACCATCTAAGCCACCCCATAACCCCTAAGGAAATAGAATCAGTCATTAAAAGTCTCCCAACCAAAAACTCCCCAGAAACAGATTGTTTTAGTACAAAATTCTATCACACCTTCAAAGAAGACTGAGTTCTCAAACTATTTCATAAAATAGAAGCAGAAGAAACACAACTCAATTCATTCTATAAAGTCACAGTTACTCTGATACCTAAGCCACACAAAGACCTAACAAAGAAAGAGAACTTCAGACCAATTTCCCTCATGAATATCGATGCAAAAACTGCTCAATAAAATTCTTCCAATCCGAATCTGAGAACATATCAAAATGACCATTCACCAGGATCAAGTAGGCTTCATTTCAGGGATGCAGGGATGGTTCAATATATGGAAATCTATCAATGTAATCCTCTGTATAAACAAACTCAAGGGGAAAAAAAACACATGACCATCTCATTAGATGCTGAAAAAGCCTTTGACAAAATACAACACTCCTTCATGATAAAAAGTACTGTAGAGATGAGGAATTCAAGGTCCATACCTAAAGCAATACAGAGCAAGCCAATAGCCAATATTAAACTAAGTGGAGAGAAACTTGAAGTAATCTCACTAAAATCAGGGACAAGACAAGGCTACCCATTCTCCTCTTATATATTCAATATAGTACTTGAAGTTCTAGCCAGGGCAATTAGGTAAGAAAAGGAGATCAAAGGGATGCAAATTAGAAAGAAGGAAGTCAAGATATCACTATTTGGGGATGATATGATAGTATATGTGAGTGATCCCCAAAATTCTACCAGAGAGTGCCTACAGCTGATAAACAACTTCAGCAAAGTGCCTGAATATAAAATTAACTCAAACAAATCAGTAGCTTTCCTCTATTCAAAGGATAACTGGGCTGAGAATGAAGTTAGGGAAATGACACCCTTCACAATAGTCACAAACAATATAAACTATCTTGATGTGAGTCTAACCAAGCAAGTGAAGGATCTGTATGATGAGAACTTCAAGTCTCTGAAGAAAAAATTTAAAGTAGACCTCAGAAAATGGAAAGATTTCCCATGCTCATGGATCAGCAGGATTAACACAGTAAAAAATGGCCATCTTACCAAAAGCAATCTACAGATTCAACATAATCCCCATCAAAATTTGAACTCAATTCTTCACAGAGATAGAAAAAAACAGTGCCCAAATTTATTTGGAATAATAAAGCACAGGATATCAAAGAAACATTCTCAACAATAAAAGAACTTCTGGGGGAAATCGCCATTCCTGACCTCAATCTATACTACGGAGCAATAGTGATAAATACTGCATGGTATTAGTATAGAGACAGGCAGGAAGATCAATGGAATAGAATTGAAGACCCAGAAATGAACTGAAATACCTTTGGTCACTTGAGAAGAAGTGAAAGAAAAGAAGCCAAGATCATCCAGTGGAAAAAAAGACATCATTTTCAACATATGTTGCTGGTTCAACTGGTAGTCAGTATGTAGAAGAATGCAAATTGACCTATTCTTATCTCCTTGTACAAAGCGCAAGTCCAAGTGGATCAAGGACCTCCACATAAAACCAGATATGATGAATATAATAGAAGAGAAAGTGGGAAAAAAAAAACCTCAAACACATTGGCACAGGAGGTAATTTCATGAACAAAACACCAATGGCTTATGCTCTAAGATCAAGAATAGACAAATGGGACTTTATAAATTTTAAAAGCTTCTGTAAGGCAAAAAATCCATTTTCAATAGGACAAACCTGCAACGCACAGATTGGAAAAAGATGTTTACCAACCATCCATCTGATAGAGCGCTAACATCTAAAATATACAGAGAATTCAAGAAGTTAGACTCCAGAGAACCAAATAACCCTACTAAAATTGGAGTGCAGAGCTAAACACAGAATTCTCAACTGAGACATCTCAAATGGCTGAGAAGCACTTAAAGTAATGTTCAACATTCTTAGTCATCATGGAAATGCAAATCAAAACGACCCTGAGATTCCACTTTACAACAGTCAGAATGGCTAAAATCAAAAACTCAGGTGTCAGTAGATGATGGTGAGGATGTAGAGAAAGAGGAACACTCCTCCATTGCTGGTGGGACTGCAAGCTGGTAACAACCACTCTGGAAATCAGTCTGATGGTTCCTCAGAAAATTGGAAATAGTTCTACCTGAGAACCCAGCTATATCACTCCTGGGCATATACCCAAAAGATACTCCAATATACTACAAGGACACATGCTTTACTATTTTCATAACAGTCTTATTTATAACAGCCAGAAGCTGAAAACAACACAGACATCCCTCAACAGAGTCATGAATGCAGAAAATGTACATTTACACAGTTGAGTACTATTCAGCTACTAAAACAATGACTTCATGAAAGTCACAGGCAAATGGATGGAACTTCAAAATATCATCCTGAGTGAGATAACCCAGTCATAAAAGAACACACAAAGTATATACTCACTGATAAGTGGATATTAGCCAAAAAGAAGCTGGGAATACCCAGGATACAACTCACAAACTATATGAAACTCAAGAAGAAAGAAGACTACACCAAAATGTAGACACTACAGTCCTACTCAGAAGGGGAAAGAATATAATTTTGGAAAGTAGAAGGAGAGATGGATTTGGTAGGGAGAGGGGAAAAAGGGGTCCTGGTTCAGAAACAGAAAGAGATGGGGGAGAAGTACAAAGGGTCAGGAATTTGAAAGGTGTGTAGCAGTGGGAAAGGGGTAACTGGGGGTTGTGACTAGAAAGTCCCAGATGCCAGGGACCCAAGAGGTTCCCAGGACCTAACAGGCAAGACATTAGCCAAAACACCCAACAAAAGAGAAAATAGAATCTGTAGAGTATATATCTAGTGGATAGCCATGACCTCCAGTTGAGGAATGGGGCCAACAACTCACCTCAAAAATATTAATCCATGATTTCTCCTGTCAAAGGGAAATGCAGGGACAAAGAGTGGAACAGAGATTGAAGAAAAGGCCATCTAGAGACTGCTCCACCTAGGGATCCATCTCCTGACACCAAACCAAGACACTATTGATGATGCCAAGGCCAAAAAGCACTTGTTGACAAAGCCTGACCAATATAGACATAGATGTATGCAGCCAAACACTGGACTGAGTGTGGGGACCCCAATGGAGAAGTTAGGGCAAGGACTGAAGGAGCTGAAGGGTTTTGCAACCCCATAGGAAGAACAACAATATCAACAAACCAGACCCAGCCAAAGCTCCCAGGGACTAAATCACCAACCAAAGAGTACATACAAGAGGGGTACCCATGGCTCCAGCTGGATATGTAGCAGAGGATTGCCTTATTGTGTATCACTTGGAGGGAAACCTCTTGGTTCTGTGGAGGCTGGATGACCCAGTGTAGGCAAATGCCAGGGTGCTGAAGTAAGAGTGGGTGAACGAGTGGAGGAGCATCCTCCTAGAGGCAGAGGAGGTAGAAGGGACAGAGGGTTTGTGGAGGGGAAATTGGGAAGGGGGATAACGTTTGAAATGTAAATAAGTAAAATAACCAATTAAAAAAAGAAAAAACTCAACTTGTGAAAAAGAAAAAACACTTGAGAGTTCTAGCTGAAAAAACGATAGGGAAGCCTAGTCAGCATGCCATGATCTTAGAAGGATAAGGCAAGAAGATCAGTGTGAATTTGAGATCAGCCTAGTCTATACAGTGAATTCCTGTGTCAAAATGGGCAAGGGACTGGAGACACAGGTGAGCTGGTAAATGCCTGCTATAAAAGTATAAGCCCCCATGTAAAAACCCATTCTTGTGCCTATAAAGCCATCACTAGGAACTTGGAGGAAAACATGTCCGTAGGGCTTGCTGACCAACAGTATAACATAATTCATGTGCTCTGTGCCAAAGAAAAAATGATATTCTTGAAACATCATATGTGTAGCCATGGAGTAGATAAGCTAGGTACAAAAGATGTGGTACCAGTCACTAAAGTATTATTACATGTAATTCTTGACACTTGAGTCTTGACCCTAAACACAAGGAAGAAATTTTACTAGGCTGCCAGCAAAGGAACAGATGTTATAAAACTCTAAATCCAGCCACTGCAAAACCTATTACTAATGTCATTGTATTAGGAAGTAGGTCTTGAGGAGACAATCTAGTCAGTAGGGTTGGACGATTAGGAAAGGGATTGGTGCCTTTAAGAAAGAAACTCACAAGGCTACTTCACTCCTTGTAGCATACAAAGACTCAGAAGGCAGGAAGTAATTGATCTGCCCACAGTTCTGAATTTACTCTCCTCTTGGACAATGAAAACTAAAAGCCACTAGACTGATGATAGTGACACACTTGGGATAAAACAAGTGTCCTCTACCGAGCTAGGCTGACAGGAGGTGCAAGGCAGAGAACAAAAGAAGCTTCACAGTGGCTATGGAAGCCACCTCAGTAAAGGTAGAAGATAGGGTAACCTTAGGCCCAGGAAGAAACAGCTCAAGGACTGGCAGAACTGGTGACTTGTCACCTTATTCAGTGTGACAGGAAGGAAGCTTTTGTTCTTTTTCATAACTCACAAGTCCTCCTCTGCCATCAGGAAAACGAACTCCCTACTTACAAAGAATATAATATATCACAGTTCAACTGTTCTTTAGCTCATTCGAGACTAAACATCTAGCCAGATGTGATGGCACATGTGCTGCAATACAGCACTCAGGAGATTGAGGCAGGAGAACTTCAGATTCCGCATCGGTCAGGGTTAGAAAGAGAGCCTTTGTTAAGAGATAAACAGTAGAGGTTGTGATCAGGACGTAAAGTGAATAGATAAATTCATGGGGAAAAAGAAATTAACAGTGAGACCCATTTCCCTTCTGGTCCTGGTCTTTGTTTTCTCTCTCTGATGATAACATGCTTTGGGATAAAAGTAATTTAACTCTCCAAGGCTAGGTATGGACAAATGAGATGGATCCTGTCGTAGCAAGAACTAGAAGTGTTACCACCCAATCTGTGCTGCATCTGTCGGGGTGTGGCTCAGTGGGTCTCAGTCCTAGTCCCTGGATATAATCTCAGGATCCATGTGAGAAGACATGCATGACAGAATGCAGCTAGAATCCCAGCACTGGGAGGCAGGGGAGTACCCCTGGTGCTAGCTGCTCTACCTGAATAGGCAAGCTCCAGGTTTAGCAAGATAACCTATTTCGAAAATAAGAAAATGAAGAAGACGGTCGGTATGGACCATGCCCCCCAGATGAACACATTCACATTGAAATGTGTATACATGTGAACATGCAAATTTACAAATTTTTAAAACTGGCCTCCAAGCTGAGTATACAGGTTAAGAAAGGTAAGAGGAGAAGCCAGTAAAAGGACAGCGGAGCAAAGGTGCTATCAGCGCTCAGTGCTGTTGAGGACAGGGTAGCAGAACAAGGAATGGAGGCCAGCACAGGGGGCAGCAATTGTTGGTGTGCCTGACAAACCATGTGGTTATTATAGGCTGTGGCCATGGGAGGCGAGTATAACAAAGAGTCTAGATGGAGATCTTTGGAAAAGTCAAGGAATTGAGAGATCAGCCTATGCATATGTTAGCAGTGAGTTGGAAAGACCAAAGAGGGCAGGCTGGGCAGAGTATGACCAAAAGAAGCCTGAGAGTGGTTAGACCTACATGACATTCAGAACTAGGTGTTCTGGAAGAGAGGAGGAGGAAAGAAGCAGAGGGAGTGGCTGGAAATGACTCCAGAAGGAAGACTACAGCATCATCCATAGGCACACCTATCGGAGGCAAGTAGGAGTATAAAAGCTGACTTTGATGAGGCAGCAGAAGAAATGATGTGAGAAACTTGGTCCCATTTGATGCAGCGCTGCCTGCTCAGCAGACTGCTGTATTCACTGTTTGTAAGGATATGAAAAGAAAAGACATGACATGTTAACTATTGGCTCTGTGGAGAGGGCCTCTACCCTGGCCCAGGGCTGATGTGAGATTCCATTTAACATGGAACTGTGCTTACTGTTTTCAGCTAGGGAGGCTAGAAACCCAAAGCAATGGGCCTGGGGCTCACATTACCACTAGCTCTTGCCTTTGTTCCTAGGAAACGTAATAGGCAGCTCAGAACAGTGTGCTATTGTTCACATGATATGGGTGGGAGGATTAATCCCTTAATTAATCAGGGAATGGGTAATTGATCATTGTTAAGTCCCTGCGAGTAGTCACGATTACATGTGGGCCCATGAAACTGATCATTGTCTTTTTTTTTTTTTACTGCAAGTGGCCATGGCTGCTCATGAGTCATTTTGCAATGAATGCTGATTCATTGTTTCCTGGCCTGGGAATAGAGATTAGGGGCTTGGTGGAGCCCAGAGTTTGCTGTGTAGAAGCGTTCTTTTTCTTCAAATCAGTTGCTTTAGGAGGGGGAAATTTCCAGATTTAAATACACCTGGAGAAATAAAGGAGCAAGAGAGGAGAAAGGCTTACTTTCCAAAGGTTTTGAACGAGCGTAGTTTGAATTTAAAAACCAAGAAAGCCTGGCTGCAAAGTTATGTTACAGAGAATTCTGAATTGCAGTATTAAACCATTTTCTTGACTCTTCCCCCCACTGGTGCCATCTTTGTGGAGACAAAGAAAGTAGAGAGGAAGGGAAGGAATTATAAAAATTATAGAGTGGCAGTCAGCAAAACTTTAATTTCACCTTTGTTTCCTGGCTTTAATGGTTTCAAGTTAAGGATTAGCTCTCAACACCTTCAAACTAGTATCTACACCCCTACCCCGACACATAGCACATGCATGCCCACACTCAAGTGCATACCAAAAAATAAAAATAAGAATAAAATAAATATGCTTTCTCAGCAATGTTGAGTCCAAGAAAGAATCAAGGGAGCTCTTTCAAGTCACAGCATCTGTCCTGCTTCTTCCACACTGTTACTGTGGTGCAAGAGCATCCACATTAGAAACAGGAGTGGATGCAGGTCTGGTACCGCCCTGTGCACAATGCAGTGTGTCCAGAAAATACCAATGAGTGAGGTGGCAAACAATGGTAGTTCCCCTACGAATCTTCCCTAGAGTTTATGTAAATTGTCAGAACTGGACTTGGCAGACAACAAAGGGCTCTTCACCAGGCCCTGTGTGCTTTCTCACATAGAATGGGGGATAGATAATGACTGTGCCTGCTGCACTTGCCTATTTGGTCAGGCAGCAGTTACCTGTGATTATTTAAGAAACTGGAGAACAGTTCAGCTTTCTTTAACCTGCTAACTGGAGTGTAAGCTACCACACCCAGCACGTTCACAACACTCCAAAGGAGCCAGGCAGTGTAGGTGTCAGCAGGTGTGCTAAGCAAAAGTACCAGAGATTGGGAGTTAGCCACAAATGAATCAAGCTGCACAGTAATATGGGGGATGGGGTGAGGGAGGGCACTTGCTTGGGCTCAGCTGGGCTCAGATGGTAAGTATTCATCTTAGCAATTCTTTTTTTAAAAAATATTTATTTTATTTATATGAATACACCAGAAGAGGGCATCGGCATCTGATCCCATTAGAGATGGTTGTGAGCCACCATGTGGTTGCTGGGACTTGAACTCAGGACCTCTGGAAGAGCAGTCAGTGCCCTTAACCACTGAGCCATCTCTCCAGCTCCACCTTAGCAATTCTTGAAGCCCCAAATCCATCCCCAGCACTGCATACACCCATGCAGTGGTTTACGTGCAGTGGTAGGGCATGTCTACAATCCCACCGACCAGCAGGATCAGAATGTCCAAGTGATCTTCAACTGTAGAATGAGTTTAGGACTTGCCTGAAATATATGAGACCATGTCAAAAAAAATAATACAAATAATTGTGCGCTCATCCAATATTTCTGTAAGTCAGAATATATCCTAAGGAATTTTAAAATAAGCTTTTTAATTTTTGAGATTTTATTGACTATTGCACAAAAAAGCATCTTTGTGGAGAAGGACCACAACCTACAGCAAGGCAATCATGAAAGTTCAATTTAAATAGTTTCCTTTTTATTTCTCCTGTGTGTTTTGATAATGGCATTCCTATCGGAGATGTGAACAATGTCTACCCTACCTCTCAAAGTTCTGCTGACAAAACAAAGTGTAAAAACCAATAGATTTATTGGGCTTGCCTACACCACTGGCAGAAGCATGGGGGAGTCCCAGACAGCTGCATTGTAAAGTCTGAACTCAGCACTGATGATGCTTCTTCATAGTCATGTAGATGAAGCCCCCTTTCCTTAGTCTTCCCCTGCATATATACTCTAGACCTGCACCAACAACAAGAGGACAAATCTGCATGCAAATTTGCATACAAAATTATAAAAAAGGAGATGGGCTGGGAAAAAAACTAGGAAGAGAGGATTGACTGAGGGAAAACTGTAGTCAGAATGTAAATTATTACATTAGTTAATAATAGTAATAATAATAATAATAATAATAATAATAATAATAATAATAATAAATAACCATAATAATAGTGGAAAATTTGGGGCCCAGTTAACAGTATCAGGTATGAATTCTGTCTTGTGGAGTAGGCTTTAAATCTAATCAGAGTGTTCGGTTACTGTCATAATATTCATGCCAGTGAGCTTATATTGTCAGAGTATTTTAACTCACCTGTTTACATTTGGATTAGATTGTTGAATATTTTTCTTATTTAGAATAATAGATATAACCCTCCATCACTATGAAAGTTAGCTAGATACAGACTCATAACGATTTTTTTCTCTTTTTATGGATACTTATTTCTATACACACCTTGATTGCATGGTTCTTGAGTACAAACTTTAGAGATAGAAATGTGTTGTGTTTCAAGATCAAAGGATTTGAACATGCTTGTGTCCATTTACTTATTTTAATTAAAAACAAAAATTCATCACTCTCAAGGAACCTTCCTGCTGTCCTGGGGAGTAAGTAGCTCACCTTCCTCTGGCTTCAATATTGTAAGTCACCTTAACTATCAAACCTCAAATCACACACACACACACACACACACAAACACAAACACACACACAAATCTGCTGGTTTTTAACTGATATTCTGCCCTTCATCTGTTCTTCAAATTAATTTTTTCTATCTGCAGGGCAAAATTTGCTGAACACCGCCCCCACCAAGCACCATCTCACACAGTTAACGAAGGTGTACCATAGATCTTCTTATTATTGAAAAAAAATCTCTTTGGGTACGAAAAATATCTTTTCCAGAGTCATTTTCCTCTCATCATGAAATTTTCAGTGTATTTTTTAACATTGCTAAATAAAAAAGTGAAAAAAAATAAACATATTGAAGTCAAACTGTTGAAATTGAATAACAGGACCTGTAACTCTGCCTGATTTCCTGTGGACCACACTGTCACTGGAGACCCCAGGTAAGACCCTACGCTATGCCCCAGCCCTACTAATTTTATTTAAATCATACTCAATATCTGAAAATGGCATTCTGTTACCTGGGTTCCATGTTTTACCACATGGAACTTCAGCAGAAAACCCCTGTTTCCTAGAGGCCAAGCCAGTTCAAGTAAGTCCAGAGGCAACACTGATACCTAAAAATTCCAAAACACAGGTCACAACAAAGCCAGCACAGACACCTTACACAACCTGAAGACTTGCTGGTCACCAGAATCCCAGACCACTAAGGCAGAAGATCAGAAGGTAAAGAAAAACCAAGGGAAACAAACATTCAAAATCACCAATCAAACTCACAAAGATAAACTCAGAAATCAGAACCTAAACCTATAACAACCCCAAAACTCAGATGACTAGAGGTCAGCATAAAACTATAATCCATGACAGCCAGGGCAATATGACACCACCAGAACACAGCTATTCTACTAAGGCAAGTCTTCAATACTCCAACACACACATGAAGCACAAGAAAATGCACTTAAATACAATCATATGAGGATGATAGAAGCCTGTAAAAAGGAAATGAATATATCCCTTAAAGAAATACAGTAAATACAATTAAACAGGTAAAGGAAATGAGTAAAACCATTAAAGACTTGAAAATGGAAATCGAAACAATAAAGAAAACCCAAACTGTAGGAATCCTGGAGATGGAAAAATCTAGGTAATCGAACAAGCACTACAGGCACAAGAAGCACCAACAGAACACATGAGATGGAAGAGAGAATCTCAGATGTAGAAGATAAAAATAGAAGAAATTGATACATAGGACAAAGAAAATGCCAAATCAAAACAAGTTCCTGATACCAAACATCCAGGAAGTCTGGGATACTATGAAACGATCAAACCTAACAGTAATATGAATAGAAAAAGAAGGTTTCCAGTTTAAAGGCCAAGAAAATCTAAGGGACCAAAATGTGAATGCCCCAAATCTAAGGGCATTCACATTGTAAAAGAAACATTACTAAAGTATAAATCACACATTGAGCCCATACATTACAAATGGAAGATTACAACACTATACTCTCACCACTGGACAGGTCATCCAGACAGAAACTAAACAAAGAAATAATGAAAGTAACAGATGTTATGACTCAAATGGACCTAACAAAGATGTACAGAACATTTCACCAAACACAAAAGAATATACCTTCTTCTTATTACTTCACAGACCCTTCTCCAAAATTGACTATATACTCATTCACAGATTAAGTCTCAACAGATATAAGAACATTGAAACAACCTCTGTATCTTATCAGATCACCAAGGATTAAAGCAGGAATTCAACCAATTACAGAAGTAACAGAAGCTTACAAACTCATGGAAACTGAACAAGTTTCTACTCAATGACCACCGAGTCAGAGGAAAAAATAAAGAAAGAAATTACTTGTTTTTTTTATTATGGGGCACAATAAAAGCAGTGCTAGAGGAAAGTTCATAAAACTTTGTATCTTCATAATGAAATTAGTGAGATTTCACATTAGCGACTTTTAACAGAATACCTGAAAACTCTACAACAACAATAACAACAACAAAAACCACATATAAGAGGAGTAGATGGCAGGAAATAAACTCAGGGTTGAAATAATAAAGTAGAAAAAAGAGAAAAATATAAAAAAAAATCAATGAAACCAGGTGTTAGTTCTTTGAGAGGAAAAATCAACAAGTTAAGCAAATACTCAAATTAAGTAAAAGACAAAGAGAGGATATCCAAATTTAAAAGTCAGAAATGAAAAGGGGGACATAACAATAGACACCAAGAAATACAAAGAATCATTAGCTCTTACTTCAAAAACTTGTACTCCAATAAATCCGAAAATCTAAAAGAAATGGACAATTTTCTCAATAGGTACCACTTACCAAAGTTAAAACAAGATCAAATAAACATCTAAACAGAATTATAAACCCGAAGGAATTAAAAGCAATTGTTAAACATCTTGCAAAAAAAAAAAAAAAAAAAAAAGAAAGAAAGCCTAGGGCCAGATGATTTTACCAAACAACTCTAGCAGACTTTGGAAGAAGAGCTAATACCAACTTCTAAAACTATTCCACAAGATACAAACAGAAGGAACACTGTCAAATTCATTTTATGAGGCCATAGTCACCCTGACACCGACACCACACAGAGTTTTGACAAAGAAAGAGAATTTCAGACCAATTTCTCTCAAGAACATTGATACAATAATCCTCAATAAAATACCCAGAAACCGAATCCAAGAACATATCAGTAGGATTGTCCACCATAATGAAGTAGTCTTCATCCCAGAAACGAAGAGAGGGTTCAAATGTACAAAAATCTATCAGTGTAGTGCACCATATAAACAAGCTGAAAGAAAACAAAACACATGAACATCTCATTAGATGCTGAAAAAGCTTTTGACAAAATCCAATAACCTTTCTTGATAAAAGCCTTGGATAGATCAGGTATACAGGCACATACCTAAACTGAGTAAAGGCAATATACAACAAGGTACTAGCCAATATCAAATTGAATGGAGAGAAACTTACAGCAATTCCTCTAAATTACATCTAAATTCAGAAACAAGAGAAGGCTGTCCACTCTCTTCTTATCTACTCAATATAGTATTTGAAGTTTTAGCTTGAGCAGTAAGACAACTGAAAGAGATCAAGGGGATACAAACTGGAAAGGAAGAAGTCAAAGTATCATTATTCACAGATGATATGATAGAATACACACATGACCTCAAAAATTCTAGCAGGAAACTCCTACAACTGATAAATATCTTCAGCAAGATGGCTAATTCAAAATTAACTTTAAAAAAACTGTAGCCCTCTATATACAAATGATAAATGGGCTGAGAAAGAAATTGGGGAAACAACATCCTTCACAATAGCCACAAATAATACAAAATAACTTGGTATAATGCTAACCAAGCAAGTGAAATAACATGAACTTCAAGTATTTGAAGAAAGAAATCAAAGACCCCAGAAGATTGAAAGATCTTTCATGCCCATGGATTGGTAGGATTAAGATAGTAAAAATATTACAAAAACAAAACAAAACAAAACAAAACAAAACAAAACAAAACAAAACAAAACAAAAAAACTACCAAAAGCAGTCTATAGATTCAACACAATTAACATCAACATTTTAGCACAATTTTTTACAGATCTTGGGAGAACAATTCTCAATTTTATATAGAAGAACAAACAAAGGAAAGATAGCTCAAACAATCCTGTACAATAAAAGAACCCTTGGGTTATCACCATTCCTTATGTCAAGATGTACCCCAGAGCAATAGTAATAAAACCAAATGGTACTGACATAAAAACAGACAGGTTGATCAATGGAATTAAACCTAAGACCCAGAAGTAAATCCACATACCTATAGACACTTGATTTTTGACAAAGAAGCCAAAATTGTACAATGGATAAAAGAGAGCATTTTCAACAAATGTTGCTTCTCTAACAGCATGCCTGCAGGCAGAAGAATGCAAATAGATCCATATCTATCACCCTGCACAAAACTCAAGTCCAAGTGGATCAAGAACTTAACATAAAACTAGACACACTAAACCTGACAGAAGAGAAAGTGGGGAACAGCTTTGAACACATTGGCACAAGAGACAGCTTCCTGAAGGAACACCAACAGCTCAGCCATTAAAATCAACAGTTAATAAATGGGACCTTATGAAACTGAAAAACTTCTATAAAGGAAAGGAACAAATAGGACCTACAGAATGAGAAAAGATCTTCACCAACTTCACAGAGGACTGATATCCAAAATACATAAAGAACTCAAGAAACTAGACATTAACAAACCAAATGACCTAATTAAAAGGTGAGGTACAGATCTAAACAGAATTCTTGACAAAGGAATCTCTAATGGCTGAGAAGCACTTAAAGAAATGTTCAACATTTCTGGTCACCAGGGAAATCCAAATCAAAAGAGGTTCCATCTTACACCAGTAATAACTTACATTACAGCATGATCTGGAGATAGGCAGATCTTTGTGGATTGCTGGCAAACCTACCTAGCCAAATCAGAGGTTTCTGGGTAACACCTGAGAGAGACAGTATGGTGGTTTGAATAGGTTTGGCCCTGATAGAGTCATGTGTTTAGATGCTTGGCCATAGAGAATGGCACTATTAGTAGGTATGGCCATGTTGGAGGAGGTGTGGCCATGAATTTATCACAGTGTAGGTAGGCTTTTCCCAATGCAGAAGACAGTCACCTCTTGACTCCCTGCAGGACACAGTCCTCTTCTGCTGCCTGTGCATAAAGATGTAGAACTCTTGTCTCCTCTAACATCATGTTTGCCTGAGCACTGCCATGCTTCCTGCAATGATGATAATGGACTAATCCCATGAAAGCATAATCCATCTCCAGTTAAATGTTTTTCTTTATAAGAGTTGCCTTGGCCATGGTGTCTTTTCACAGTAACAAAACACAAACTAAGACAGATACTATTCAAAAAAGTAAATTGGATGGTGTTTTGAGGAGTGACATTCAAGGTTGACCTCTGTGTTCCATACCATGTGCATATCATACATATAGATATATATATAGAGAGAGATCTGTATATACACACACACATCAACAAATATAAGAAGAGGGCTTTAGATAGAGTCCTGTAGTGGAATGATTAACCAGCATATTTAAAACTTTGGGTTCTATCCCTAATGCTACAGAAGGAAAAGGTGGGTAGAGAGAAGGTAATAGAAAAGAAACACTTGTTTGTTCTACTATTTGGAAATATTTAATCTTGTGAAAGAGAACATGTGTAATTATTTAAAGAAATTGACTTCGTGCCCATCATTACTTACAGTCAGTTTGGGGAGAACCAAAAGCTGCCTACTGATTTTGTGGTTGTGGCTCCGTAGCTGTCAGCTGCCTCCGTGCAGAGCCTGCAGTAGACGATAGATCATCATCAAAAGGACCTAGTAAAGAAGTGACACGTGCTAAATCATCCAGATCTGGGTTTGAGTCAGCCTCTGCCACCTGTGAACTGTTCGCTGTCATAATGAAGCTTTCCAATTTCCAATATATTCATCCATAGAATATAAATGATAATATGCTCCTTGAGGAAATATTCTGAACTTAAACAAGGTGTGTGTTATCCACCTACCCTTTTGTGAGCCTAAAAATGGAGCACATGCTCACTCAGGAACAATTGTTTTTGTCAACCTGACACAAGCCTAGACAGATCTGAGAAGAGAAAAGCTCAACTGAGGAACAGCTTCCAAGAAACAGGGCTGAGGGCACATCTGCAGGGCATTTTCTTAATTGTCACTTAAGGTAGAAGGATCCAACTCACCAAGCATAGTGCTGTGTCTGGACAGGTAGGTCTGGACTATATAAGAAAGGTGACTGGGCAAGCCAAGGAAGCAAGCCAGTAAGCAGCATTTCTTCATGGTCTCTGCTTCAGCTCCTATCTCTAACTTTCTGCCTGGTCTCCCCTCAGGGATTATTAACTACCCCCCCCCCGCAAGGTGAAATTCAGCACATTGACATCATTGATGCTGGTGAGGGTTAAAACATTGAGGAGCACAGCACACCTACCAGCATGTTCACCCAGCTCACCTATATCATTGATACTGGTCAGGGTGTGAAACAAGAGCAACTCTTGTCACGGCAGGTGGGAACACAAAACTGTACTTCAGTTTGTCAGGTTCTTACAAAACTAAACATGACCTAATGTACCACCCAGAGATCTCATTACTTTTTATTTATATATTTAATAGTTAAAAACTATGTCCCCACAAGTCTACATATATATTTTTATGGAAGATAAATGTGTGTGTGTGCACGTGCCTGTGAAACTTAAAGGCAATCAAAACGTTCTTCAGTCAATAACAGTCACTACTGTGTCAAGCAGCTTCCTACCAGCTGTGACTATCGGAGTTGATCATGCACAAACAAAGATTTACTTTGGCTCACTGTTTCATTCATTTAGATCCATGATGAATTAACACTGTTGTTCTGGAGCCAGTGGTAAAGGAAGGACACGATGATATGAAGGCCTGAGTGTGCGACAAAACAAAGCACAGACTGCAGGGTTTCCTGTGACTTTCATGGCCTGGATTGCTGGCTTCATGACAAGGTGTCTAGCCTCAGGTTAGAAGTAGCTCCCAAGACATAACACACACAGACACACACACAAATAAGTAATCACTACACAAAACACGTATAAGTACACATGCACACACATACAAACTTAAGTACAAGTATGCACATGGAAATACAGTCATACACAAATTCACAAATACGCATATCAGACAGAAACACACAGTTAATCCTTGTTAATGTCTCACTATTTCTTTAGCTCTTGAAGGCTTCCTGGCCTTTTAAAATGCCACAGAAGGCAGTAAGCCTTATCAATTCCTATCTTTGTTATCAGCATGCATCTCAGCTGACAGTCAGGTGAAAAGCTATCCAGGAATGCTCCAGTAGAAGTGCCAGGCCTGTGGAAAGGGCAGGAGTGACCCAGGACAGTCCAGGTACTATCAGCACTGGATGCAGCTGGCCCTGCTATTAGGTAGAGGAGTCTCAAACTTAGTTTGTGAGATTTCAGCTTCCAGAGGAAAAGGAGGAAGGAAGGAAGACTTCCCCACCTTTCTTGAATGTTCTGGAAAATGGAGCCTTCAGCCAAGGAAAAGAACACAAATCAGAGGCTATGCATATGACTATGAAGAGACTCATCCACAGGGCAATGCTACAGTTTCTACCACTAATATAAACTACCTTGGGGTATGTAATCCATGGATCTCAAATGCCTTTCTGAGTGTGCTCATCATCTGACCCTCTCTGCGACAGTACAACTAGTTGACACTCTGTGCTTCTTCCATGGATGAGAACTCAGTCAGGAGAAGCAAAGCAGGGACGTATGTTGAGACTCCAGTCTTTAGCAGGTTGGGGAAAGGCTTTGTGTTGGGGGTCAACCTGGACTACACATTTAGAGCCTTCCTGAGAGAGAGGTGGGACATCAAACCAAAAAGAGAGGAAAGCTCTGGGGGAGGGAAAGGAAGGAAAACAACTTCCTGGAAGCATAGTTGACAAGTGGAAGGAATTCTGCTGAACAGGTTCAGATTAGTGTCTCTAATTGTAGAAGGGAAGATTTTAAACATTGTACAACGTTCTGTCTTTATATTTATGAAGTGCTTCTTTTGAAAGCTTGTCTTTAACTTTCGTTTTAGAAATGAAACAGCAAAGATATAAAGCTTACGGCCTTGCTACTACTTCAGTCCCAGAGCAGAGTCAGAAACATGACCATAGGAGTCATGTAGAATTTCTCAGAGAAGGTCCCTTCCTTCTTTTCTTTCTTCCTTCTTTCCCTCCTTCCCTCCCTCCTTTCTTTCTCTTCCTTCCTTTCTTCCTTTTTTCTTTTCTTCCTTCTTTCTCTTTCTTTCTTTCTTTCTTTCTTTCTTTCTTTCTTTTTCTCTTTCTTTCTTTCTTAGTCTCAATAATACAAGTTGCATTTTATTCATTTTCTTTTATTTTAATATCTACTTCATACTCTATCACTCACACATATTGAAAACAGTCTTTGAAGAGAATCCCACCACATCAAGACTAGATCAGTCTGAGCATGGTAGTGTAAGTCTGTTATTCGGAGAATGACGGTGAGTTTGAGGCCATTCTGGGCTAATGTTGTGGGACACTGTTCTCTGTTTTAATAAAAAGAGAAAGAGAAGGATCGGGAGATTTGGCAGGTAAGAACGCTTTCTATTATTTCAGTGGACTACAGTTCTGTTCCCAGAACACATATCAGGAAGCTCAAAACTACCTGTAACTCCAGCTCCAGGGATTCATATAGCCTCTTCTAGCCTCCACAGGCATGAGGGCACATAGATCATACACAGACAGATGCATACACACATGTATACACACAGGCATACATGTACACACATGAATAGACATGTACATATACACATGTATAGGAATATACACAGATACACATGCACACACATATATGCACACACACATAAAAGTAAATCTTTTTGTAAAATGAAAAGAAGGGATAAATTTGTACCTTTAACAAAAAAGTAAAAGGACTGGATCTGTTTAATCCAGTCATGGCTCTGCTTCAGATTTGCATCATACTATTCTAAACAGCACAAACATCTTATGCAAATGGCTCCCCTGAGCATTCCTGAGAAAGGTCCTCTATGATCATGTATGCTCAGAATAGTGAGCATATTTCTCACTGATACATGTATTTCATGTATTTCTCCTGAAACAATAAAATAGAGGACCTACAATGTATTTCCCAAAAGCCTTCTACAAGGTTTAATGGGCAGGTTTAGTTTTATTGTCTGAAAGGAAAGCTCTAATAAAACTGGAGGTGAGACAAAGGTCTATTTCTGCTTCTATGGATCAGCTCTCATGCACATTTCCTGTTAGTAGACTCTATTTTGCCAATATGTAATTAAAACTGCGACCCACCATTAACCATTCAGAATACTAAAGTCTATTTCCTGATAAACTTGAAAAGGGTCAGAGGTTAACTGGGCCATGCCTAGTCAAAATGTTGCAGGCTTAGAATGTAGCTACTCTCCTTCAGACAGAAACCCCACATCCCTGTCAGAAGCAGGAACCATCTACAGCTTAGGAAATGTGGACACAGATGGGTGACTTAGTTACACAGAAACCAGTCTGAACTGCTTGCTAAGTAAAACTGCCACAGCTTCCTGAAGCCTCAGGAAACACAAAGGTTCTTAGTCTAGAGTCTGACCTTCCCAGAATGACCATGCTTCCTTGCACACACACACACACACACACACACAAAAGAAAGCAGCTGAATGCAGACCCCTTATCAATCACAGAGTCAGATCTGTCACCAGGCTGCAAGGGTTCCTGTAGAAAATGAGTAACATATATTAACAAAGTGTCCCAAAGGGACTGTGGCTGGCAGGGAACTGTAGAGAAAACCTAGAGAGGGTCCCACGTGTGTCCCCAGAAGAAAGCTGTAATTCAGACTCTGCCTTGATGCCTGGAAAACTGGACTGAGGCATCTCCAGAATCAATGTTTCTCTAAAATGAGGTTATTGATTTCCACTTATGATTCCAGTGGGCAACTATTAGTGGTCACCAGTCACTGAGTAGTAAGAGATGAAGGGGACACTCATACTCTGCAGCTTTTTTTTCTCAGACTTCCTGATGTCCAAATTGAAACAGGAAAGCAACTACTGAACTGGTGCGTTTCAGCATAAATAACAACTGGCAAACCTAGACAGTGGCTACACCGTCTTTAAATTGTATTTCTGTTTCAGCTCATTACACACATTCTTTTAAAATTTTCTCTTGTTGATTAATGTTGTTATTTGAACATTTTATACATTAATAGGATGTGTTCTGATTATTCCCCTTCTCTCATCTCCCCAACCCTACCAACACCCCAACTCCCTCCTCTCTTTCCTTTCCTTTCTCAGAAATCATGACTTTTGGGTTGAGTTCGTGACATATTTAGTTCAGTGAGGATCACCTGTGTGAGCATTGGATTAGAACACTTCCTGGAGCCTGGTGGACTGATAAAATACGACTAAAAGCAATGGTTCCCCCCATTCCACTCCCCAAATCAATCAGTAGCAAATAACTAAGCAGTGACGGGCAGGGCCCCCAGAGAACAGCACCCCACACAATTCACGCCTGACTGACTGTTGAAGAGTCAATTCTCTTGCAGACGCGCACTAATTACTTAAGTTCTTTATTTTTACTATAATTAAAAACAAACACTAAAGTTTTCCTGGAAGCACTTGAGATGCAGAAAATTCCTCAACCTCCCTGGAGTCAGCTCAGCATATTGCTGAGATGCACATTCCCAGACGAAAGAAGACTGTGTCAACACAGCAACTGTGAGTTGACTTCTCATAGGGACAAGCTAATGAAATGTCTAACAGAGGAGCCCCTCAGCTGAAGAAAGACTTGCTCAATTTCTGCCACATATCATTACCACAGATTCAAAGGTTTGAAGACAATCTTTCAGACATCTGGCTTCTTTACAAATATTTTAAACTCATTGAATTTTCCAGTCTTAAAAATACTTCTAGTTTGACTAGACCGTTTTGCAAATACTTTATTTTGGGGGGAAAGAAGGTGGGTGGTAATATTTTTCAATCTTGGTAACATAATCCAAAAGGTAAACATCAAATTTTCTTGTCTTATATTTTTACATGTTTTAATCCTAAAAACATGTATTTCAGACCCTGGGAAGCAGAATAGTGCTTTTAAGTTTTCTTTAAGTAAGGCCTTAAAAAAATGAGTTTATGACATCATTATGCATGTGTATCATTTACTTTGTTTATACACTTCTTTCTTCTGTATACTCTTGCTTGTCTACATCTTTGCACCAAGTAGTCCTTCTGTTCTCATGCCACATGCACATTCAAACTTAAGTTCTGCTGATGAGAAAGAACACACCATACTAATATTTTTTCTCCTCTTATTGGCCTCTCTTGTTTCTCCCTTTCTTTCAACACTTTCCTTTAACCAGGATCATGCTACCAACCTGATAACCTATGTTCCATCTCTGGAACTCACACAGTGGACAGAAAAAATTGACTTCCAATGGCTATCCTCTGATCTCTACAAGTTTGCTATGGCAAGTGTGTACCTAGACATGCGTAAAGTAAATAAATGAATGAAGTTTTAACATTTAAAAAGAATAAATGGAATAATAAAGTCCAATGTATTTTGCTCTGTGTATTTCTTCCAACGCGCTGCTACTCCAGAATAAGAATAGGAAGAATGAGCTTTCTTTCTCTGATAAAATGCCTTTATAAATAAAAATGCACTGAAACAAAAATAAAAAGTAGCCTATGTCCATTAGTTTAAACAACAAAAAAGGTACACAAAAATGCATCACAAACAAACAAAAACAGATGGAAATTGAAATAAACAGGAAAGGTATGCCTAAATTTATCAGTAATTGTACCAAGAATGGGCAGGTTTTCTTGTCTCTAACTCCTGACTTTCATATAATAAATTGTCTCATTTTAGAACATCTAACAAACATGGGCCAGAGAGCAAACTCAGAACTTCTACTGAGGATTCCCTTGCAAACTTGACTTGAAAACATGTACTCTTTATCTATGCAGCATGCATTTCAAAAAGAGAAATATATTAAAACAATAATATACTTAAAGAATGCAAGATTAGCAAGACAAAGTGATGCTGGTCACTAATCCTATCACTGAGGCAGAAGAATTGTGGGTTCAGCACCATCCTAGGCTATGTAGACACTTTAAGTCAAAAGAAAGAACAAAGAGAATGGTGGAGAGAAATAAAGAAACAAAGATAAGAAAATGGGATGGAGGCAAGAAGGGAAAGGGAAAGAGGAGTGAAGAAAAAAGGGAGGAAGGGAGAGAGAGAAAAGAGGAATGAGAAGATGGAAAAGGAGGACAAGAAATGAGAAAAGGAAGGTGAAAGAAAAAAAGAGAAAGTTTTAAGTAACACATAAAGACTCTCACACTATAGAGAAATAGCTTGTAAATTAGTTCATAAACAATACTGAGGTAAATGCAAACTGAAATAAGGTGCTATTTCCTATACATGGCACTAAGAAAACTGCATACTAGTAAGATGCCATTTCTTGGCAAGGTGTGAGGAGAAAGAAAGAGCCCCTGCTGTGGGGCTGTGGCTCCAGTGTGGGCATGGGTCCTGCTGGGCTGAGTCGTGGGTCCAACATGTCTGCTGCCCCAGGCAGCTGGAACCACAGTTCGGAGGGCAGAAGAGCAGGAATTGGACCGAGTTTACTCCATGCAGTGCCAGGCGGATGCTGGGCTATACGAAGCCACAGAGCTCTACTCTGGGCATGGAGAGATCCCAGTCTGAGAGCCCGTGGGGGCAGAGCTCTTGGGTTGGGAACCCCTGGGCAAGGAAGTAGGCAGGGATCAGCTCGTCTCAAGCACTTGTGCTCCCAGGTGCCGTTGAGAGGTCACAGAAGGACCTAGAAGTGGCAAGGGGAAAAAGATAAGCTTCAGCAGTGTCCCGTGGGGAAATGAGAGTCTTGGTCAGGGCAACTCGCTTGGCTAGGTCTTGGCTGGCTAGGCTAGCTCTGCTTGGGTTGTTGGTCTCTCCATGGCTGGAATGTATAGAAGTTTTTAGCAGGAGACTAGACTGTGGCTAGGTAGTTGAAGACCTTCTCCATGTTCCCCCATGGCTCCAAAGACAAGAGGTAGTCCATGGTATTAAAAGGTTTATTGTCATGACATAAAGTGGATGAAGCTGTACCTTGTGTCCTCAGGGCAGGCCTGAGGTTAAATATCTTTTGCAAGTAGGAGAAGGGTCTGGTAAGGACTGCTTAATTGGCTACTCCTTCTGGCCTTTAGGCAACTCATGAATATGGAGCTCTCTTGAGGCTCTGTGGCCTGTAGTCACACCCTCTACCTATGCTATATGACACAAACATCTCTTTGGGAGGGGCTGTAGAAGGCTATCCTAAGTGAAAGGAACCAGGGCCCAGGAGCAAAGCTGAACACCTACCATCCCTTTAGGGTCTCCAGTGTTTGAGGCCTGCACTCGACCAAGTACCCAGCTGCCTCTCACAGCCCAACGTCCCACACCCTGCTGCCAAAAGCTGGTAATATCTGTGACCCTCCTAGAAGATAACTTTGTGGCATCTAGCAAAGGGCACCTAGGCAGTTCTGGGATTCATGGAAATGATGGCAAAGCACAGCGACTTGAATCAGAACCCTTTCATCAGCAATGTGAAGTGTGAGCCACCTAGAAACAATCCAAAGTTCCCCCAGTTGAAAAAGAGATAGAATCACAATGTCTCATCAAGTAGGTTCATTGACAAACATTTAAATCAGATACAATTGTATGGATCTAAATAAATATTGGAACATTAGAATAAAAAACATAAATTACATAACAAGCTACTATTAGTACACCAATGTGGTATTTCCCCTTTCTGTAAGTCTGTTGCTATTTGTAGAGATTTGTTTGTTTGCTTGAAATAGGGTTTCATGTAACCCAGGCTGGTCTCAAACTTTCTATATAGCTGAAGTAGTCTGAATGAAAAATGTACCCCCATAAGCTTACATTTTAAAACACTTGGTCTGTAGTTGGTGGTCCTGTTGTGGGACAGGGTATGGAACATTCAGGAGGTAGAGCCTTCTTGAAAGAAGAATGTCAGTTTGTGAGGGCTTAGAGTTCATAGTCTTACCTCACTTCTAGTGTGCTTTCTCTCCATCTTATGTGCAGTCGAGATGTGATCTCTGAGCTTCCGATTCCTGCCACCATGCCTTCCCTGATAATACAGATTTCTAGTCCTCTAGAACCACTAGCCAAACTGAATTACTTTTTAAATTGCTCTTGGTTATGATTTTTATCACAGCAAAAGATAAATTAGCCTTGAACTTCTGGTCTTCCTCTCACCACCGTCACATCTCACCAGTTGCTGGAATCATCACAGGCATGTATCAACATACCCAACTTTTGTTGAATTTTCAAAGCACATAGAATAATGACACATAATGAATAAATGCCAACTTCAAAACAGCCCATTAAACAACTTTATATATTATGAAAGATGCAGAATTTTCATCTCTGGCTGTGAGATAGAGAAGGTATACCTTATTATTGTCTATATTTTTTAAGTGCCTGAAATGCTTCATAATTTAATGAAGAGTTCATCCAATTTTTCATTTAAGAGCTTATTGCTACTTTAGTGGGAATAGGGTCTGAAGTGATAGGAAAAAAATCTACCTCTAGACAGAGCTAGGTAGAAGATAATGGTTAACAGTATGGCACAGTGAATTGTGGACAGACACAGGAGGTCATGAGGGTTAGGTGAGACATACGGAACGAGTGGGAAAGAAGTAACAATTGATCTGAAACCTCTGAAGGAGTGCTAGACTTAGAGGCCAGAAAGAGATCCCAAGAGTGACCCAGTTGGGATGATTAAGACCTAAGGGCAGCTAAAAGTGTGAAGTAAAAGGGCTCAACATCACAGTATATCCTACAATGTGACAAAAAAACAGACTACAGTGTTGGGAGCAACAGCTCGGTTGATAAAGTGCATACTGTGCAAGCACAAAGGCCTAAGTTTCTCAGCATCTGTGCAAAAAGCTAGTCATTCTGGCATTCACTGCTAATTGCAGGCCTGTTGAGGCAAAAATAGATCGATCCTTGAGTTTCCATGGACAGACAGTCGTTGAGAAACTTTTTCTCAAAAATGATGGGCAGCTTCCCTGGTACAACAGCTGATGTTGACCACTGGCCATCACATGCATGCACACACATACACATATACACATGCACACATACCCTAATGTGTACACACAAAAGAACAAACTAAGGTATAGTAAAAGGAAAAACAAAGGAAACTGTGGTTAGTTTCCAGAAGTCGAAAGAATACCTACATCCAGGAGAAACCAAAAAGAAACAAAACAAAAACCCATACAGTAAGTGTGCTTGGCACATGAGGTTATCCCTGTACTACATTAGGGGAGTACCAACTAGAAGTCCTTAAAATCGATCTGGGAGAGGAAAAAGGCAGGGAAAAAATAGGTTGCTAGAGTCAAATGCTGGAAAGGAGAAGGACACAGATAACCTTACAATGTCTAACTTTACTTTTTCCATAAGAAAAAAAAAAGTCCTTAAAATAAGTAAATGTCTAGCAGAAATGGCTTGGTTCCAGAAAGACCCTCAGTCATGCAGGCACAGCCTCTATACAGGAAAGGTATTTTAAATGCAATCGATTGAGATTCTTTCTCTTCTCACTCCAGCTTCCTCTACTGTTTGGCAGAGTTTCAGGGACCCCAGACTTTTACTGAATCTAATTAAAGAAATAAGCTGAGTGTACATTTTTGTTTGGGTTCACAAAAACATGTTTACACAGCATGGACTCATTTCCATGTATGGTTATTGCTGGCCATAGAGCAGTGGGCAGAGCTTCCAGGAATAATATGACTGTCCATCCTGGCCAACTCACTTGGCATCGTGATAGACAGTTCCAGGCTAGAAGAATGAGTCTTGTGGAGCAAAATAATAGAAGAGGGAGTGTTTAAAATAGAGGGCAGCAGAAGCTAGGCTGTGGAGAATCCTTCAAAGCACCTAATGTAAAAAACTATAAAAGGAGCAAACACAGGAAACTTACAGATAGCCTAGAAGGTCCTGCTGCTTCTGTACTTGCTAATGTTTAGGGAGTTTGTTAGTTAGCATTTGTGAATCTTTGCTGCTTTCTTTTCACTCCCTGTAAACATTTCATATTTAATCACACTTTAAAGAAAACCTCTAAAGTTATATGACTTCAGGGTCTGCAAAACTTAGATCTGTTTGTAATTGTTAGATATTTGATTCAGAGCAGTGTGAATGATGAGAAATTCATGTCTCCTTTTCTCTAAAGAATGCAAATTGCAATGTAGCCAAGCAGCATTTATTTTGTTAAAATTTATGTAATCACTGTTTTCCTAAATTTAATCCCAAGACGAAGGAATGAGGCCAAAATTGTGAATACTGCCTTTTTGCCAAATTTAGTGACCTCTAAATGGTGTAAGTTTCCATAAATTTTTATTCTTAATTTCTTTTCATATTACTCTTTGGGCAAAACTGAAAAAAATATCTGATAATCACAGTCTTTCAAAAATGAAGATGACAGATGTCTATTGACTGTATTAAGACTGGAACAATTCTGAAAAGCTACTTGGAAACAATCCAGAAGTCACAAGATGCCACAGAGTCCACCAAGAATGGATGTGGAGGGGCTTCCATACATTTAAAAAAAATGGCTGCAGGCCCACAGTAGAAAAGCACTGTAGATTTGTCTACTCTTCAATCAATATGAAAGAAAGGACAACTTGATCACCAACCACTGCTGCTGATGGCTTCTGCTAGGACATCCTCTGCTCACATTCATTGTCTTCTACTGAGGCACTTAGTGGCCTCCTTCTCCTCCTAGAGGTGGCCTTTCATGCTTCACAGGAACCTATAAAGACATTTGCCCTCACTTCTGTCTTCTATTATATTTGATTTTGTTTAAGAGGAAGAAGGACTTGCTTACTTAAGAGAGCTGTTGGCTCTTCCTGACTCTCTTCCATCAATTCTCCTACATGTGTCATGAAAAGCGTGGGAACACACAGCATCTAGCTTTTCCAGTCCTCTTTCCTGGCTGCAAGGGAACTGACCATCCAGCATCCACTCCAGGACAGAGCACATTAGAAACTAAATTAAGAGAAGTATCTTTTGTTATAGTTCACCAATAGAATGTAAAATATTCATTCATCAAATGTACTTTTTGAGACAAGGTCTCACGTATTCCTGGCAAGACTTCAAACTCAGTAGGTAACCATGGCTGATATTTAACTTCTAATTCTTCTGCCCCACCTCTTGAGTGCTGAGATTATAGATGTATACCATCATACTCGGTTTATGTGGTCCTGGGGATCAAATTCAGGGCTTCGTGTGTGCTAGGTAAGTGATTTGTGCACTGAGCTGCACTCCCAGCTCCATTATAAGCATTTCTGTTTTCTTTTTGCTCAGTTACTTGCTCTTTACTTTTTTCTTTGTTTTTTTTCTTTCCTTTTTCTTCTTTTTTCTTTCTTTATTTAGAAAGAAAATAAAGTGAAAATTGATGACTTTGACTTGTCAAATTATAGAGCAACGGGATTACAGAGATAGGTCAGCAGTTAAGAGAATTTACTGCTCTTGCTGAGGCCTAAGATTCAAGTCTCTAGCACCACATGGTAACTCAGGACAACCTGTAACTCCGATTCCAAGAAATCCAATGTCCTCTCTGACCTCCACAGTCTCCTGCAAGCAAGTGGTACACATACCTATATGTATACCCATATACAAATGGCACACATCAGATATAATACCAATACATATAAAATTAAAGTAAATAAATGATTTTTTTAACTATAAAGAATTTGCTTTCAGAAATGGCCCACCAGTGAGATCAACAAACACATTGCCCAGAACACTCAATAGCTCTTAGGTATAGAGGAGACTCAAGAGTGCACCTATTTCTACCTGTGCTTCTTGTCCAGGAGAGGAGATCACCATAGATCTTCTGATAGCCTTGAATTCTATAACTTACAATCTCCAGTTTTACCATTAATAAGCTACCTAATGGGCAGAAATGAAAGTCAATATCTATGGTGGTTAAAGAAAACTCACATCTCCTTTTTTGTTTGTTCATGTTTTGTTTCATGAATAAGGTAATTGTAGTTTTACCTCCATCTCTCCCTGCCGTAAAGCCTTTATAGGACTCCATGGCTTGCTGCAAAACTGCAGGCATTGGGAGGGTGTCTGGTCTGTGAACTTCCTTTCAAGTTGCTATCCTTTCCTGATATCTACTCATCTCCCCTGTAAGACAGACATACCCAACAGATCTTTCTCAACATCAGATCAGCTTCTGATCCTGGTCTCAGGGCTGGGATGGTGCTCCTATTGCACAGAAGTCAGGTTCCTGTGGTCTCCTGAGCAGGACTTCTGGTCTCAGGTCTAAGATGGTGCTCACAGTACACAGAAACCAGTGCCCTGGGTCCTCTGACCAGGAGTTAGCCCAGCATCCATAACCATGTGAAAAAGTAGATCATTACTCTCTTTTTTCTTCTTATTAGCAGGCACATAGTACTTTTATGATGGTGCTTTCATACATATATAAGAGATTTTCATCATATTCACTTCAGCTATTCTAACCTCTTGATACACGGATTGCAAAGGAAGACTGTGTGCCGCACTGACCATAGCTTGACATGGACCTCAAAGCATGTCTCCACTGTGATATACTTCCTCCAAAAGGCCACACCCCCAAATAGTACCACTCCCTATGGTCAAACATTCAAACACATGAATCTGTGGGGGTCATCCCTATTCAAACCATTACAATGTATTAATTTCTTTTTTAAATTTTTTTTAAAAAATTTATTACCATGTATTGGTATTTTGCCTGCATGTATGCCTATGCACCAAATGTGTGCCTGGAAACCTCAAAAGTTAGAAGTGAACTTGGATCCCCAGGGACTGGAGTATAGATGGTTGTAAAGTTGCCATATGGGTACTGGGAACCAAAGAGCAGCCAGTGCTCTTAACCACTGGGTCTTTTCTCCAGCCTGTGTCTCAATTGGTAACTAGGTTGGGAGACTTTTAAAGTAAGTTCCATTGACATATTTCTCTGAGTTTCCTATAAAAAAACATTTTCTTGTTTTATGATATATTTAATAAATATTAACTAGTTAACCTAGTTTGTAGGATAGCTAGATGGGTGGAGGGCAGCCATCATCCAGACTATTTCCTTTCTGTGATCTACAACTAGCAAAGCAGAGTCATACAAAGAACAAGTCAGTATATTCAGTATGTTCCAGAATCAGTAGCAGGCAAGGTCTCTGGTGACTGGTGAGTCTGCACTATTCTACAAAAGGGGATAGGGTGAACTCTACCTCTTGTTTTGTTTTGTTTTGTTTTGTTTTGTTTTGTTTTGTTTTGCCATTTAGTCTTCTGATGCACAGGAGATACAGACCCTGTGCAAAACAAGTGAAGCACAAGCAGATTCTGTAAGACAGTGCCCAGTCCATTGGAAAAAAGATAAATGTTAATAGATTAAAGAGAACTCAGAACTAAGGGATGCCAGTATCAGGAGTAGGAAGGGGAAGTTTGTTTTTCCTGTTGGAGAAAACAACAATCTTCCCTAAGGGAATGAGACGTTAAGCAAAATTTCACTGAACCTACTGTGCTAGAATGAAAGTAGAGAGAGTATTTGAGAAGAGACAACAGATACATGCATTGGGGGGAAAAAGAAAGGAATAAAAAGAAAAAAGAATAGAAAAGAAAAAGGCTTGATACAACCAGGAAGAAATTCAGTTTCTGTTACTCTAAATAAACAATAAGGGTCTCAGAACTGGGCCATTATGGATACATAACAGTAACCTTCAAATATTTTGAAAGCTGCCAATATACAACACCCCCACTTTCTGCCTCTCTCTCTCTCTCTCTCTCTCTCTCTCTCTCTCTCTCTCTCTCTCGTTCTCGCTCTGTCTCGTGTGAGTGTGTGTGTGTGTGTGTGTGTGTGTGTATGTGTGTAAGTAAAACTTAGTGAAAGGAAAATATATTATAAAAATAACAACAGGAACGGTGAATTTAAGAGAAGTGGACTATGCAGTGTTCCATTACTTGAGCTTCTCAAACATGGTTCAATTTAAATGTTTCAAAAAATCAGCTTGGTGTTATTGGAGCCCAAAAGGAAGATGTTGTCAGGTTCATGGAGCCACAGCTCCAGGCTAAGGCTGACACAAAAGCCTCAGTCAGGGGTGTAGCCTGATCTATGGCTCATTTCTTCCCCACAGTCATTGAAAAAAAGGAACACAGGTCATTAAGGTCAGCATTTGTACTCCAAAGTTAAATTCCAGGGGAAACTCACATTCCTCAGTTGGAAGAAGGCAGTATTCCAGATAGATTCCCCTAATCAGAAAAGCACAATTTATCCCAAAAGCACTCAGATGAAAGCCAATAACAAACAGGCTAGAAACAGTCTCAAAGACACAATGTCTACTGTACTAAGCAATACTCCAGAAGAAAAGCCTGGCATGGGAGGACGAAATAAAATATTAAGAGGCTGAAGAAAGCACCCAGGTGCACACCTGGTGAACTAAGCACCTTAGTTCAGAAGTAGCCAGGATCAAGCAGCAAGGATGAGACACCCAGACATCATGGACCAAGCTTGTTCTGCCCATAAAAAGAGTAAGCATGGCTCTTGTTCTTATTGCTCCTAGAGAAACTACATAATCTAAGCTGAACTTAAATGATGAAAAAATGAAAGAGTCCTTGCCCATTTCTTGGATGATCTACAGCCACAGCTATAGCAGAAAACATTAAGTTACTCTGAATAAATTATGGTCATACTCATCCTCCCACCTTCTATTATACTCATCCTCCCATCAACGCTTTTTGTTTTTACATTGTAACCTACTGTGTTTAACCAGACCTAAACTCATAGACATGGAGTATGGAACACTCACTGGAGCAAGAATAACTTATCAGTGGCTGCATCACTAAAGACAATAACTTTTTCTTCTCCAGCATGGAGACATGGACAATAGCACTCATGGGTGTTGCAAAACTACTAAGCCCCTCTCTTATCTGAGACCGTTTGCTAACAATGTCTTGCTCAGACCTTCTGTGGGTAACTGTAGCTGCTAAGAGTTCACACTGCCCTAGCTTTGTTATTCCCATATGATAGTGTCTCAGAGCCCTCCTCTCCATTATCTTCTTCTTACCTTCTTTTCATCTGATTTTCTGTGATGTTTCCTGAGCCTTGAAAGTGGTGGTATGAATGTCCTATATAATGATAAGCACTTGACAGTTATTTTTTCTCAGAACTTAGGCCAGTCCACAAAGCTACATGAACTAAGGAGCTAATTAACAAGCACTTTGACAACATACTTCTCTAGCAAAACTAAAGTCATAGGTCTGCCACTGGTACCTATGAACTCCCTATCACAAGTCTTTGACCAGGTCCATAATACCGAGTGTGAAACTCCCTCCTTCAGATCAGGCCTTCTGTGCCACCAGAAATCAGGTGGTTATTCCCATAACAGCCATACCAGTATAATATGTGTGAGGATTTCTTGCCTGGGAAGATCTAAAGCTGAAAAAGACCATTGCTGACTTTCCTCCCCAGCTGCCTGCCTGGCACCTTCTGGCACTGTGAAAGCTTGCCAGTAGGAAGGAAGCTGTTGTCTTGGAGTCAAATGTGGTTTCTTTTCTACCTTAGTCTCTTTCAAAACCTGAAGATTCCTGCTTCAGCTAGGCAAGCGGGCCAGCAAATGTCAAAGGTCTTTCTAGCTCTTCATCTCCAGCACAGGGATTAAAAATACACCCCTCCACATAGTGATTTTATGTTCATCTTAAACTAAGGTCCTCATGTAAGCCAAGCACACTAAGACAGCTCATGACCTGGCCCATGGATCAGTCAATGGGATCTGCAAGAGAGAGAGAGTGGGGATGGAGAGGCAAGAGACTAAAAGAATGTAGACAAGACAAGGTTTTCTGATCAAGGCTCATTTATTGAAAGAAAATCATGGATATATAAGCACAAGCAGGGGAGTGCAGCTGGAGATACTTCACCACATGAGTGTCTTGCAGCTGGGGACACTAAGCAACAAATCCAGAATGTGTCTGATAAAAACAAGATGTTTATCAGAGTGTGCTCAGCTGTGGTAGGCTGCTTCCAAAAACATCATGCTAGAAAAGCAAGTCTCTTATCAGGATGGAAAAGTATCAATCTGCAATTATATGACCCAAGATGACTGCAAAGATGATAGCTGCTTTCTGCTAGGATTTGGCTCCCAACATGTCCTCCTTTTTAATTTTTTCAAAAGGAAGCCTGGGAAAACTTATGGAAACTGTGCCTGTCTTAGGTTGAAATACAAGACCCTAGCCTCCCTTTCCTGTCTCTGAATACTCAACAGCCATTTGATTGAGCTCCTGTCTTAGGATGGTGAGGCATCCCAGTTAGGGGCAGGGGTCTTGAGGTGTTCTCTTACCAGTCATTGACTATTCAGCTTAGCATGTAAGCTAGGGGCTAATCCTCATCAGTCTCAATGACAGAGGTTTTAGAGTCTCCTACTTCCAGCCTGTGATCATGGACCTGTATGGGTTTCATTTGAATAGTGCATCTGTTGTACAAAAGCCATCAGTTAGCTGAACAGCATTGGACTGAGAGACAAGAGAATAAGTAGCCCTAATAGAGGTTCCAAGATGGATGGGAGTAAAGTGGTGAGCCACAGTGAGGTACTGAACCAAGCATTGAACCAGCCCTGCTCCTGGTCACACTGGCATTTGTGGTTTTTCTACATCTTCTCTGACTTTTTTCATTGAATCTTCAACAATGCCTGGATGGTTCATATAAGAGCAGCACTCTTCTTTAAAAGCAACACACAATTCCCCTCCTGTTGGAGAAGTAAAAAGTCTAAGCTTCTTCTATTCAATAGCACTACTTTAGCTAAGAAGGATAATGAATTTTACAAATGTGATATAGTAGATTCCATTCTTTCTAGATCTAAATCTATAGAAGTATGGAGCTTATTATAGCTTTAATCTTGCAAAATAAGTGAGGAAATCCTCGTTCCTACCCCACTCAATCCCAACCCAAAAGGACAGCTATAGTTGTTACTGTGATAATGGGTTCCCTCCTGGATCTAAACAATGTATCCCACTAAATCACAAGTCAGGGAACCAAGAGTTCAATGGAGCCAACCTGGAGGCATTGGTGATGATGTCTCCTTCAGCACTGAGGACTTCTCAAGTCAGGTTATATGGCATATGCTGGTTGATCTGCTCTGATTTGAAGGCAATTGTGAAGGATCTTCATGTGTCCTGCAAAGAAAAAATAGTGTTCTCAGGAGGCTTCTCCTCCATGGACTTGTTATTATTGTTTATTTGTTTAATTAGTCTCTCTGGCAGCCAGCATGCAGCATCTGCTGTTTGAGAATATATGTAGACAGAACCTCTTCCCCAGATAAGCACTGGGTCTGGCCCATACCAGGTTCCAGTTAATTGGTCTTTCCAGAGTACTGTTGCAAGATTCTTTTTGGTATCAGGATGCCCAAATCTATCTGGAGCAGATTTTCCTTTGGAATCCCAAGTTAAAAAAATTTATTTCTGTGGGATCCCTTGGTAGGGTACCATTCCCCATTTTTAATTTTTTCAAATTGATATTTAATGCTTAAACCACACTTTGGCCCTGTGGGTTATATGGAATACCTGTTTTATGTATTATTCCTAATTTTGCACAGAATTGGTGGAAAATGGAGCTTGTATAACCTGGGCCATTGTCAGTCTTATCTGTTTAGGCACAACCAATTCAGAGATTATACCAAGCATATGAGTGATCACATTTGCTTGCTTCTCCAGTTAGTAATGTCACATAAATGAAACCATTGTATGTATCTACACACACGTGTATATATTTTTGATTTCCAAATTCATTTTAATGAGTAACAGCTATTTTCCAGAGACAGTTTGGTATCAGCCCCTTTGGATTTTTGCCCAAATGAGAAACTGGTAAAAGTGTAACACATGATCAACATTATTTGACAATTTGTCTGACTTGATCTCTGGTAATTTTAAACATGGTCTTTTAAAGTGATGTAACTCATGAGTCTTTATGGCCTGATACAAGTTAAACTGCAGATCTGATTAAAGTCACTGTGGCTACATGAGTGGCTAGATCTGCCTTGGTGTTTCCCTCAGAGAGGAGGCCTGGTAGTCCAATGTGGGTTCTCAGGGGTCCTATAAAGAATTTACAATTTCTCCTCAAAATTAATTGTTGGCACTGTAAAAACAAATCAGCTGCTTCTGGAGAATGCTTTATTTATGCAGCAGTTTCTAGCAGATGGATAGACTGAGCTAACTGTGAGATATCTGTATAAATATTAATGACTTGATTCTGAACTGTTTGGAACACAGCAATAACAACATGTAATTCAACCAATTGAGCTGACACTGATGATGTAGCAAAGAGATTACTTAATCTTTAAAGTTATTAATGGCTGTTCCTGATGAGGAAACATCAGTGAAAACTAGCAATGTTTTTTCTATAGGTGAATGTGCAGTACAAGATGGAAAAACAAATCCATGGTGATTACAAAACTGAACCAATTTACTGGTTAATGATTATCTAGCTGGCCAGCAAATGAGGCATATGCGATAGGGCAAACTTCAGAGCTCTGCATAAGCCAATCAACCTGATGCCTTCTATAGGGTTGTACTATGACATTGGGGCCTTTTCTAAAATATTTTTGGATATCATCTCTGCCTAACATAATCATATCAGCTCCAGCTGTATAGTATATATAAAGAATCTTCATAGGGGATGAGGAAAGATGAACCCATAATATGGGTACAGTTTGCCCAAAAACTGCAGTAGGAGTTAATTTGGTATTAAAAATAAGAAAATATAAAGGCTTAGAATAATTAATATGAGTTACAAATTGGGATGAAATAGCACTCTCAACCTTCCATAAGGCTTTTCTACCTTCCACTATTAAAGTCCTGTCAGACTTAGGGTCAGGAACTCCTTTGAGAATATCAAACAGAGGCTTCAACTCTCCTGCTGTAAGTTTTAAATATGGTCATAGCTAATTAATGTCTCCCACTAGTTTTTGAAAATTATTAAGTGTTTTAAGGGAATCAGTTCTAAAGGTGACCTTACTATTAATAATATGTGGACCATTAATTTGAAATTCTAAATAAGTATATGGATCTTGTAACTGTATCTTTTCTGGTGCTATTTGCAACCCTGCAGTCTGTAAAGCTGTTTTAAGACCATCAAAGCACTGGAACACCTATTTTTTCACCTTTTCCTGCTCTTAAAATATCATCCACGTAATGGATCATGTAGATTTGCTTCCATATAGTTCTAACACCTTCTATGGTGAAGGTCACAAACTTTTGGCACAAGGTAGGACTGTTAACCATACCCTCCACAGTTATTGCTTCATGGGCTCTCCAAAATTACAAGCAAACGCACTGAATGCAAACTTCCAACAATGCAAAGGATGCATTTCCTGAGATGGCAGTTAGAGTAGGCAAGCCAGGTTGTAATGTCCCCCAAGTTTCTAGTTTCATTAACCTTTTATAAATCTTAAATTCAAACTTTGTTTTGGATTAATGGAATAACCAATCCCTTGTAGCTGAGTGAGAGTATCAGATAAAGGCCAAGTTGAAGGCCAATCTTGTTCTCTCTTACTCTTGAGCAATTCTTTTGTTAGCAGGTACAGTTATAATGGCATGAGGGCAAAGCAGCCATAATTTTAATTTCTTCTGCAAAATCATTATAACTCCTGTCCCATAAGCTGCCTGTTGTAAATGTCTTTGAGTCTGAGGCAGACCCTTCCTCCCTAAGGAAGGCAATCTGCTGAGCCCACTCTGAGCTTTGTATTAATTATTACTCTTGCAATCATCTCCACCTGCTTGATTCTCTTCTCAACCATAAGCATGGGTGAGTCAAAAATCTCAAGCTTATCATTGAACTGCAAACTGCAGCCAATGAAACACTTGAAACACAGCCAAATTTAATCATACCTCTAAGTTTTTCTTGCAACACCAGAGCAACTACAACTTTGGAAAACAACACTCAATTTTAAACAACCTATTCTCTTTAGAATCAATACCAAGAGCATTACTTTCAAGTTACAAAGTTTGGCTGCCAATTCTTATATATGAAAAGCATGACAGTGCAGCTTTTAATACCTCATTAAAGAGACATTGTTTTAATTCCTATCCTTTGTAAGTCTAGTTTCTAGGATCTTTAGAGACCTGTTTTCTTCGGTTAGCTCATGCCACATATTATTGTCTGAATGACTCCAACCCTGAGTTATCAGTTTTAAGTCAACTTTCTGTTACCAATGTTGCAAATTTTTAATCATATCCAATAATTTATAGGCCAATAATCTATAATTAAGACATGCAGAATATATTTGTACTTTTAAAACCAGTCAGAAAAAAATGAAGTAGATACATATCTTATATATTTAAACTATAAATTTGTTTTTACTTTTTTTACTTTTTCTAGCTGTAATTTCAAGAGAAAAGCACCTTGTCAGTTGCTGAACCCAATAAACACTGCCACAGAGATTTTTCTAGAAAAACCAAATATCAGCTTTCTCATCATAGAAGCCAAAAAGCTGCTGGCCCCTTTAAGAGCAGCTTATGCAGACAATCAGCTCCTGGAAAGGCTTCTCCTGCTCAACTTGACTCCTAGCTACAGGTGCAGGATAAGTTATCAGTTTCTACTGTGAACATTAAGACTGCCTATTAAACAAGTTAAACTAAACCTTGGGGTGGATAACTAGCACATAAAGTTTTGTGACCCACACAATCATCTCGCCTCGGGCACACAGGATCCTTCTACAGCACGTGTTTATTCCCATGTGTGGAGGAGGAGAGACCAGATCTAACATGGCGCTGCTTCATATACACCCTAGGGTGGGGTGGACATATCTGATTGGCTGCTTGCTCAAATTCCCATGTGATGCCCCGGGTTGGGTGGTAATTAGGCGGTCCTTGCCACTGTACATGCGCAATTTTACTTGTTTACCCACGAGTGTCAGGTGCCAGCGTCATTGGCTCTCCACAAAGTTTAACCATTTATTTCTTTTGAACATGAAACACAGAACAACAGTTCTTCAAGCAATAAAACAAAAACAGACAATTGACACACATGGACAAATTGCTTACCAAAGACAGACAACACTAAAGATTTCTTTAGTAGGAGCCAAAAAGAAAGCAGGACGTCTTTCGATTTCCTCCTGTTCCTAGGAGAGTTCTGAAATAGCTTCTCTTTTGCTATCGCATCCCAGACAGAGGACAATTGCTTTTCTGAAACCTTTTCTCTTTTCTTTTCCTTTCCTTTTTCTCTACTTTCACTGTCTTTATTTTTTTTCACTCTCTTCAATGACCACCACTATCAATGAACACTTTATTGAGTGCATCTCCAACTCTATGCCATCTTTTTTTTTTTTTTCAATGGTTCCTTCTTGAGGGAACCAAGGTCATAACTCTTTACAAATGACAACAAATGCTGAATTTCCACCATTAATCCTCCTGTCTTTAAAGCCTTTCTCATCTGTTCCACATATAATTAATGCTGACTTATTTCTTGCTCCATTTTTGTTACTATGACTTACCTGGTCTCGACACGGCAGTTTCCTGCAGCAATCACTTTTGATTCCCTTTTAAACTTTTGGTCGACCCTTCTTCCACTAACCTCCCTCACTGGGTCTCTCGATTTCACTGTTTCTCATTGCACGCCAGATGACCTGGCCCACGGGTCAGTCAATGGGGACTGCAAGAGAGAGAGAGTGGGGATAGAGGGGCAAAGAGACTTGAAGAATGAAGACAAGACAAAGTTTTCTGATCAAGGCTCATTTATTGAAAGAAAATCATGGGTATATAAGCACAAACAGGGGAGTGCAGCTGGAGACACTTCACCACCACGAGTGTCTTGCAGCTGGGGACAAGTCCAGGATATGTCTGATAAAAACAAGATGTTTCTCAGAGTGTGCTCAGCTATAGTAGGCTGCTTGCAAAAACATCATGCTAGGAAAAAAAAGTCTCTTGTCAGGGTGGAAAAGTATCAATCTGCAAATATATGGCCTGAGATGGGTGCAAAGATGATAAATGCTTTCTGTTAAGAGTTGGTTCCCTGTTTTAGGTTGGGTAGAGATGGGTTTTGGGAACACCCTGGATAAACAACCTCATCTTGAGTCTCGTAGTCTTCCATAGCTAACTTATGATAATGTATCTGAATAAATTTTGCTGTCAAAATTATCTATCTTTTGTTTCATAAAGCTAGTCAGCCTATTTAAGGCCCAGGGACCAAAAGAAATAAGCAAAAGTAACCCAATTATCAGTCCCGAAATAGAAGAAAGTAGGATTGACAATCATGAAGGAGTTGAAAAACCAATTCTTGTACCAGCTCTCATCTATCTCTGTCTCTCTCTGTCTTTTCTCAAGGCCTTTTCTGACCTTTTTCATGTTCTCTTTTACTATCCCTGTCTTGTCTATGTAAAAGCAACATTCTTTAAGGGCTGTACACAGTCTAGAGCTGTACATTCTTCATCTTTTCTATTGTAAAAGAGTAAATCAAGTCCAATAAAGTCATTTGTAATTTTTGGAGATCACTTCAAACAGCAAACAAGGTATTTCTTCAGGTTAGTGATGTCAATCTCTAGCTGTTTGATGTCCTTGTCAATGGTCCATCGAAGGTCTGAGTAGTGTAAGTCTGGAGGCCAACATCAGGATTAGAACTTCCAACAGCAAACACCACAGGTGATTCACTTTTACCTTGAAAGGAAAAAGAAGGGAATCCTCAGGGAGATTTTTCTTCCCTGGATGTCAATTGTTATTCATCTTATTCATAATTGTACCTGGCTTTGTGGGGATATCTATTTATTTCATTAATCTTTTTGGCACCCATTTAGCTGTGCCTTCTTTGACATCTAACAGGCATATCAGTCCTTGGCCCCATATGAGAACTGGGTCTGGGCCATTCCATTTAAAGGTAAGAGGGTCATTCCACATAACTATGGCATAGTTTTTATTGGTCTCAGCATGCCAAAGGCAATCAGCAGCAGCTTTGTCATGAGTTTTTAGATCTAGAAAATTAAAACTCAAGTAGGCATGATGGAGAGTATTTCTGGGAGACTTCTTCTGGGGATATAGTTCCCCCTCTTTTGTTTTAAAAGCCAATTTTTCAGAGTTCTTGTAAAACCAGGACAGAAGTGCCAGTAGCTGCTCCTCCCATACTCAGAGAGTTATTAAGATAGTATTTTAAAGTTTTATAATATCTGGTTTATAATATTTTGTCTCTGGGGATTATAAGAAATTCCAGTGATATGGGTAATAATAAATTGTTAACAAAACATCTCACATAGTTGACTGTAGCAGCCAGTTTTGTTTATCTTAATCTGAGATGGAACACCAAGCATAAAAGAT
>JANHMN010000006.1:65707827-65737827 GCA_030674055.1 Rhabdomys pumilio
CAGTTTTGTTTATCTTAATCTGAGATGGAACACCAAGCATAAAAGATACTATAGGCAATTACTAATTATATTTTTAGTTATTTCTCTTGTTAAAGTAATTGTAACTAGAAAGCCTGAAAAGGTGTCAAATCACACATACACACACACACACACACACACACACACACACACATATTAATTTTTTAAAAAAAATAAAAAATGAGTAACATCCACTTATCATAATTGATTAGGTATAAGTCCTCAAGTATTAATGCTATTATGAAAAAATTGAGGACACTAAAAACAAATTTTGTAATTTGACCTATATACTCTCTAAAGACATCAAATTGTTGTCTCAGGCTATTATCATTAAACATAGATCTATAAAAATGTCCTATCTTGTGGTAATGTTATATAATAGATTACTTTTTAAATCTTAATGATGACCTTATAAAAATTTTTAAAATTATATCCATGTTTATTAAGCTCTTTTATAATGAGACTGTTACTAGGCCTTTTTCTAATAGTCAAAAGCTGTAATAAGAATTTTGTCAGTCTCTCAAATAACATCAATTAATTGATCCTAGACGAATAACCAGACTTTTACTCAGAGCACATTACAGGAGGTTATAAAACAATTTATCAAAGGTCAATGAAAAGGGAACCAACAATTTATCATAGGTGTTAGGATAGAAAATAAAATATTGTCTGGGCTTATCTACACAAATCTTCACTAATAACCCAGTAATAGTTTTGTGGCTATCTTCTTTTGGATTTGTTTGAAGGGAATTACTTTCTTGCTCTTCCTAGGGTATAATTCCCTCCTTGTATTGGGGCTTTCCTGCTATTATCCTTTGTAGTGCTGGGTTTGTGGAAAGATATTGTGTAAATTTGGTTTTGTAGTGGAATATCTTGGTTTCTCAACCTACGGTAATTGAGAGTTTTGCTGGGTATAGTAGCCTGGGATGGCATTTGTGTTCTCTTAGGCATTGTGTTCTGTATGACCTCTGTCCAGGATCTTCTTGCTTTTATGGTATCTGGTGAAAAGTCTAGTGTAATTCTGATAGTCTCTGCCTTTATATGTTACTTGGCCTTTTTCCCTTGCTTCATTTAATATTTTTTCTTTGTTTTTTGCATTTAGTGTTTTGATTACTATGTGACGGGAGGTATTTCTTTTCTGGTCTAGTCTATTTGGAATCCTGTAGGCTTCTTGTATGTTTATGGGCATTTCTTCTTTTAGGTTAGGGAAGTTTTCTTTTATAATTTTGTTGAAGATATTTATTGGCCCTTTAAGTTGGGAATCCTCACTCTCTTTTATATCTATTATCCTTAGGTTTGGTCTTCTCATTGTGTTCTGGATTTCCTGGATGTTTTGTGTTTAAAACTTTTATATTTTTTGTTTTCTTTGGCAGTTGTGTCAATATTTTCTATGTTATCTTCTGCACCTGAGATTCTTTCTTCTATCTCTAGACCAAACAAAGAGGGGCCACCCAGAAACCCCTCTGACTGGCAACTTAAATTATTGCATAGGCTGTGAGGCTAAGCACTGCAAGGGAATATAAATAAAAATTAAAAATATCCTTCTGGGTTCCCTGAGGGACAAACCTGACTGCATAGGGGCTGATGTCAAAAGTATCCCCTCTCCAGAAAAAAAGACATTGGGACGGGTATGGCCCTCATGCCTCACTGAACAATGACAGGAGAACCAGAGCCATTACAAGGACCCTTTAATTACTGGAGGTCAGGCCTCTATTCCTGCCTTTGCAAGATTGGAATCACCATGGTCCTTCTATACTTGGAGAAGAGAGGAGATGTCAGAGGCAGCCTTACTTATACACTGAAGGCCTAAAATCAGCTATAGGCATAAGTCAGCCTGCTAACACAAACCCTTGGTCTCTGTGGAAAAACAATGAAACAGATAGCTATAAGATATTGTAAACAGGCAGCTTTGGTGGAAATTCACCAGCCTGTACAAGAACTAATAGCCATAGACCTTGTGGATAGGTAACCTTGGTGGATAGTACTAGCTTAGATAAGAAACAAATGATTCATAGACAGAGTCATAGTGACATGTTCCCTGAACCTTCACTCAGCCAATACCATGTTCTGGAAGATATCTGTACTCCCATGAACACCTATGCTCCTGCGTCATTCCCCTCCCCACATCCTGCCTTTTTCTGTTTATAACCCCTGTGTGAATAATTAAAAATCATGGTTTGATTAAAAAAAAAAAGAAATGAAAAAGAAAAAGAAAAAGTTGGCTCCCAGCAAGATCCCTCTGCAGCTTACTCTGAACTCTTTTAGAAGAATTTCAAATGACTTCTCTAAATTATTGCCTGTCTGTCTTTGGGAAAGTTTTTTCTCCCAAAAGATATAAGCCAAAAGCCAGTCACAGACCAAAAAGTCTTGCACCTCCTTCATTCTGCTTTAACAGAAACTTTGATAGCAACTTATCCATGGGGTGCAAAACACAATGTAGGCTACTTTGCTTAAATCAGAACCCAAACTTCAGCAGGGAAGATTGACACCAACATCCTGTGTTTGCTTGACCTAATAATGTGTGGATATGAATTTGGGAGTCTGCTAAAATGGCACCAAGTCATTCATCCCCTTAAAGGTTTACTTCATGTACAGAACTACCAAGTGTACATCAACTTAACACTATGTCCCAGGGCTTATTTATGATGTGTACCAAGCAGCCTTGAAGGAAGTGCTCATGAAAAAAAGGGGGGGGCAAGTCAAAATAGAAAGTCAGAGGTAGGACCAAGAGAAAGCACTGCAGACTTTTCCTTAAAATACTAACCTTTTGACCCTTTACTATTCTCTTTCCCGTATGGAATACTATACTAAGCACATTGCTTAATGTTTTTCTATTTCATCACATCCTCCAGTTGTCCAAAATATTTTTTAGTTATATGATATATCATGGGGGATTAAGAAATGTGCATTCATGAAACACTGGCTATCACTTTGTCCTTGTACTGTGAGGATCACAGAGGTGTCAGAGCCTTACAAGGTCAGGAAGTGCCAAAGGAGGGCTAGAAAGAGGGAGTATTGCCCCTAAAGGGAGAAACTGTAGTGATAAAGAGCATTCATTAGTAGCATGCTTTCTACCCCGAACTCTCTACACCAAGGATTCCCAGGATGCCAGGCAATGACATGATGAGATGAAGATGAGATGGAGTCACTTGGAGACAAAACAAAAAACAAAACAAACAAAAAAAAACAAAACGAACAAACAAACAAACAAAAAAAGATGTCCAGGAAAAAAAATCACAGAAATCAAAAAAATGTAGGTATAGCTTATTTCAGACTTTTCAACTATAAATATCCAGCATCTTATATTATTCAAATTCAAGGATGATAGAAATCAATATACATACACACAAACAATTCAAAAGGATGACATATAAAGAATAAAATAAAGCTATTCAAGATTAGAAAAACTTGTAGCAAAAAAAAATGGGCAAATGTAAAATATCTCATGAATAGAAATGTTGGCTGAAGGGATAGGTTAGTGGGATGAACTGCTTGTCACAAATCTGGGACCAGAGTTCATATCAGAGAACCCACAAATAAAACTCAAGAAGCTGTGGCAGGAAACTCAATCTTAGCAGGCTAGAGGGAGAAACAAGGGATTCTCAAAGCAAACTGGACTTGCTCAAATCAAGAGACCTTGTCTTAAAAAAATAAATGGAGAGCAAGTAAAAGAGATATCCAATGAAGTTTTGGTGATTACACATCCCACGGACATGCATGTGTACATACATCTACACACACATGGGCCCCACACAAACAAATACTAACACACAAACACAAAAGAAAAAACTACTGTAAAAAAAAACAAATAAAAAAGATGAATTTTAAGTGTAGCTTATGTAGTCATAGACTACAAGATTCAACAATAATTCCTAACCTTAGGTGCATGATGTTAAAATAAGTAAAAATCTCCAGCTCCCAGAATTCCACTTTGTCAAAAAGAACTAGAAAAAGAGAAGAAACAGTCTCCTTCATCTTGTCCTTGTGTGTTAAAAAAAAAAATTCATTCGATGTATTGATGCTTTCAAATATGGTTTTTAAATTTAACAACAAAAGGAAAGTAGAATTAAAAGATATTATGTTATTTGAGAGAAAAGCTACAAGGAAACACTTATCACAGTAAAAATCCTAAGCACTACACTCACAAATATTGAGGCTGGAGAGATGGCTCAGAAGTTAAGACCACAGAGTGCTCTTACAGAGGTCCTGAGTTCAATTCCCAGCAACCACATGGTGTTTCACAACCATCTAAAGTAAAATAAATAAATCTTTAAAAAAAAAACCGTCCTTTATGAAAATCACAACTATCTAGTCTTATTTGGTATTTTCATTCACAATGTTTTTACTTCTGCTATGATGCAAAGGGCTTGCTTCAGCATATTTGTTCTTGCCCACAAGAATTTAGTGTGGGTGTTAGCAGTCTTTCCATATAGTATGTTAATATTTCGTAGAATTCTTTTCCTAAACTAGAACCTTATGAATTGAAGTTTCTGTCCTAGATTAAGAAGATTATCATCAAAGCAGAATTTGCTGTATAGGATGGTTCGCTTGTGAGGGAGGATCCAGCTTTGAGTTTAAGTTTTAACTATCAACTTAACACTACTTACAACCACCTGGGAAGAGAGTCTTAGTTGAGGAATTTTTTAGATCAGGTATGCTGATGAGCATATCTATGAGGGATAGTCTTGACTGTTAACTGACATGGCCACTGCAGGCAGCCAGCACCATTCCCTATGTAGGGGATCTGGAATTATATAAGAGAGGAGCAAGCAAGTAGGGTTGCGTGTATATATAGGCCTCTGTTCTTGATCGTGGGTGTTATCTGCCTAGCTGTTTGAAGTTTCTCCACTTGTTCCTCCCTCCAGTGATGGGCTGTGATATGGAATAATTGTAAGATGAAGTAAACTCCTTTGTCCCATAAGTTTATGTCAAGTAGTTTATTAGAATAACAAAAGTGAAAGAGAAAAGCATTTGCAGTAACATATGCTTTAAATCCCAGCTTATACCTGGAATTCCTTGATCACTCAGTCTACTCTAACTGGTAAGCTCCAGGTCTTAATGAGAGAGCTTGTCTCAAACAAAAATAAGATCCACACACATTCAAGTACCATGTGTGAATGCAAGGGCACTTGCACACACATGCACACATGCACACATGCAAGGAAAGAAAAAAGATGTCTATGAATTCCTTTTCTTCAAAAATAAGTCTTAACCCTATATTTTTTGGTTTATGTATTTTCCCTTTCTAACCCATCACTGAAACTAGGAATTCTAAGTTTTCTTGCTCTTTAAAAAGAACTACGGTTTGTTGGTGGCTCTTTCTTTATGTCTTTCATACCATGAAATAAAAACTATATGGCACTATATAAAAACCCTCAATGTCAGGTGATCCAAGAATCTTTTCACAACTGTTAGCTCACAGGCTCAAACAAAGGCAGAAATGTAGTTGTGGTGCCTAACTGGTATTTCTTCATTATCTATTTGAGTTAGGTTTGTTTGTTTGTTGGTTGATACAATGTAGATCATCTGGGAAGAGGAGACCGCAAATGAGAAAATGTCACCATAAGACTGGCATGTAGGCAAGCCTGTGGGCCATTTTTTGCATTAATAGTTGTTGTAGAAGGGCCCAGCTCACTGTAGGCAGTGTCATTCCTAGACACATGGTCCTAGGGTGTATGAGAAAGCAAACTAACCAATTCAGGAGGAGCAAGCCAGTAAGCAGCACTCCTCCATGGCCTCTGCTTTAGTTCCTGCCTCCAGGTTCCTATCTTAAGTTACTGCCCCAATTTTCCTCAAGACTGTGGTCAAGACTTATAAGCCAAATAAACTCTGTCTTCCCATCACAGCAATAGAAACATAAGACACTGGTGAATAGGGAAGAGTTCATAGCTGATTCCACATTTCTGATATTTGAAAACTGACTTCTTGGTTAAGTGCCTTGATTCTGGAGCTTGAGGGGCCCTACAAAGGAATCTCTTAGCTCTGTTATGTAACACTCATTAAAGACAGCAAGATAGACACCTTGAATCAACTAAGATTTAATTGTTCTGAGTCTTATTGTCACTCACAACAGAAAACTTTCTTACAAATGCTGAGAATATTTTTAATACTCTACACATGCTGCACACGAAGCATTTCTAAACTAGTGGAAATACATCTTGAATTAAGAAAATCTAAACGTGTTCTTATTTTAATAGTAATTGATCTTAAGTTTTTTGAAAACTGTGCTTTGTTCATGTGGGAATTTGTACATATTCATGTGTGTGAGCTTCAGTGTGTGTGGGGGGATTGCACATAAAAATATTACTAATGATATTTACTCATTAGGTGAGTTCAAATTCAAAATAAGCACATAAATAATTATCCAAAATTAGGTTAAAAAAATCTACATTGTGACAAATTATCCAAGAAAGAGCTATTCTAATTTTATTTAAATTCTAACCCTTATTGGAACCATCTTTTTAAATTACTTCCTTGGAGATTAAAACAGAACAAAACAAAACAAAACAAAACAAAACCCACAGGACTAAAAGCAGTACAAGCCACAGCAAGGTGTTTACAAAGTTCATCTTCCCTCATCCTGGCATTTAGAAATGTATTCCCTTATACTTCAGCCATTCATGTTGGAGACAGTGATTTAATGCACACGATTAGGACTCTGCTTGCCCCGATCTATCTTTCTAGGTCTTCAGGTCAGTGTCCCAAAGCTAGCCAGACTTAGCCATAACCATACTGCTTATATCTGCCAGGATTCCTGGCACACATTGCCACAGCAACAGATGTTGCCAGTACCTTGGACACAAGAGTAATGGAAGCTGAAATGTTCACTGTGTGCAGCAGTGTGGGATCTGGTTTGAGTCTTGTGAAATTTTGAGAGTGAGGTCATTTGGGTATCACCCGGAGGAAGATAGAAAGAATGTGTAACTTCTCTTATTAGAAATGCTTTTTGAATACTTGAGTTCCTAGGCTGTTAATCAACGTGAAAATTCTTTCCCAAAATTCATCCTTCACTCTGATGGGACCATAGTACATTAACTGCATAGCTACTGTTTAATAGGTACATCTGAGAACCTGACTTGTGGGCATCATCACTCAGCGTGCCTTCGTGTTCTTTCCTTCTTGGATATGTCATTTCTTAGACCTTTCCTTATTCTTATAATACTCCTTGGTCATTTCTATGTCATCCCAAAAAGGAATGTAAAGGATAGAAAGCTAGTTCTAGGAAGAAAGTTCCTGTGATGTCAGCATGAGACCTGATCCCCAGCACCCATGAAAAAGATAAGCATGCAGCACCCTATAATCCCAGTGCTGGCTCCAGGGCAGAAAGGCAGGTCTCTGGTCTCATGGGCTAGTCAATCTACCAGGTGTGGTGAGGTCCAGATTTAATGAAAGACTCTGTTCCACCCTGGAGATCAGGTAGAATCTGATCTAAGGAAACACCAAAATTCAAACCCTAGAATGTGTATACACATGAACACACATATCACACATCAAAAAAAAAAATCAAAAGTGAAAAGAGAGGAAAAAGAATCTCACCTCAGACTTCATTGAGTTTATTGTTCATTTGTCAGCATCCAAGAAGTGAAGAGCCAGGCCAATAAGGTTTGAGAGAGAAAACTGGAACAAATTCATCATCAGGCAGTTACTGGGGCTGGATTGAGGAGAGCTTTCAGGAAGCAGAGTTGGTGTTTAGTAAGGCGGGACAGACAATATCAAAGTGGAAACTGGAGTCAGCCTCCATTAGAATTGGATTGCACAGACTGTGAGCGAAGTTCAAGTTCAGATTCTGCCAGGAAACAATTATATGTGTCCTTTGAGAGGTGGTACAACTAGAGAAACTGGCTGGGCTCTTTCCTGAGACCTCTCACCGGTGCCTGAAGAGAGAGTTAGGCTTCCCTTAGAGCAGAGGCAGGCAGCAGGGACAGCTGCTAGAAGCAGCTGAAAGTTCCTCTGCTCTCAGCAGTCTCAACCAAGTAATTTTAACTTTTATTTAAACTGCAGTTACTGAGAAGTCCAAACAAAAACAGAAGTAACCAGTCTATAAACTAGGAGAGCAACTGAAGCTGTGTGAAGCGCAGGAGACAAGGCATGGTGGTGCCTACACAGCCCTTCCTGACCTGAAGAACTAGGCCCCAAGGGAGCTAAAATTTCTAGAGGATGGAGGGACAGTTTCAGGCACTGGGAGATTTGTTTTTGTTTTGTGTATGATGTATGTGTGCATGTACATGTGTGTGAGTGTGTGTATATGTGCATGCATGTGCACAAGCATGCACACACACACACACACACACACACACACACACACAGATGTGTTCAGATGTATATGTATGTGTCTTTCTATGATGTGGATGCCAGAGGACAACATCAGGACACCAGGAATACTGTCTAACTCATTTTGAGAAATCTATCTTTCTTTCTCTGAGTCTGAGGGTTGTAGATTGGGGCAGGCTAGCTAGTTGAGTAAACCCTGACATCTCTATCTTCTTGTCATCTAGCACTGGGATTACATATACCCACTGCCAGGCCCATCTTTTTGATGTGGATCTGAGGTTGAACTCACAGTCCTCATGGTCCTCACGCCTTCAAGGAAAGCACCTTACTAGCTGAACAATTTCTCCTACCTCTAGACATAGGGTTTGTTCTAAGATTTCTGTTTTATTAAAATGTCATGCTAATCCAAAACTAAGTTAAGCTTAAAAGTCTAGATCTGAATGATGATGATGGTGATGATGATGGTGATGATGATGATGATGATTAAAAATAACAGTAACCTGTTTCTGTATTTAAGAAGACTATGAGGAGCCATAGAAGGAAAGAAGAAAGAAATGAAAGAAGGAAGGGAGGGAAGGAGAGAGGGAGAGGGAGAGAGAGAGAGAGAGAGAGAGAGAGAGAGAGAGAGAGAGAGAGAGCACGCTACTCTTTGGCTCAGGTTCACATGTAAATCTTGTATGAAGGCTTTGTCACATTTGTAATGACACCTGTGTGAGAGAAATATTTCAGGACTTTATCTGGTCTGAAACATTTTGAAAAAGACTGCTAATCCATAATTTACAACAGCAAAAAAAAATAGGCAAATGAGATTTAAAAATTTTTTCACACAGCAAAGGGAACAGCAGACAGAACAGACAATCTACAGAGCAGAGAGAGATCTGCAAACTATTAACCTGACAAGGAACCAATATCCAGAATACATAAGTAATTCAGGCAGCAAAATATGAACATAATAATCCAATTAAAACATGCAAACAATCTGAGTAGACATACTCATAACATATGCAACAGATAGATAAAAACATTTAGGAAACCAGCAAATGCAAGTCAACTTGGTTAGGAAGGAATATGGGTCGAGAGAGCAGAAAAGAGAATGCAGAGCTTGTATGCACAGTGAGGAAATACTAATGAGGGGATTAAATCCAAGTATTTCATGATCCAATGGGGTGACTACCATTTACATCAATTTATTACATATTTATATATTTCAATATAGCTAGAAAAAAAGCTTCAGGGTTTCGAGCACAAAACTACTATAATCCTTGAATTGGTGTATATTTTAACTACTATAGATGGATTGTAAGCTTCCTTAATGTAGATATAGTGACATGATCCCCATAAATATGAGTAACTATCTTTTTTTTCAGTATCTACATATACATTGCTTTTTAATTTCTCCAGCCCCCTTTTCACTTTTTATTTTAGGACACTGTCTCACTGAGCTATCAGGCTGCCTTTGAAATCATAATCCTCCTGCCTTGATCTCTCAAATAGGATTGATTACTAACCTATGCCACTGGCCCAAGGTTAAAAAAAAAAAATCCGATCGTTGTTAAATTTGGTAGACAAAACTATAGAATGTACTAGTAACCCTTTAGTATGTTACATAAAAAGATAACCAGGAGACTGGAACATTGAGAAGCCAGGACAGTGGTCCAGAAACCTAAGAACACTGGATTTTAAACATAAAATTTAACACAGTGATCTAATTTACAAAATTACTGTAAAGGTGAAAGAAATAACAAAATCAAAGTAAATCACACAGACAATAGTAACTTAGGATGCTCTTAGACATCCTTCTTATAACAGTGTCTTTGAATACCAACGCCTGGACCCACTGACAAATGTTCAAGTCTGTTGTAACCTTCAATCGGAAGCACTCTGTCATACTGGAGCCACGTCCAAGGTCAGCATCTCAGTTGTCTTTTTATTGCTGTGCTAAGATATCATGACCAAGACTACTTATACAAGAGACAGTCTTTAGTTGCCTTGCAATTTCTGAGTGTAAGACCATGGCCATCATGTCAAGAAGCATGGCAGCAAGTAGGCAGGCATGATGCTGAAGCAGTAGCTCAAAGTTTACATCCTTATCTGCAAGTTAGAGAGGGCAGGAAGGAGGAAAGGAAGGAGGGAGGGAGGGAGGGAGGGAGGAGGAAGGGAGACAGAGAATGGTATAGATTTTGGAAGCCTCAAAGTCCACCCCCACAGTGACATGTCTCCCAGCAAGGCCACATATACTTGTTTACTAGTTTGTTCCAAACAGTTCCACCAACTGGGGACCAAGTATTCAAATATATGGCCCTGTGGGCCATATATTCAGATTCAAACCACCACATTTAATACACACAATATGACAACATAATTGATCAAGACAAAATCAATATAGTCAGTCCACATGACATGACATGAGCTTCTTCTGTGTGGAAAGACAGTGGAAAAAAATACATAGTTGACCATTATCAAGTTAGTTCATATTTGTGTAACGCCAACATTTTAGTGTCACCAATTAGATGGCACCAGAAGGGAAAAGCCAAGAATGATGGGACTCTGAAGCTGGATCAAACAAAGAGGAAGGCAAATTCCAGAAGGTCTGAGTGAGATACTACTGAGGTACAAAAAAAAAAAAAACACACAAAAACAAAAACAAACACAAACAAATAAAGAGTGCTGGCAAGTATCTAAACACTATAGACTTGTCTCAAAAACTAATGATGAATCTTCCATTTAACTCAGCTCTCTTGGCTACTTAGTGGGAAGAACCAAACTCAGTTTATCAGATATAAATGCACAGGTATATCTTGGAAGCAGTAGTCAAAGTGCCCATGAGCCTTCCATATGCACACACACACACACACACACACACACACACACACACACACACACACTTCACCTCTCAAACCTCTAGGGCAGGGTTCCCAAGGTAGATGAGGGATGTTCTATGTCAGACCTCATGACACATTTGTGCTTTCACTCCTTGGTTTTGTAAATGTTTATCTTGTATATGTAAAGACAACATGTCTGAGAATTTAACCTTTTAGTCACAAGAAGAAGTCAGATCTTGCCAGGTACAGTGACATGCACCTGTTACCCTAGCTCCTAGCATTCAGTTGGCTGACGTAGGAAGATTGTAAGTCCAAAGTCACTGTGCTGCACAGTGAGATACTGACTCTTAAAAAGGGCAAACTGGTAAAGCCTTGATATCCCAGCGTGTTAGATACTTTATATTGTAACAATTATTCATTTGATCCCCTTGACACCTTGAAGTTTATTCTCTATCAGGAGACACAAATTGAGTGCCAACTATACAGAGTCATTCCAAATACCATTGCCATCACTGTCAGGAAACAAATTGAATCCTAAATAAAACACAGGATAGCATAACTTCTCTGTTTTAATTTTATTTATTCTAATTCTATTTAGTTACTTTTTTTTTTTGGCTATGTATCCCAGGTCGCACTAAAAAGTCCAACAGTTCTTCTACCTCAGCCTCTATGATTGTAGACATTAGCTACTGTACTCACCCTTACTTTGTTTTATTAATATAAGGTTTTATATAGTCTGGGATGGCCTTGAAGTGGCTCAATAGCAGAAAATGCTGTGTTGGCTAGTTTGATGTCAATTTGACGCACAAACCAGAGTTATCTGAAAGGGAACCTTAATCAAGAAAATATTTCCATAAGATCTGGACTTAAAGGAATTTTCTTAATTAGTGATTGATGAGAAAGGGCTAAGCCCATCATAAGTGGTGCCACCCCAGGGCTTCTATAAGAAACCAGGCTGAGCAAGCCATGGGAAGCAAGCCAGTAAGCAGCATCCTTACATGGCAGCTGCATCAGTTCCTGTCTCCAGATTCCTGCCTTGAATGAGTTCCTGTCCGACTTCCTTCAGTTATGAACAGTGCTGTGGAAGTGTAAGTTGAAAAAGCCCTTTCCTCCCCAAGTTTCTTTTGATCATGATATGCTCTTCAAAGCAATAGAATCCTTACTAAGACAGATGGCCTTAAATTCTGGTCTTCCTGCCTCTACTTCAGGAGTGTTGAAATTACAGAAATCACCAACATACCTGGTTTGTGAACCCAGAGCTCCCTGTATATGAGCTATGTCGTTACCTCAAAAAGACAGCTTTTAGTAGTTTAATGGCTGAGTAAGGCATGGGATTCTAGAGGCTGCAGGAGAGAGATCATAGAGTGCCTCAGAGGCTTCCTGCCATGACTCTCTGTGTCCTATGATCTCTTCATCAATGCCTCTGGTGTTAGACAGAGTCCATTTGCGCCCATCAGACTTCTCAAAGACATCAGCCAACGGGTGTAAAATTCTTGATGCCCTTATCCTGAAAGGTGATCACACAGGTTATAGAAAGTGAGGAAAGAGAAGCTTATGTTCCTATACTCTATGATGCCTCAAAGGATTCTTGCCATGACTCCCTGTGTCCTATGACTTATTGATTCCATGTACTGAGAAACTTGAATTTTAAATTATGCTTTTTGTTGTTTAAATATTCCTGCAAGCTATGATTTTTCGTAAGTATTAATAAGTGTAATGTATTTTATTCCTTAAACTATAATGTGAGCTATTCAAATATTAGAGTGTGGGGATTGTTAGAAGTATGTTTAACATACATACTATTTTGAAAATTCTGAGAATCCCTGGAAATACTGATTAATTGTCCCTGAATCTCAGAATAACATGCTGGGGATTTAAAAGAATTCAAATATTGTTTGTGTGTTTTTTCACCGTATATGGCCATTAAAAAATGTATAATTGCTGGTGGATAAACATATTTTTTACAATAATTTTTAAAGAACTAAATTCAAATCTCACCTCTCTAGAAAATTCTTGACCTTGCCTTTTGTCAAAGCAGTGTGTCCCAATTGGAATTCTGGCAGCTTTGAGTCTGTCCTGCTTGGCATAGGTAAAGAGAGGTACACCCACACTTGTGCATATGCTTCCTCCTTCCCTAATTACAAAAGCAGCAGCGCGCAGCTCCCTTTCTTGTGCTTGTGGCAGTAATTATTCTGCAAGTATGATGATTCTACCATATTTGCCACAAACTACCTAAGGTGGTTCTCCAAAGTTCCTAGATACATTTTATTCCCCACTTTTCCTGATGCTGTTTCAAAATCCTAACAAAAGCAACTTAAGGAAGGAAAGATTAATTTGGTTCATAGTTGCAGAGCTCAGCATGGTAGGAAAGTCATGGCTTTGAGAGAGCAGCTGTCACCGTGCATACATACACAGAAAGCAGAGAGGGGAGAATGCTGGCAATTGTTGGCTTTCTCCTTTACTGATGCCCATATGTAGAATGGATCTTCTCACCTTAATTAACTTAATCTAGAGCCTCTCTCACAGAAGTTTGTCTCCGTGGTGATTCCAAATCAAAGCAAGTTACCAACCAAGATTTACCATCACACCATAACTTGTCAAAGGAGAGAACTATTGTCTGACACTTCAATGTTTCAATCACACTTCACAACATCCATGAAGGTGCAACACTTGATTGATTGACAGTCACTTTCATCTGTCTATCAAGTTTTCTTGCTCTAAAGATGCCCTGAATTGCAGCAGGACAGGGTTTGAGCAGATTCAGCCTCTCTATTTTCTTATTTGAAACCTAAAAGTTCTAAGGCATTGTGGTACTTAGTACTGACTATTGAACTCACGGGAGAGAGAAATAAATTCTCAGGAGATTAATGGGTGTTCTGTGATACTTGTTTTCTGTTCAAGTCTAATCAATGAGTTAATCCTAGATTAATAATAATGGTATGACTGTGAGTGGTAAAGGTGGGCAGTGGGGCCTAGCTGGGGTAGGTAGGTCATTGAAACCATATCTTGTTCTGGCCCTTTTCTATAGTACTTTTCCATGTTCCCTAACAGAATCTCACCGCTCTGTCACATGCTTGCTTCCAAAGATGGAGTAAACACTCTGAATCAGTAAGGCAAATTAAAACCTTCTAATTGTTACTGTCAAGTAATTATCACAGCTACATAAAAATAATTAATGATGTGAAAATCAAACACCTGATCTTAAAACCAGTGGGCTACAGTCTGACAGTTCCTGAAGAAATACTGTCTCACAGCAAATTGAGATCTGTGCTTTTTGTATTTCATTTCATAGTCTGAGGCAATGAAAAACCATATAATTGGGCTAGAGAGGTTTTAAAGTGTTTGTCATGCAAGCACAGGGACCTTGGTTCAATCTCCAGAACCCGTGCTTTAAAATACTGGTGTGACAGCACTTGTTTGTAGTCCCAGTGCTGATGAGGTAGTGACAGATATGTCCCTGAGATTCAATGACCAGCCACTCTGCCTAATCTATCGAACAGCCCTAGGCTAGTGAGAGACCCTTTCTCATAAAGATGGGCAGTACCTGAGGAATGTCCTGAAGTTGTGTTCTGATTTCCACATGCACATGCATACACACATATAACCATCCTCATATATACACACACACATTGTATACACTCCTTACACACACCCATACACACACATACACACACACACAAACACCTTAAACACACATATGCACACACGCACATACATACACAAACCCACACATTGGCACACATACACACAAACACACATAAGAAAGCCTAAGGCTGACATTTCAAAGAGGTACTAAGGGGAGAAAGGGAAGGTACAAATGTCTTAGGAGAATAATTTCAGTCTTCTGCTGTGGGCAATGTGAAATCAATTCCCTGATTACATATGTAATGAATCACTTTCCTCTCAGCAAGAAGCTAATTAACAAGCCAAGTACAAGCTGAGTATCACGAGTGCTCACAGACACAAGGCAGTTGGGAGTCAGGGTAGGGGTGGGCAGGTAGGAGTAGGGAGTGGAGGGCAGTGAGGGGTGAGCTGACAGGATACCCACAGAGGTTGATTTCAGAAAGAATAAATTCCAGTTCTTTCTATTTCCAGGTGTCCTACTCTAGGTAATAACTGCTCTTTTGAAAGCTGAGATTCCACAGAACGACTGTCCTGCAGCCTACAAATCCAAGCACAGTTAAGGAAGGATCCAGAGCTGTGTGTGAATGAGCACTTCTCTGTGTGTGTTCTTTACTCAGCAATATGTCTATGGGCCCTGGTGTGCCCTGGTCTCTTGAAAAAGTTTCCACAATTGCAATTGGAGATGTGTCTTTCACAGGAAGTGAGGCAGAGAGACCAGATAGGCTCCTTGCTTTCAGAAATGACCTCCAAACAAAGTCCTGTCACTTCTCAGCAACACCTTTAATTTCAATACCAAAAACACCTCAGTGTTCTTGAGAGGTTCCATGATTCACTGACCCTGCTCACGGCTTGCTGCTCCCAAGCTCACCTCAGAAGTTACAGCAACAACTCAGCCATAATCCTGACTCTGACTCTGCCCCATATGAGCTCTCCTCTCTCTCTCTCTCTCTCTCTCTCTCTCTCTCTCTCTCTCTCTCTCTCCCAGTCTAAGCTAAGCTATAGAATTGCTTGATGTTTTCTAAATTCAGACTCCTCATCTGCCAACTCCCAGGATCCTTTCCAATGATCAGGCTCTGTTCTTTCCTTGATAAATCTGTTTCTATTGAGATTCAGGGCAACATGCAAGAGAACATGACATCCACACCTGTGGGACCCTCTATTAAAACCTTTCTTCTAAAGGTAAGGTTGTAAATTCAGACCCCTGTAAAAGTCCATGCCTGATTCTTATTCTTGCCAACATACTCACAATCTTGGTTAATAAACAGAATTGGTCATCCTTCTTGCTGCTCGGAAGAAAGAAAAGAAAATCTTTAAAAAGCAGCTCACTTCTAGCCCAGTTAGCACACATGTTCTTTAGTCTGAGAGCTCATGGGTATCACCGTCCATCATGCTCAGTGGCTCCAGTAGAAGCATCTCATATGTATACTCATTTCTGCTTGGGGGCAGAGGCAAATGTACACATGGCCATGAAATGACTGCCACACTGGGTGTGTGGAGTCGGAGTCCAGCCCGGAAGTCAGTCCAGAGTTTTCACTTCTCCAGCAAGCCACCCTTTCTCCACTTGTACCTCAACACAAAGGAACTTATTTATTACTCTTTATCCTAACTATTTTTTAACATTTAAAGAGTACAAAAGCATTTCACTAAAAATCCTTGTGTCACTATTTCTATTTTCCAACAAGATGTAGTTTGAAGTATCTGTATAGTGTGTTTATAGATTACCAGAAGAAACAGTAAAATTATTTTTAAGCTTATTGATAACACAATATCTTCCAAGTATCTTCTCTATTTTAAGAACAAAGCAATGGTTAACAAAATACATTGGTCCATTTTGTATCACTACAACAAGACACCCAGAGGTGCAGCATAAAGAAAAAGGTTCAAATAGCTCACAGTTTGGCAGACTGAAAGTCTCAGTTCAGATTGCTGAAAATGAGAAAATAGATGATGAAAAAGAGAGATACTGGGATAAAACTTGCTACTTTATAACAATTCACAATCCACCTTAGGAAGGCTCAACTGTACTCAGCATTCTGGTATCCAGAATTTGGGCCTTCAATACACAAACTACATCCACACCCTTCCAGACTTCAGAAAAAAACAGGCAGTGCACTTCAGAAAGGAGGGTGAAGTCTACAGGAAAAAGACAAAACAGCAAGTTTAAGCCAAACCATATGGCCGCTGGTGATGGAAACTGGAGGTTCATCATAGCAGTCCAGTGGAACAATGTTCTGTGTCACATGGCTGACCTGCATTAGACTTGAGGCCTGAGATGTGGAAGTCCACTGTGTGGAAGAAGACAGCACTGAAGTTCCCCTGAACTCACAGGGATCTGAGCCAGCTGCAGGCTGAAAAAGCAGGAAAACCAAGGCACATCTGAAATTAAGCAAGCCACCTGTGAATCCAAGAACCTCAGATGCAGCATTCTTCATATGGACTGGGATGAAAACTCCCAGGGCAGCATTATATAGCCTGGCTTGGACTAGTTCCCAAAAATCCCAGAGGAAAATACTAGAGGAAAAATGCACAAAGAGAGGAAAAAGAACAGAAAAAGAGTTGGGGAAAGATAATCTAAAACTTAGCACTTAAAATGAGCTGGAAAAAAAAAACCCCTAAATTTGAAAAATGATCTCTAAATATCAAAAATAAATAAGATAGCTTTCAGTATTTTTCGGTGAAGATGTACTAAATGTGTTTTTCAAATTTTAGATGTTAAAATCCACAATGTGATGATATTTACAGATGGGAGTCCTTTGACAATCAATCACAAACCTTGAATGTAAGAATAATCAAGAAAACTTCAGGAAGAAAATTCAGACTGGCAAGATGGTCAGTCAGTGAGTAGGGTTGCCTGCTGCCTGATGTGAGCCTGAAGACTCAAGATCAAGCTTCAAAAGCTAGGTAAAGGGAGAAATAAGAAACCATCTGCACACTGACCTCCACATACCTGCTATCATATGAACACATACGTACATGCACACACACACACACACACACACACACAACAGTAATAAATACAAATTTAGAAACAGAAGTAATTAGATAACAGATGCTAATTGAAACAGGTTTGTATACAGTGCTGAGGAAGGTCCTAGAATACAGTGTGAAGAGACAGAGGGAACAGGGTGGGTGGGTGGGTGGTAAAGACATGTCGTTTGCTGTTGGGTTTAATGCTAAGCACCTCTTCTTGCGGGCACAGCTACAGCTCATTCTCTCCATTTTTTTTTGAGATAGGTTCTCTGGAGTCTGAGAGAAGAAGGCTAGATGAGTTCTAGGCCAGCCTGCTACATACAGTGAGATCTTGACTCAGATAAACAAGAAAAATAAGGCCCAGAAGAATGAAGAAAGATGTTGGGAGAGCGATGAAGGAAGGGAGGAAGGAATAAAGGAAGGAGGAAAAAAGGAAGGGATGGAAAAAAGGAAGAGAAAGGGGAGGGGAAGGAAAGGGAGGAATGGAGGGAGAGGGGAAGAAATTCTGTTTTAAACAGCATCTGAAAAAGATCAGGGCTAAAAGGAAAGTGCAGTGGTAGAGCTCTCTCTCTCTCTTCCTCATGTGTGTGTGCATGTACATGTGTGTGACATCTGAGATGGCTTTCAGGTGACCTCAGCAAGTGTGTACTGTTGGCATGTTGGACAACGGATATTTTCTTTATTTACATTTCAAATGTTACCTATCCCGTTTCCAGGTTTCCCCTCCAGAATTCCCCTATCCCATCTCCTCTCCTCCTGCTTCTATGAGGGTGCTCACCCACCCACCCACCCCCTCCTCCCAGCCCTGGCATTCCGTTACACTGGGGCGTCAAGTGTTCACAGGACTAAGGGTCTCTCCTCCCAATGATGCCCGACAAAGCCATCCTCTGCCACATATGTGGCTGGAGCCATGGGTCCCTCCATGTATACTCTTTGGTTGGTGGTTTAGTTCCTGGGAGCTCTGGGGGATCTGGTTGGTTGATATTGGATAACGAGCTTTATTTTTGTCTGGAGCTGCTCTGGGCTCTTGAGGTTTTCCTCAGCATACCTGATCTCTGTTCTGTATGTAGGGTGACTGGGAATGCAGGGGGTTCTTCCAGGCAGGAAGTTCGGCACTGTGGCTGTGGCTACAGTGGCTACAGTGGCTCATTAAAGGCCTTCTCCATGGTTTCTTAGGGGGCAGTGCAACCATGTGAAACTCAGGGCAGACCTGAGTTAAATAGGGAAGGAGAAAGGGGGAGGGGTTGGGGAAGAATGCCTAATTGACTCCGCTCTCTGGCCTTCAGGCATCTCATTAGTATGTAAATCTCTCTACGGCCTGAGGCCTGTAGTCATGCCCTCTACCTGTGCTCTTTGGGCGGGGGTTCATTGCCCTGAATGTGAGTGAACAGTGTAGGTCAATGGAGTTCTACAACACGTGTTAGGAGCCTGGATTCTGGGAGCATGGCAAAACAGATGCTCATCTCTTACAAGAAATTGACACCTGTTGGGTCTCTGGGCTTTCCAGCCAGTGTTTCAACCAAAACCAAGACCCCTTTCATGGCCTTACACTGTTCTCTAGATGTTGGTAGTAAGTTTGAGTTGTCAGAACCAAAGATGATGTTTGTAGACTATGCCAATGTCACCTGGAGGGTAAAACTGTTCCCTCCTAAGCATGTGTTCTAGACCTATGGAAGTACAACTGCAGAGAGGAAAGGGGACACAGGGCAATGAGGGCTGAGAACCTTCCAGAGATTAACACTTAATAGGAGGAAGTAAAGAAGCTAGACACTGAGGTACAGTTTAATGGACAATAGTAATGAAAACTCTGAAAGCCACAAGCAAGAAAAGGTAAATCATGAAGAGGAAAAATAACTAGACAGCAAGCAGACTCCAAAGTAATTGAATAAATGAGCTCGGATGAAGAAAAACCCTAAACTAGAAGTTTCTACCAAACAGTCCCTTAAGAATAAGGACCAAGCACAATAATTTCCACACATTTAGGAAAATTGGTGTCCTTTAGTTTGTGTGTGTCTGTCTGTTTGTGTATGTGTGTGTATATGTGTGTGTATATATGTATCAATGTGTCTGTAGCTATGAGTGCCTCTATGTGAGTCTGTGTGTATATCTGTTTGTGTGTGTGTTCACATGTATGTATATCTCTGTCTGTGTGTATGTTTGTGTGTCTGTGTGTGGCTTTGTATGTGTGTTTATCTGTATGTGTATCTGTGTGTGTATATACCTGTATGTATCTGTAGTGCGTGTTCTTGTGAATGTGTCTATATACATATCTCTGTGTGATCACTGAAGGTTCTGTTCCACAATCGGTTCTTTATCAATCAATAAAGATGCTAGAGGCCAGTGAGCTGGGAGGAATAGGTGGGACTTTCAGTTTTCCTGAAGGCAGGCCAGGAGATGCAGGAGAGGAGAAAAGATCCACCATGCTTCAAAGAAAAAAAGAGCCACCAGACATGTGAGATCTAGGACAAAGTGACCATTGACCACTTCCCTGACTAGGCATGGAGAAGGAGGTGGGAGGTTACAAAAGTTAGCTGAGGGCAGATTTGAGGTGCTGATCTAGAACTAAAGGTAACTGAGCAACTGGCAGATTCAGAGATGCTAAGCTGAGAGTGAAAAGAAGGTGTGATAGCGGAGGAAGGCTTAGAAGAGCCCACTCACTGAACTAAAGCATATAAAAATAAGCTAAAGTGTGTGTGTGTGTGTGTGTGTGTGTGTGTGTGTGTGTGTCTGTGTCTGTGTCTGTGTCTGTGTCTGTGTCTGTGTCTGTGTCTTTCATCTATAGATCCAAGGGAACCTGGATGGGGCTGGTAGTGTGGTCCACCCAGAGCTTAAAGCAGGGTAGTAAAAAACTACACACTACATCTGTATGTATATCTGTGTGTCTATATGTAGCTGTGTGTTTGTGTATCTGTGTGTCTGTGTAGCTGTGTGTCTATGTGTATATTTGTGTGTGTGTGTGTGTGTGTGTGTATGTGTGTCTGTCTGTCTGTCTGTCTAGAGAGGAGGACCTCAAGAATGGCTTTTCAGGTGTTCACCGTTTTTAAAACAAAATCTCGCACTAACCTGCCAGTCTGGCTAGTCATCAAACCCCAGGGATCCTTCTGATCTTGAACTCACAGAGATATGCCTGACTCTGCCTCTGGAGTGCTGGGATTAAAGTGTGCTCCAAGATGGCAAGCACACCCATCTCTTTTATGTGAATTCTGTGGCTAGAACTCAGGACCTTCTGCTTGGAAGGCTATATCATCTAAACCGTCTCCCCAACCCTTCATCTCTCTGCTTAATAATTTAATGAATATTTGAAAGATACAAGAAGTTAAGGTAAGCTCAGCAAACAATGAAAGTGTTTTGGTTGACTTAATTAAAATTTACTTTAAATTCTTAAATTACTTTTGTTTCAAAAGATCACATCAAACAAAATTGCAAACGTCAATCATAAAGTGTAGCTAGTGACTTAAGGGAAGAACTTGCTGAAGATCTTGTCGTGCTAAGAAGAAAAAAAAAAACCACTGAATAACTTTAAGCCTTTTTAGATAAATAGATGATTTCGGGGCTCAGGATGTAACTTCATTGATGCAGTTCTTGCCTCATACGCAGGAAGCAATCAAAACACTATATAAACTAGGTGTGGCAAGGTACACTTGTAACCCCAGCATCAGGAGACGGGAAGTAGGAGAATCAGGAGTTCAAGGTCATCCTCAGCTATATATCATGTTCAAAGTCAACTTGGGATATATGAGACCCTGTCTGAAAATCATAAAGAGAAAAATAATGAGTTGGAAATGCTTATGTTAAGGTGTAGCAATAAAACCTAGAGCTTCTAAACCAACCAACATAGCATCATGTGCTAAGCCTTAAGAATTATCCAGCTGCTCCTTAGAAACAAGTATAGACGCTCTGCTCACTGGAAGACGCAGTCGTAGTAAAGGGCACTAACTGGCCAGCAGAACATTCAGGACTTAACAGAAAATTCTGGAAGATGAATGTGCCATAGAAGGATATTAAGTTTTATTCCTGTGTCCTACACTGTTGCCAGGTTTTGTGGAGCCTAACAGAAAGGGGGAGAAGGTCCTGAGCTGATTGCCTCAAGGAACCCCTAAGGTTCCTAATGTCACAAAATAAAACCCAGGGTGATTTGCCTGTGAGATGTGCTCAGTGACTGGAAAGAAAACTTAAGTAGTCTAACCAGTTTGTACAGAACTTCCAATTCTGACTAAACACTAAGTAAGCAGAGGCTGGGGAAAAGTCCAGGAAACAAGAGCTAAAAATGAACAACTGAGTAAAGACACCAGCCAGTCTCATGTTTTAGGAACATGTGTCTCATGCACAATCCAGAGGAGTTATGACGCAACACGCATCATCTAAACATGTAGAATTCAACTGCAAAATGAACACACATACAAGGGAACAGAGAAGTGCTTCTCAAGGAAAGCAGTAACTCAATGGAAACCTCTGTTTCTGTTTCTGGATGGTGGATTCAGAAGGCACAGTCTTCACAAAGGCTCTTATAAATATGTGCATGGAAAAAAGGACAAGTTTAAAGATGAAATGAAAATATAATAACAATAATTAATTATATAAAAACCTGTGGAAACTGAGAAGTTTTTGTTGCTGCTGCTGCTGCTGCTTTGTTTTTTTTCTAGAAAAGAGCCAAGTGGGAATTCTAAAAAAGAAGCTGACAGTAAGTGGCATAAACATCCATAGGGCAGCACTGTGACAGGTTTGCTGCTGGTTGGCCTGGGCTGTCACTCAGTAGACCAGGTGCTTGTCCAGTACTCTGGCTACCCTGGGCTCCATGCCCAGCACTGCTCAGCATAACTGTCTCAGTGGCACTCATCTATAATCTCAGCATGTGGGAGATGGATATAGGAGGTTCAAGATGCTCGAGGCTTCTATACATATCAGGTTTGAAGCCAGCTTGCATATATAAGGTTCTGTGTCTCCAAATACACTGGTAAATTTTTTGTAAAGAGATTATAAGAAATTATCCAGTGTAACTAAATGAGAAAAAATGATGGAAGGAAGTCATCACAGCCTGCGAGTACACGAGTCATCATTGAGTGTGTGAGCATGCAGGTAACTAGTTCAGGAAAAATGGAGATAAAGAAACCTAAAGAAATACAATCAAAGTTTCTAAATTGATGAAAATGGAAACCTATATAAGCTCAAAAAAACCACAACTGGACAAATAAGGTTAACTTATAGTCAGACTCTTAGCAGTTTCTCCCTAGCTGATTAACAGAGCCACTACAACTGCTGCTGCTGAAGCACCACCATCACCACCAACCCCACCTCACCCCTTACCCCTCCACCCCACCTACACTACAGCACACCCCCACCACTCCACCTCCACACCAACCACAGCACACCCCCTCCTCACCCTACCACCACCGCCAGCACACCACCCTATACTCACCCCACTACCAACAACCCTAACACCGCCTCCACTTTACTCCCTACCACCTCTTCTAAAGAATTTAACAACTCCTTGTAATATGTGCCTGGCACCACTAAAAGGTAAAAGCCCACTGAAGCATTGAAGAAAAGAAAGTTGGAAGACAGGCAACACCAGTTTCCAAACTTAGAACAAAAGCAGAATCATGAAGTTGCTTAATGATCAATAAAATAGAACTTAGGTTCAGAGTTGAGGAAGTAGCTACGTCATTAAGGTATTTGCCTGGCAAATACAGGACCTAGGTTTGAATCCTTGAACCTACATTACAAAAAGAAAAAAAAAATGTTTTTTTTTTTTTTAAAAAAAAACTGGGCAAGGTACTACTAATGATTAAAAACCCAGTGCTGGAGAGGTAAAGAGTGGACCTGCCAGGCTCACTGGGAGCCAGGCTATTGTATTTGGTACTTGGTGAGTTCTAGGTAAAAACCCTGTCTAAAAAACCAAGGTGGATGACACCTGAATTAACACACACACACACACACACACACACACACACACACACACACACACACACAATGTAAAAAAAGAGAGAAAGACTTCTGTAACCAGAGTAGGCAAAGATTCTTAAACCCAACTCTAAAATACAAGACATAAAAACACTCAACTTGGCTGCACTAAAATTAAAAAGGTCTCATTTCTAAAGATCAAGGTGAATAAAAAGAGAAGCTAAAGACTATGGGAAAGTCTTCTAAAAACGTATAATAAAATGATTAGAGACGAGAAGTTGGCTGACCAGAATGTGCTGCACACATTTAGAAACATCATTAAAATATAACTAATAATAATTATTAATCACAAATAAAAACTCCTAGAACTATATCTAGAAACAATGAATTCTTCCAATCCAGTGTAGAATTATCTGAAATAGCCAAACCTCTAGAAAACATCTCACCAAAAAGACATGATTAACCCAGAAGCACATAAGAAGGTTGTCCACAACATGGATCATGAAGAAATACAAATGGAGCCCAGAAAAAGTGTTGGTGAGAACATAGAAAAGCACAAAGCTTCAGTCCATGACATGAGAGTATATAAATGTCATAAACACTCTGAAAAACTGTATGACAATTTATAGAAACTGATTACCAATCACTGTATTATCTAGCAATTCCACAAAGAAATGCAAGAAAATACTCAGTATAAATAAAAACAGACTCACACAAAATCCCTTATGCCCATGCCCACATCAGCCTAATAAGCTGAACAGTGGAAAACAGTCAAACGACCCTTGTGTAGCAAAGGGAAATAAACACTATTTATCCACACAGTGATTTCTTAAAAGGGAGCCTGGATTCAGTTCCTAGTCATACACAGCTAGCTATAACTCAAGTTCCAGGGATCCAATGCCTCCTCTAAACTCCTTGGATTCCTACACATACAGTGCACATGCATATACCCAGGCATACACATATACACTTTAAATTAGATTTTAAAAAATATTTTTTAAAAGAACATAATACCAATACCTAAACAACATAAATGAATTTCAAAAACATACTAAATAAAAGAAACCAGAAACTCAAAAGCTGCATATTATCTGACCTAGTGGGCCAGTGTCCAGAACAGGCAAATCTATGGGACATAGAAAGTATATCAACAGCTCTCCAAGATGTAGGAGGGAACAGTGACAGCAGGGGAGACACTAGAGGGAAAGTATTAGAATGACAGAAAAGGTCCAGTATGATATCAAGGCAATGATGACACAACTCTGTAAGTCTCCTCAATTCTACACTGTGTATGTCACAGTTATGACCATCATGGTTCATAACTTAAAATTCATTTACCATTTAAAATATTAAGGATAAAGGCAACTATTAAAAGACTACAGATTAAAAGACCAAAGGAAGCAAATCATACAAACCCAGATAGAAATCCAATTTTAAAACCAAGAACAATATCTACAATGAAAACTAACAGGAGTGAAGATAATTTCTTAGAAGAAATGTTCAAAACACTTAGCTATTGCTTTCCCTAACACATGGGCCATGGATGACATTGTTCCCTCTTAGGTCCCAGCCCTATGAAGAAAGCTGATGCAGAGATGAATGCTCAGGTTCCAGCTGCATGAAGATATGTGTGAAAGGAACCCCTAACATAATGGTGGCCTCTGGGTGAGTCAAAGGACCAAAGCTCAGAAAATAGATCTGTCAGGTGCCAATATGAGGTGGGAATTGTGGGGAGGCAGGGCCAGGCTCAGGGCTCAGAAGCAAGAAGAGCAAGAGCTAGAGAGGCAGCCTAGAGAGCAGAAGAATTTGAAGAGCAAACAGAAATGGTCTCTGCAAGTGGGATGTCAGCCAAAGGGTCTCCAGGGGACACAATGTTTGTGCCTGGGGTGGGAGTTCTGGCAGGAGTTTTATCAGAGCTTCTGTGATGATCTTGGCAGGTGGGGCTTGGCTTCAACAGAACAGTGAGCACATACAGCAAGCCACCTGGACTATGAACCACAAACCCCTGTGAGATCCATTGCTTCTCAAGGAGCATAATTTTTGTTCATTTAGATAAAAATTTTGAGGTTTCTGAAAGATGTCTCAGTGAGTAAACACACACACAAGAACACACACACATACACACAAATGCACACATACACAGAGATATACAAACATACACACATATATACACATACACAGAATTCTTGTCTGCATAGTGCTATAGACTGATGTCCTCCTTCATCCTGATACCCAAATTCATACATCAAAATCCCCATGCCCCAGAACTCAGGATTTGACTATATTAAGAAACGGCTCTTTAAAGAGCTGATGATGGTAGAATGAAGTCCTAAATGGGCCTCATCCAGCTTGACCAGTATACTTATAAAAAGAGAAAATTCAAATACACAATGACATGTACATATAATCCCAGGTAGTTCTAGGCCATCCCTGGCTAAATAGTAAATAAACAATAATAGTAAATAAACAACAACACAAATAGCTATCTAAATAACTAATTGGACTCAAGATATTAAATAAGTAAAAAAAATAATAATATTTGAGCCAAATAAGTAAACAAGACCACATGAATTAAAAGTAGAAAGTGGCCCCATACAAGGTAGACAAGGCTCAGAACAAAGCAGCCTGTTGATACGCTGGCATAGGTAGACTTCTAGTTTCTGAAAATGAGAACATAAATATTTTCAATGTAAGCCACCCAGTCTGTGGGACTTCATCATGCCAGCTCTGGAAAACATTCATACATATATGAACACATACCCACGTATACATTATATAGTGTAGTTGTCTCTGTTCCTTTAGATATGTGAAGCCCCTTATACAATTCATATTCCATATTATACAATTCATATTCCAATTCATATGTTATATTTTTACATAGTTGAGAAATTATATATTTTTGAACTCATGTTTTTAGAGTTCTTTTCCACAGCTTAAAGGGCTGTCCTGAAGGTCCCATTTGCTGAGACATTAGCCACACCTTTGTCTCTCAGACTCATGCTGTCTCTGATTATCATGGAGACATTAATTATTTTATTGGATATTTTATTTATTTACAATACAGATGTCATCCCTTTCCCCACTTCCCCTCCCTAGAACCCCCATCCCATCCTCCCTTCTCCTTTATGCTTTTATAGCATTTTGATTACATGCATGTATTAAGGTCAAATAAGGTCAGTACTAGGTTGAGGGTCTAGCAATACAATAGATGTAAATAGTCAAGGAACAAGCAATACAATAAACACAAATAGTCAAAGAAAAAGCAATGCATTAAATCCAATTATGTGAACATTCCCATGATCACTGTTTCTATGGGCTTATCAGGATGACCAAAGTATCTGAGCCTAATTCCATATCCTAGCCCAAGGTCATTTTCACATCTGAAGCCTACTTCCTTGTTCTAGCCTAAAATTTAGACTCCTGCCTGGGATTACTTCTTTGTTCTAGCCTAAGATTTAGATTCTTACCTGAAATTATTTCTTTGTTCTAGCCTAATGTCAGATACATGCCTGAAGCCTACTTCCTTGTCCTTGGCCAATGTCATATTTCTGCAAAGCAGCCCATTTCCTTGTCCTTGGCCCATGTCAGATTCTTGCCAAGCAATTCCAAAGGCTCACCACCTCTCCCCCTTTTTCATTTCATTAACAACACTAAGCCTGTCTTAGGTCACTCTGACAAGAATGCCTTTCTTACCCATCATGGAATATGCATTATCAAAAGTAATGCACTTATGTCTTAGGTTGATAAGTCTCTGTGCAGAATCTTATTCATCCTTGGCTTGCCAGCCTGTTAATTTAATAACTTTGCCTGGGGGTCCATTTTCAGGTTCAAGCCATGTGCTTGGCTGCCAACATGTTGATGTTGTTGAAGAAAAGCTTTAACATGATGGGCAGGAATAAAAGAATTCCCAGGACAAAAAGGGCTAGCATGATGAAGCTATATATGTCATTTTTGAAACTTGGCCAAAATAGAAATACTGACCTCAGGCCATGGATAATGTTATCTGCAGTATCTACCACATCAATGCTCAGCAGACAGCATTCTTGAAATTTATAGGCTCTCTATGTATCGTTAAAACATTCGGAGAAGTGTTAGAATCATGCCAAATACATTGCACATGTCATTAAGCTTCTTCCTAATTATAATGACTACAACTGTAAATTGTAGATCTAACATGAATCCAATGGTATTTGACATGATACTCAAGATGACCCCTTACCCTTAAATTCTGAACCTCCTTCCAGTAATTTGAATAGGATAAAAAGCATCAATCCATTATTCCAAATGCCTATCTAAATCCTCTGGTATATTCAACATATTAGTAACATTTTTTGCTAAATGATTAACAAAAGTAGCTGTCTTAACTTCTTGTGTCACAGCAATTGCAGAAGCAATGATGCTAGCAATTAATATAATTAAAGCTGTTATACCACCAATACTCAAGCCCACTACCCTATTGCATCTGCTTAAACTCATTTCTCCCAGTACTCGCAAACTATTTTTAGAATACAAGGTTCTGTGATACTCAGGGCACTAAAACAAAAGCTGGTTGATAGATCTCTGTAACTGACATGCTGGATTTCAAAACACAAATACAATTAGAAGGTGTACAATCAATGAGATTTACATTAAATACTGTAGAAGAAACAAAAGTATTTTTTAACTTGAGAATTAAAAGAGCCTTAACACATGTACTAACACCTGTTTGCAATCCAGATCCCACCCCAACTTTATCTTTTGCTAACATAACATCATAGAGAACTGCAGCTAATTTTCAGATATGTCTCTGAAAATGTCCAGAACCAGACTTCCAAATGAAGACTATTATTTCCAATATTAGATTGATTTCTAGACCAGTCCATAATTGAATCTGAATAACTGGTCACATTTAATAACAATACAGTAATTGTATTTAATAACAATACAAGAATCTTTTTGATTCTCTTTTCCACAAGATCTAAGAACTTGAAGCAAAGCAGGTTGTCCCATCGTGGGTAAAGGTAAACAATGGTGAGTCAGGAATTTATGTCCAATTCAGCTTCCCAGTCACCGTTGTCAGGGCATTCATCAAGCTCATAGATCAATGTCATTCTTTGTCCTGGCATAAGCATGTCTCACCCATTGCTCTGGCAACGACCATGCTCCTTCAGCATCCTGCAGAAAAAAACACAAACATGCCCTCTTCTCCATATTTAATATCTGATCGAGATTATGCCTTATGCCAGTAAGTGGATCCTTTCCTTTCACCTATGCGTAAGTACGCCTAGTTGTAGAGTGCCATAGACACTCAGCAGAAAGTTCCTTGGCATCCAAATTTTAAAAAATAAATAAATAACTTTAAAATTAAAAAATAAAAAGAATATGATTTAAATAAATTTGTGATATACAGAGGTATATCTCCCCTTTTTTTATTTTATGAAGATATTGTTTTAAAGTTCCATGGACCCATTCCACAGCCTCTTGTCCTTGACAGTTATAAGAAATCCCAGTAATATGGGCAATGTTAAATTGCTGCTAATGAGTCTTAAATGTTTGACTACAATAGCCAGTTCCATTATTTGTTTGTTTGTTTGTTTGTTTTTCTTTTTCTGTTTTTTATTATTGAATACTTTATTTATCTACATTTTAGATGTTATCTTCTTTTCCCACTCTCCACCCCCAGAAACCCTTAATCCATCTTCCTTCTTGTTATTTCTATGAAGGTATGCCCCCACCCACTCACCCACTCTCACCTCCCCTCCCTCGAATTTCCCCTTCACTAGGACATCCAGCCTTAAAGGGATCAAGGCCCTCTTCTCCCACTGATGCCTGACAAGTCCATCCTCCTCTACAAATAAAGCCAGGGACATGGGTTTCTCCATGTGTGTTCCCAGGCTAGCTGTTTAGACCCAGGAAGCTCTGGTCTGCTGTCCCTGATTATCATGGAGTTATTAATCTTAACAGGGATGACATTCCTCAAAACCGGGACATGAAAATATGTACATTATTATACAAACAAGCCTTATTCCCACAGTAGCCACTGACAGTTGTGAAGCCCTATGCCTGGTGGCCCTGTCTCAGGAGCAGGAATCATGTCATTCCACCCCTAGTAAGTCCATGCCAGACTCAGGAGTAGGGAATCTTAGTAAAAAACTTTTTTAAAAAAATGAAGTTGAATATAGAGATGAAAATACACAACACATTTGCTCATGGGAACTAGAACTGAGGGCTTCTGAAAACATGAATGTTCTAAGTGGTTTCTCTTTCTATGTAGCTCACCTAAGTGTACTCGACATTCATGAAGAACAGAAAATAACATCTTCCTTATGATTGAGCCACACTGAGCCAAGCCCATGTAGCAACTGAAAACAAATTATTTAATTGAATGTTATTTCTCTAGTTCAACAACATGAAG
>JANHMN010000006.1:65742827-65793617 GCA_030674055.1 Rhabdomys pumilio
TTAACTGAAGAATATGCTTGGGACTGGAGGGTCTGCTCTGTGATTATGAGAATTTAGTTATACAGAAGACTCCATTTCAATGTCTAGAACCCACATAAAACTAAAGGATAATTTTGAAAAAGAAGTAATGTTTTATTAATTTGTTCAAATGTCAATACTTAGGTATCTGTCTTTTGATATTATATGTGATTTTCTATATGACATGAGATAGGAGGTGCATCAGCTGTACAACATAGTAAAATGCTGTGTGAACCAAGGCACATTGCCACTGAAGTGTGGGCTGAACCAAAAATCCTTTCAATAAAGTTCCTTAGCACACAGATTTTTCACAGGTAAAGTAGATAATCTGTTTTGTTAGGTTCTGAAACTATGACAAAGGGAGAAATTAATCCTGGTAAAAATGTAGGTTCTTGTAGAAACAAAACTCATCATCTATCATGTCTTTCTCACATGGAAGTTCTAATTTGCCATTTCCAGCCCACTTAAGGTGTGATCATGGAAAGGCAGAAGAGACTGCTCCAGGCTTTCAAACCTTTGGTCTTTCAAGTAAGGGAGTTAGGGTTAGGGTTTCTTACTTGAAACTTGGTTTCCAAACCCAGACTGACTTTCCTGAGAGTACATCAGATATTCCACACCAACTGAGCAAACCTGTGACTTGGGGTCTTTCAACCTCATTGTCCTTGGTTCAACCCATAGGTGTCCCCCAGGCAGAATGAGTGCCCAACTGATATCCTCAGGCCATTTCTTAAACCAACAGAGTTTAATCAAAACAGAAGCAGCTTTACCCAATAACTGTACCTTGGAAAACGCTGTGGTTCTTTTAAGCAAAATAAGTACAAATGTAAAACAAAGTTCATTTTTATCCTCTTAACTAAAACATTCTCCCTCATTCTCTAAAATTCATAAGGTTGTGACCACTTCCTGCAGAAGTCACAGTGCAGGTGACACTCAACACTTAACTCTATTATTTCACTGATACTTCCAATATCTTCCCTTCTGGCATCTGTGGTATACAGCTTGCCTTTAATTTTCTGCCTTTCTTAATTGTTCAGGATATAGGACTTACCATTCCAAGCGGTAAATGAAGGGGAATAATTGTGTGCTGAGGAATTCTGGGGATGTGAAAAGGAGGGAAAGTTTGTCCTTCTGGCTTCTGCATGTTGGAATTGTGGCTTCTGAATAAATATTTATGGAAACTTAATCAAGACATTTTCAATCTTCCTGCTCTCTCCTAAGTGTTCTCATCAAATTCTTAATAAGTGTAGCATTACATTTATTTTTCTGAGTTGATTCCTATTTAACAACCATATAATTAGGCATAAAGCAAGATCAGACTCATAGTTTTGACTTTTTTATATGTGAGCTAACTTTTTCTTTAAGAAATTCACTATCTCAGGAAAATATGTGAAATTTGGACGCTTTTTATTTTTAATTATGGAAATGTCAAACAACACAAACAAACTCTGAGCAAATTACTCAGATTGATACTGTATAAAAGATTAAGTCCAGAGGTGGACACATGTTAAGATAACAAAAGATAATTATTAAGAGAAGCAAGAATCTCTCATTTCCTTTTAATCCAGAAAATGTTTCAGAAAATACAAGGAGACTTCATGGATTGGTTTAAAGCACAGTTCCTTCTCAATTCCTGTCAGAAGTCTATTGCCCTGCTGTATTTACACCCCTCCACTCTACTGCTTGACTTTTTCTTCACATTCTTATTAAAAGGGAGAGAAGGGATTGGAGAAAATGATGCTATAAAAGTCTCGGCGGCACTCATGCAAGAGGACCTGATTTGAGCATCAGCACTCCCCCAGACACAGTGGCACACCCTCATAATGCTAGCACTGGGGACTAGAAGATAGAAGAAGCAGGAGAGTCTCCAAGACCCACTGGATAGTCAGTTAGCCAAATGGGTAAGCTCTCCAGAGGATATAAGGCATGATCTCAGTAAAATAACAAAGATGGTTCACACTCCTGAGGAGTGTGAATAGGTTGTCCTAGAACCTGCCCACATGTGCACATAAATACATGTGCACTGCTACTTTCATGCTTACAAACACATGTACACACACATAAACATATACACACATATTCATAGCCATAAAAAAGGAAGAAGAAATTATTGAAACCTGAAAATGAAAGAGAAGAAATTACAGGAAAAAAAATCCCTTAAGTAAGTGATATATAATCAGCCTTCAAGTTAATTTTCCACACTATTATGACAGTAACATATCTCATGTGGCCCTCTCAAACAATGATGATTACAAATCTACAAGATTTGGTTGACCATGCAAATTTCTCGAGGGGGAAATGTTTCATAATATAAAGAAATCCTAAGCTCAAGATCTTAGAAGGCCACATGGAAATACCTAGTTTCACTTTGCAATATTAAATGGAAAATTAATGTTTTTAAGATGGTCAGCCATTAAGCAACTTAATATCTTGAATTTTGACATCACTTGGCAACCACTTAACTCATTATTTTCCTTCAAAGATACAGAAATTTTATCTGAAAAAAGCAAGGGAGTAGGTGTTTGGAGATATTGTGTGAGTAAGTGCTTGGCATGCAAGCATGGAGGCCTGAATTTGATTTCTAGCACCCATATTAAAGCCAGGCAAGGTCCATACCTCTACCTAAGAATCTAGGAAACAGACAGGAGAATCTAGAACTTGCTGGCCTAACAATTTAGCTGAAAACAAGAGCTCTAGGTTCACTGAGAGACTCTGTCTCAAAAAGTAAGGTGGTAAAGCCATGCATAATGGTATGAGTCTTCAATCTCAGCATTCCAAAGGTAGAGATAGTTGGATATCTATGAGTTTGAGGCCAGCCTGGTCTACAAAGTGAGCTTCAGACCAGCCAAGGTTACACAGCAGCAAAGACATTGTCTCAACAATATTGTGGAGAGCAATTGAAGAGTCCTAATGTTGACCTCTGGGGGTTGGCGGTTTGTCAGAGGAAAAGGCAGGCAGAGAAAGTGGTGGTGTTGATGGGGATCAGCTGGCCCTCGGGGACATTGCTCCTTGAAGGGTATTTTGGTACCAGCTATACACTCAGAGTGTGCTTTGTTTACAGTTGCTGTAGAAGCCTCACTGTTTTACTAGGAAAAGTAGTTGAATAGTTCCTGAGTAGCTGCATGTTTACCTGACAGTTTTACAGTGATCATTGTAGAGTCATATGCATCTATAAGGAATAATACAAGGTAATTCTGTGTGTCTTTTCCAGGTTTCTCCAAGTGCTAATCTTTTGCAAAATGTATAGCATATTGCAAGGAGGATACAATCCACCAACCTTATACCAGTATCAAAAGCTTTTATTTGTGTCTACATATAAGCATATATGCACTCTACACAATTCTACCACATGTGGGTTGTGTCACAGAACCCCCAGGCATCCCATTACCTTTCCTTTGTTTTTCAGAGGAAACTGGCAATAGAATAGGTAGACAAACTGAGCTGGGGAGTCACCATCCACTCTTCTGAGTGACTGAGAAGGCAAAACTGTGGAAAGAATGCCCCTCCTTTCATAACTACTGGACCTGGAAATGAATCATGTCCCACCTTTGGTATCTCTAGTTCTTGGGCCTTCAGATCTACATCAGAATCTCTACCTTTTCTATACTACATGAAAGTGGAGCAGAGGAGAGTGGGTGAGTGTGAAAGTACATTTCGCTACTGGAGTTGTTTCTCTAGAGCACCAATTCTCAACCTGTGGGTCTCGACCCTTTAGGGGACCAAACAACCCTCTCCCTGGGGTCAACTAAGCCATCAGAAAATGCAGATACTTATATTATGATTAATAAGAATAGCAAAATTGCCAGGCGGTGGTGGCGCACACCTTTAACCCCAGCACTTGGGAGGCAGAGGCAGGCGGATTTCTGAGTTCGAGGCTAGCCTGGTCTACAAAGTGAGTTCCAGGACAGCCAGGGCTACACAGAGAAACCCTGTCTCGAAAAACAAAGAAAAAACAAACAAACAAAAAGAATAGCAAAATTACAGTTACGAAGTAGCAACAAAAATAATTTTATGATAAGAGTCACCACATGTGAGAAACTATATTAAAGGGTTGTAGCATTAGGAAGGCTGAGAACTATTGCTCTAGAGGATCCTGATTAATAAATATTAGTGAATGAGTGTATACTCTCCCTAATTGCTGACATCAGGAATTTGTTCTTCATTTCTAAAATTTTTATACCACAAAAATTTTTTTGTGTCCATGAAATCATATAAATTTGGGGAAGAAGCTATTTATCATTGAGCATAATTCCCTAATGAGTGATTCAAGCTGCAGTATATACGAATAACTTGTCCTTTTTATTGCTGAGAAACATTCCGTTGTATGGATATACCACAGTGCATTTATCAATTTACCTATTAAAGTGCGCCAGAATTGTCTCTAGCTGTCTGGACTCAAAGCTGCTGTAGACATTGATATGCATGTTTGTATATAAACTACATGTTTGTTTTAGAATCACATCTTTAGGTTTTCGAGAACTGTCAGGATGTTTTCAAGAGTGTCTGGGAACCATTTTGTGTTGTCACCACAATATCAGAGGAAGTCGGTGCCTGCACAGCAGTACTGAGCTCAGTGCTAGCAGTGTTCATTTTATTTTCTGGAGAGCATTGCTGCTCCGGCTTCACTTTTTCTGTGACAAATACTCCAATAAACCTCAACTCAGAAGAAAAAGGCTTTATCTGAATCAACAATCCCAGGGTACAGTTGCATTGTGGGAAAGTCACAGCAGGAACCCAGGCCAATAGTCACAGCACATTCACAGGAACAGAGGCAACAAAGATACCCTTGTTTGCTTCCTGGCTGACTGCTTTCTCAGTGTCATACAGTCTGTGCTGTTAAGCATGTAGTGCTGCTGGTATAACAAGGTGCAGTGTGCTCAGACAAGCAAAAGCACTGTTCCCTTTCACGTAATAGTCCAAGAGAATGTTAACATAAAACACACAACTCTCATTTTAAAGGGAATAAGCAGTAGTTTATTCTGGGGCGATTTTGAATGTCTAAGGCCCCAAAACACAAATTTAGAATACCCCAAGTTCTATGTCCTAGCATAGAAGCAGTTTAGTGACATTTCAGTTTTAGTTACTAAAGGAAGTCATAAATAAGTCAAGCTTCAAGTACAGTGGTGGATTATAATGTATCAGAGAAGCGGGTTCAGCAAGATAGAGGAATCTTTTCTAGAGGCCCAAGATGCTGCATGATGCAGTCTTAGTTTGGGATATGGTGAGAGAAGTAGGTCTGCTAAATGAATAGATTCTAAAAGTGTTGTATATTAACCACAGCGTGTTAGTTCAGACATAGAGTTGGATGTAAAACGGCTGTTCTAAATGACTAGAGCTTGCCCTAGATACAGTAATTAGCCTCTGGATCCACAAGATCCCAATATGTCTATCGTTCTGCAATTCTAATCAATCAGTTTCTGCAGACACATCTTCTCAGGAGTCCCTGTTAACAGGAGCAATCAGAACATGCTAGGAAGCACCATGGCAGAGTCGCCCTACAACAACAGCCCCATTACACCCTCAGTGAAAGCTCCTCTACATGGTATGAGCTGCTGTGAAACTCTGAACCCACCTCAGAGAGAAAGAAGAGCTCCAGTCCAAGTAGTTTTACCCTCTAGGAAGGAATTTGAAATTGTTCATGTCAGACCCCTTCCCAGGGCTGCACATTGCCAGATGGCCTCACTGAAGTATGCATGAGACTGTGAAATGTGGCCTCTGCTGGGGGGAAGGTTGTAGCCAAAGGCTTCTGTTGCTAAAAGGAAACATAGAAGAGGGTATGCTGGGGACAGGGAGTGGTCGCTGCCCTCCTCACCTTTTGGTGCTCTCTACGGAAGCCGCGGGATCTTCAGGTATTGACTATTTTCAAGGAGCATCTGTTGTTCTGCCAACTTCCCTTCTTAAGAATACATGGCTTTTTCATCTTTAATGTTTCATCTTTAAGTTGTCAGTGGTATCTCTAGAAAAGTCTCCCTTTATTAATTTTATTTCAATGGTTTAATTTACTTTGTTTTAGCTATGGGAATTGAACCTAGTGTTTTGTGCATGCTAACCACATGTGTACCACACCCTCAGTGTGAAACGCTTCTATTGCTGATTTCCTTTAGGTCAAGAGTATTTTCTTTAAAAAACGGGCCTGTTGACATTTCATCATAAAATAAGGAGAGATCCAGAAGACCCAGTCCTTCCCTGAATGCCTATAGGCAGTTAGTGGCTGCTGTGAAGAGACAGTTTCTTCAGTGGTATAGCCAATGGGAAGGTACCCTGCTCCTGTAAAGAACCTGTACCCATGCTCATATAAGTGACTCAATGAAACTGCCTGGGTCACACAAAAGGGAAGTAGAAAAGGGGAAGGAACTTGCCAAAAAGAAAAGGGGAATTATCAAGAGTGGGAGAGAACCAGAGAAGTTGGGATAGCTATGGTCAAAATACATTTATATACATATACAAAAATGTTATAATGAAACTCGTTATTATGTATGCCTAACATATACTAATTTTCAATTTTTAAAACATAAAATTTTTGGAAGGAATTCTGAATTCTACCGAAGTGTCAAGTATTTTAGATAGCATGTCATTCTAGTTAGCTGCAATTGTCAACTTGACACGGCTTAAAGTCAACTAAAAAGTGAGTCTCAGTTGAGAAGTTGCCTAGATCAAACTAGCCTGTGAGCATGTTTGTATGGAATTGTTTGATTGTTATATGTTAGAACAGGGCCCACTGTAAGTGGCACCATCCCTGGGGAGGTGGGCCTGGAGTTATAAATGTTTGGAAAGCATCATGTAAGTTCTCTACAAGGAGAGCGAGTACTCTTAACCTCTAAGCCATCTCTAGTCCCAAATATCCATATTTTTGAAGTTAAAATGAACCAAAAGAATTTAAGATTAAATAAACTAAACAAAAACACAAAAGAAGAAAGAGAGAGAGAAAGAGAGACAGAAAGAGAGAGTGAAAGAGAGCGCGAAAGAGAGAGAGAAAGGAAGGAAGGAGAAATGAAGAAATGAAGAAAGAAAGAAAGAAAGAAAGAAAGAAAGAAAGAAAGAAAGAAAGAGAAAGGAAGGAAAAGAGAGGGAGGGAAGAAAGGAGGGAGGAAGAGAGGGAGGAAGGCAGAAAACCAGTTGTGCAAGCCAGGGTGAGCAAGCTGAAATACAGCCTTCCAGTGGTTTCCACTACAGATTTCAGTCTTGAGTTCCTACCCTGACTTCTCTACATGATGACTATATACCGGAAGTGTAGGTCAACTGAATTTTTTTTCTTCCTGAGTGGCTTGGTCAGAGTATTTTATAGCAGCAACAGAAAAGAAAACTAGGAAACATGTCTATCATAATTTAAACGTGAGATACAGATGTACTGAAACAACACAATTCTGCATAAATATGACAATTTAATTTGACAACCAAATGACAAAATAATAGAAAAAATTTAAAAAAAAAATTGTTGTACTTCTTGTTGTTTTTGATTTCCCCCCAATTCTTCTACAAGACTTTCTGAACTCAATCTAATATTTGACTGTGGGTCTTTGTATCAGTTTCAGTCGGCTGTTGGGGGAAGCTTCTCAAAGGACAGTTATGCTAGGCTCTTGTCTGAATCTAGGCTGACAGATATAAACATAGCCTGAGGCTCCAAGGTTGTTTAAGGAGATAGGAAGGCCTGTAATGTGTCCCTATGAATCCTCTGAGGACAGCTTTGCACATCCCCCCACCCCAAATTAGCAGGGGTTGCTACTGCATTCATTTACGTCCATCTCATAGAGGGCACTTGTGTATCCAGGGCAAAAGTTATAAATATAGCTGTCAACAGTGCCTTCACATGTTGCACCATTGCGATAAGACTTTGACCAACAAAGAGGCATCAAGGTCTCACGTGCGTCCCTGTGAATCCAATGCCCATGCACTCACAGTTGTCAATGTTTCCTCCATCCACACGTAGACCTTCATGGAGACAGGGCCGACCATCACATTTATCAAAGTTGACAGTGGTCTCCAAGGAATCCAGGTAATAATCACAAAGTGAGCCCAAAGAGCATCCTGGCACATGGCACCATGTAGATGAAGCTGGGACCTACACTCATCAATTTCCAACTCAAAAGTTCACACCTGAATGTTTCTGAGGACAGATACACATGTATCTTTCTTTCTTGTCTCTACTCCCTACCCTCAAATCCTGAAAGATTGGCCTCAAACTTTCTACATCATTGATTTTGAACTTCTGATCTTGTTATTGCTCCCCCAACACTAATCTCAGAGACATGGACCACCTCCACTTGCTTATACAGTACTCTGGGTTAAAGCCAAAGACTCCTGCATGGTACTTTAGCATTCTGCTAACAGAGCCATAGGCCCAGCCCTGAGTTAGTTATTTTAGAAAGTATTTCTAGAAAAGGAAGTAACATCTTTGTTCCTACATTCCTGATTTATCCAAGTGCTCTGTCCTGCCTATAAAATGTCCAGGTATCCCTAGACTGTGATACACAAACTGTCACCTAGAGCTGCACCAAGCATTGTTATTTCAGTTTCACCCCACAGCTCTTTACCCTTCACTCCCACTTTACTTTGTAGTTCCCCGTCCTGATACATGTGTATCCTGGGAGCACATGCCATGTGGCTCACAGTCAGCCACTACTGTACCTCAAGCTCAGTCTGAGTTGGGCTGTGGATATTCCAAACTGTAATATGATTCCTTACCTGGTTTCTACAGAGCATATGTGGCGTGGTTCTTCCCTTTAATGGAAAAACCAGATTCAGAAATGATCCAAAGTAAGCAATTTACCATCATTAGCTATTTTCCTTATACCGTAGAAAAGTGTTCACACAGCAGACCTGCAGTCAGGAATCCAGAAACACAGCTCTCTCCACACCAGCCACCAGCTGGCCCAGGCTCACTCAGCACCTTCAGCTCACACCCTGAAATCTTCAGTTATCTGGGAACTGTACTTCCTTCAGACTCAAGTCCCTGTTAGAACACAGAGCCAAGTTTTGTGCTCCCATTGCAAAAATAATCATACCAATTAGGCAGGAAAGGGAACTGTCCAGTTCAGGGTAGCCTGAGGCTTCTGGGAGCAGATTTGGGTTATTACACATATGCACTGCATCCAGAAGGTTAGAGGCCAAAACTTAACCTTGGATGTTCACAGTTTTATTCAAGAAGCCTTCTAAGCCCTGGATTGCTATTCTCTAAATAGCAAAATATTATTTGAATATGCTTTTAGTACAAGTAGGTCCCCTCTACGTTGCATTCCCCTTAATGAAGATTGTCTTACACTCCTTATTTTCAGTTATGCAAAATACACACTGGACTCCAAATATCCAGATCCCAAATGTCCTTAATCCCATTACAATATGGAGAAGGCTTTTGCATGAGATCATTCTCTTCTTTCACATCTACAAAGGCACAAGCTGTGTGACCAGGTGTTAAACTATTCAGGAAGTGCAACAGAAGTTCAGCGAAAGAAGAGGTCCCCAGGGCAGAGATGTTTTATGAAGAATTCAGGCTCTAAGTAAGACTCCGAAAGATAAGTGGGCTTTTGAGAGGGCTGGGGAATAAAGAAAGAAAAAATATGTATAAAGGATGGGAATTGAGCAATCACATAAAATAGACACAAGGTACTGCCCTGGGCCCCATGAAATAAACAGTAAAATATGTCCCAGAGGAGTATGAAATTCACTGATAAATACATATAACATCAGCCAGCAACAGAACGCAGAGCAGTCAGAAAAAGCACTAATAATGGTAAGACATGGGAGTAGAAATCAGAGGCATGGCTACAAGGGAAACTGAGGCCAGAGAGGTTCTCATAACAGTTTGGTGAAAAAGCAGAATGGAAGAGGAAAGTCAAGACCAGACTTAAGGAATGTGAAGTCAGTCAGCTATGTATGTGGTGGTAAGAGAAGAAATAATGAGTCAACATACAACCTTCGTGTTCCTGGTCCAATGCTACCAGGAAGCCAGAGCTTGCTTACTGTATATCATACAGACACTTACTTCACCTCTGTCTTCTCATTGGGTCCCTACAACCACATTGTAAAGAAGTGGAACAAATATCAAGATGACTTAAAGTTAGGTAAATCAAAGTATTGGACATAGCAAGGAGGCTAGGGAGGTGGCTCAGTCAATGAAGCGCTTGTCTTACAAACACATGGATGCTGCATTCCTACTCCATAGCCCACATTAAAAAAAAATGTGTGATGGCACACAGTTATAATTCCAACACAAAGGAGTTAAATACAGGAGACGCCATGAGGCTCTAAGGCCAGACAACATAGCCTACTTGGTGAGCTTTAGGCCAGTAAGAGTTCTTATCCCAGTAAAACAAGGAAGATGACTCCTAAGTAGCATGGATGGCCTCTGGCTTACAAATGTACAATCACACACAAGTGTGCACCCACATGTGTACCCTCACACACATGAACACACACACACACACACACACACACACACACACACACGAATACAGCCTCTGTTCTTTTGGCTTCAAGTCCAACCTTCTTTCTACTATTCCTTGCCTCTTTGAGAGCAAATTACACACACTTAGTTTTTAGCTGTTTAACTGGCTTACATATATTAATTACTCAGGATTCCAAAGGCACATGGAGCATATAGAAAAGTGATGCAAGGAAAGGCTGCATTGGGGGACCACAGAAAAGAGATGGATAGGGAAAGGGATTTATTCAGCAGAGGATGCAACACCTTGAGTATGACTGGTCACTGAGGGCCTGGCATCTCTGCCTTCCCAGGCCACTACACACACACACACACACACACACACACACACACACACGAGACACACTGTTCAATTTTATTTACTATGTTGATATAAATGTAGGTATATTAATGCTATAATTTTTTAAAAGACAAAGTTTTTCCTTTCTACTTTACAAGGAAATAAATTTTTCTTGAGCTGCTAAAACTACACAGCCCCCAGGCATTGTTCTTGCTGTACCCAGTGGCTGAATCATCCCAAACTGAGAGACTAGGAGAAAGTAAGAATTCTAAATGATTGCAAAATTCCCTTTCAAGAGAACCTGGAAGAGAACATCGGTTCTGAATGCAGGGAAAACTTAAGAAGAGACATCAATTTGAAGCAGTAGATTAGAAGTCTGATTGTGGATTTCTAAGGCTTGACATAACTTTTTTAAAGACCTGGGTAAAGAGCACAGTACACAATTTGCAATGTAACACTCAGCTTGAGAGATATCTGAAAGTCAATAGCACAAACATGTTACTAAAACTAGGGAAATTGGGTTCAGCTGAGAGTAGCACAGTTACCTAGGACCAGTGAGTCCTGGGACACCACTCCCTGGAATGTCAAGTAAAAAAGAAAACCATGAGAGAGAGTGGTCGGCGTGAATTCAAGAAAGAAGCCCTGCACACTGGTATCCAGCCTTATGAGATGGCTATAGGTCAGGAGAAAAGAGGAACTCATAGCCCCCGATAGAGGTGGTAGTCCCTGCTCCTGAGAGTGGTTGCAGATTGCAAAATCTGATTATGTCTGTGTTTCAGTGTCTGCGAAATCAAAAAGATACAGATGAGCTCTCCATGACTTCCAGACGAAAGCCTTTTCTGAATGAAGACACATAAATATGACTGAAGGAAATATCCAAGCAACTGCAGTCTGAAATGTGCTAAGCACCTCCATAGAGCAAAAACTATTGAAACTACATTTCTGCTCCATGTGAGTGTTAGGAAACATGGAGTCCATGACTCTCCCAAGTTGTCCTCTGGCTTCTGTCTACATACACAATAATGATGATAATTAATAAATATATGTTAATTTACTTTAATATTTTAATTCATCATTTTAAATTTTTAATCGTCAGACAAATGCCCCGGTTCTAACATATGCAACTCAAACAACCATAACAATGTCACTATTTTCACTAAGGGAAGTATAGAAATGACAATGACATGTGCAGCTGGCTGTGAAAGGCTTGTTTTTGTCCTGAGATTTCCTGAGAAAAAAATTACCACTGATGAGGATTGCAGTACGTTCCCTGTGAGACTGGACACTGGATTTTTTGATGCAATTGTAGTAGCCTTCGTGGAAACAGCTGGATCTGTGGATGAACAGGGATGTGTCTCTGAAAATGAGTCGTCTGAATTGTGTCCTGAGAGAGTTCCTGAGGAGCTACATAGGAAGGAGATTGGTCTAGTGTTTGCATGCCTGGATACTGAAGTAAGAACAGCTGTGTGTGTTTCCACATTCCCAGACTCACACATGTACTCATGCCAGGAAAGAAATCACAACAGGATCATATGAAGCAGTGATTTAAAAAAAAAATGAACTACATCTCCTAGAAAATTAACCCTGTGCCTTAGATACCACTGCATAAATGACCCTGCTAGAATAAAGAGAAGGAAGACTGGCAGACAGTAAAAAAGATGAAGGAGAGCATAAGATGCTCCAAGCATGGGTCTAATTGCAGCCTGGCAAGGAGTAATACATAGAGAGCAGGAAGTATGCAAGCAGTTTTCTAGACTCCATGAGTCCATAAATAAAAGGAAGACAGTAAAGCAAACAGGTAAGCAGGCAGGATATAAAAATGTTTCATTTTGAAATTAAGGACTAATGTTAGAATGACTGAGACTTCAGAAGTACCCAGTGAGAAAACCCAGAGCATCAAGCAGAGAGCATGAGAGAGATAGCAGCCTTCTTAGCACAGTAACAGCCGGGAGAGTGGACTGTCTGCACACTGTGGGACGTTTCCTACCACTCCAGAGCTTACCATTGAGCAATGCCTTCCAGGGATAAAATGATAATCAAAACATTCTTAGACTCAGCATAGTGGTACATGCCTACAGTGAAGAAAAAAGGTGTGGACACAGCAATTAAATGAAATAATAGTTGAATTTCAAATTATGATGGAACTCAACAGTTAAGACATATGAAACCGCCACAGTGTCTGCACACTGGTTCTAACTGTAGGAAGTGAGTTCTAGAAATCGTTCTTGTGTAGTGACCCTCATAAAACGCATGGGCTCAGAAATGTCTCTGATGTCCAGTGCTTTCAAATGCCTCAACTGTTTGCATATAGTGAGATGTCTTGGGCAAAGAGATTCAAATCTAACCATGAAATTTATATATGTTTCATCTTCATCTGCTTACACATCCTGAGAGTAATTCCAAGCAGTAGTTTTGGTTCCTATGAGATTGGTTGTGGAGTTTTGTGTTACATGTCAGTGTTCCAAAATTGTCAGATACTGAAGCATGTTAGGTTAGAGACTTAAAGAGGCTCAGTCTACATTCCTGAAAGTTAAAACACGTGTCTTTATACAGAGTGTAACCTGGGCAGAGGGAAGGGAAGGCAGAGTGATGATAAACTTTGTGTAGAAGGGAGGTATTCTCATCAGTCTTTGTCACCTTGACACAAACCTAGACACACCCAGGAAAAGGAAATTTCAGCTGAGAAATTGCCTCCATCAGATGGCCTGTAGGTAAGCTAGGGCAACATTTTCTTGATAGATGATTGATGTGGAAGGTTCAACCCACTGTGGGTAGAGCAGTCCCTGGGAAGTGGTGCTGGATGGTATCAAAAAGGAAACTGAGTAAGACATGAGGAGCAAGCCAGCAAGTAACATTCCTCATTGGCCTCTGGATCAGCTCCTACCTCCAGGCTTCTGCCCTGACTTTTTCTCATGATGGAACTACATGCTGAAGTAAACTCTTTGCTTCTCAATTTGCTTTTGGTTATTGTACTTATCAGAGTAATCTAAAGCAAACTAATACAGGTGAGAAGGCTCGATAACATTGAGGCAGGAGATGCAGAAGCTCCATATTTCACTTAGGACAGCTACGCTTAAGCAAAGAGTTCACTTGAACATTATTTTCTATACCAATCCAAGTGAGATTTAAAAAAAAAAAGTACAAAGCAGGGATGTGGCCCAGTCAGTACAATGCTTTGCATGCAAACATGAAGGCCTGACATTTTATTCCCAACTCCCATGTAAGAGTCGGGCATTGCAACACATATCTACAGCAGCATCATGGTAGTGAACATAGAAGGGTCCTTGGGACTCACTGTCCAACCATCTGAATCGATGAGCTCCAGGTTTATCAAAAGACTTTGTCTCAAAATACAGGATGGAGGAGATGGAGGAAAACACCCAAAACCTCCATCTGGCCTCTGTACTCATGTACATACACATGTGTACAGCCAATATGAATATGCACATACACCATGCACACAACTGAGAGATAAAGAGAACAACGGTAATATTCATACCTATGTTCTAGCATCAAGAGGTTCTCTCAAGAAAACACAAAGTACTTGGTGTCAGGCTCCATACTCTGATGGACACAGAGAAACCTTTCAGTGCAGACTGTATACAGGAATTATGCACAAATTTTATCCAGAGAAAGCCCTTAAATTTGAAGAGTCATGTCAATTATGGCAGGGGAAGCATAAAGTATTAAAAATGCCAAAGAATGCTTATGCACTGAGCATAAGTGACAAAGGCTCACAGATTACATACAACTGGCCTAGACTGAACAGGGACAGGCTGACTGGGGACCGTTCATGCTTCCTTAGTATCTTATTTCCTCTTTAACCTTGACTCTCCAGGATGTCTTGCTGGAAGTCAATGGCCACCAGGAGAAAACACCTGTATCTGAAAACAGCTGTGTGTGCGCTCATCACGTTAAAAATTCTTTCTTGGGGTTTGGATGTTAATGTAGTGTTCCCAGCAATGTCATGAGAAATGGGGGGTGGTGGGATGTACTCCATGCAGTCAGGAGCTCCAGGTAACAAAGCTTCTACTTCTCAGCAAGATCAAACAGGCTCAGCCTGTTGTGAAAGCAGCTGTGTGCACACAACACATACTATGCACACACATGCATCCATGAATGCATCCATACACAGATATGCATACACACATACAGTGCTCTGTGCACTCATGTGTCACTCACTCATTTTAGGCACAGTTTACATACACATACACACAACTGTGTGCATACATATGCACAAGAACACCTCGTAGCAATAGAAATTATTTGAGGATTAAAAGTAATAACAAGTAAATGGTTTGCTCTTGCTTTGTTTCATTCAATATTTACGTTCCATGCATTATTCTCAAACTTTCAATGAAAACAATTCCTATCAATATTAAACTTATTTTAAGATTAATTAAATATGTTCTCAGAGGCTTGTGTTATTCAAGTAGTAGTCTGTGCTTGAATCTGCCTCAAGTAAAAAATTTATTTTTTGTACATTGAGAATAGGAGAATGATTATAAATTAATAGCTATAAAGTTCTCTCTAAACAGACAGTAATATGTTCTATTACATTACTGTTATTACATGCGTGGTCAAATTATAGTTACATAATAGAAAACATTTATGTGTAGCCCATTGATTGAATAATATTAAATCTGAACAGAAAATCTTCAGCACAGAAAAATCCAGGATTTATAGAACACATCATTCTGAGTGTCTGCTTCTCTTCATGTCAATATGTAAGAACTCTCTGTCTTTTCTAGAATTTTTTCAACTCAAGTATGAGTCTAAAATGTTTGAACATTTCACAAATTTTCTTCATTAACACAGTAGAAAGCAAAGCTACTTAAACAAGATTTGGAAAAAATTCCCCCTGAACTTTGAGGAATTGTTCAAATTGTGTATGTGTACATGTGTGTCTCTGTATGAATTGAGGAACTCTTGAGTAGTGTGTATACTCAAATATTGGACTTTCATGTAGATATATGTTGGAGGGTAGGTGTGTGATGATATATGTTTTCGTGTATATGTTGTTGTGTTTATTGAACTACTAGTCAATTGCATGTGTGTCAGTGTGTGCTCACATGTGGGTGAGTCGGTGTGGATGTAATGAAAAGTGGTCCTAGTACAGGAAAGAACACAATCTTGGCAACGTATTTGGATTTCTATACTACAGACTCTCATTTATGCACATGAGATTATATCCTCTGTCAAAGATGTATTAATATTTAATTGACAAACTTTATAGGCTTATGAAATACAAAGTTGTTCAACAAAAGCAGAATAAAGTTCAAGAGCTTAACTCATGCCATCCTATTTTGAGGTTTACAAAAAAAATATTCCTTCAAGAAATATACCTTTATCTGACAAGCAAGACCAGGGAGTTCCTGTGTTCCTACCTTGAGCCACATTTCCTGAAATGTCAGCCTGGAGCAAAGAGAAAATTGTAGAAAGATCACATTAAAGAACCAAGAAAGCAGCCCTGAGCTCTAACTGGCTTTGTCTAAGGCACTACCAATGGTGGTGTGACAACATTCTGTAAAGGAATCCAAAGACAAGAAAGCACAGAGAAGGGGAACTACCCTGAGAAAGCCATCCCAAGGGTGCTGAGAACGTGAACTAAGATGGTCCAAGATGCAGACATGCTGTTTCAGCAACTGTGGAGAGCTTTTAGGGCTGCCTTATAAGAATTTGACAGGAATTTGACATTGGACTAGGACACAGAAGTAGGCTCAGGCAGGAATTGGACATTGAGCTAGGACATGGAAGTAGGCTCAAGACCAATACAGCTGGGGAATGTGTTCTTTGTATCTTGATAGGTTTTGTGAAGACTCTGAATACAGTAATTGTGGGACCTTCTGTCTTGTTTTTTTCTTACCTACCCCATCTGTGCTTTGTTTGTTCCTTAACTACTTTGTTTTTGACTTAGGACTGACCATATTCTTTGTATGTACCTAGAATGATATAAAAGCAGACTGGAAAAAAATAAACAGGCTTCAGCCTCAGCAGTGCCTGGAGTCATGTTATAATGCTAATTGTCTTTTTCTTTTCAATCCTCACTCCTTCCCTTGAGACTCTGTTGACTGACTGAGCTGGCTTGGTCAAGCAAAATTGATGAGGAGGATCAGGAATGTTACTACACTGATGTGGAAGTGTAGAGAAGAGAGTCATCTGTGTACTTCTATTATAGGATAGAGACTGGAGAAACATGGTGGAGTCTCTGGTTAAGGGTTTAGGACAGGAACTTGGTAATTTGGAAATATAAACATGCCTACTACCTCAGGATAGCCAAAGAAAGTATCAGCCTGAGCGTCTGTTTTCTAGAAGGAGCATGTTTAGTGAGGCTACATCACCGTAGTAATGGATACAGCATTGTCCCCAGGAGATAAAAGAACACCCTGAAGTCTAGAGACAAAATAGCCCAGTTAGCACCTTCTACTTCTCACTAGATATGGCCAAATTGCCTCATGTCTTGACTGTATTTCTGTATATAACATGAGAATCATAGTCTAGTGTAAAGTCTTCATTTGTGCTGAGAACAGATGCAGAAAACACTTTCTCAGACTGTGACTACACAGTCTGACTGTGTAGATTACATGGTGTCATACATAACATTATCTGTGGGAAATGATGGACAAAATGGCCAAATGAAACTAAGAGCCCCCAGGAACACCCCTATGAGCATCATTTATACTCTTAATAAAGATATGTTTCATCATCAAATGTGGCATGAAGTGGACCCTGTATTGTTTAAGTTCTGAATCCAACAAGTAGACAGTAAGCAGGGAATCTCTCACCCAGGACCTCAGCTTCCTCTTGTCTGCTCTATTTCTCTCAAGATTATTATATGAATGGAATGAAAATGCATATTCTTACGTGTGATGGCTTATCCTGGTTGTCAACTTGACTATATCTGGAGTCAACTAAAACATAAGCTGCTGGCACTCCCTCAAGAGATTTTCTCAATCATATTATTTGAAGCAGGAAGGCCCACATTAAATGTGCATGGCACTTTCTGGTGACAGCCCAGATTAAAAAAAAAAAAAAAAAACATGAAAGAATAAAACTTTGCTTTTTACCTCCTTTGCCCTCACTCCTACTAACAAGTCCATCTATCCTTCATTTCTCCACCAACACTAGATTTAGTCTCTACAACGTGAGGCCACCACTGTTAGACCACTCAAAACACATCACGTAAACCACTTTAATAATCCACATTTAATGTCTATGTTTATTCTGTTCTTTTCTTTTTGAGAACCCTAACACATTCATCACCCATCACCAGACTGTGGCAGCCCTGAAGGCACAGACAGACAGACTATCAAAGGCCAGAGAACAAAACACACAAGCTGATGTCCTTCCCGCATGTGGCAGTGCCGCATAAGGCATACAGGATGATATTGGTGTGAGAGCTTTCATGCAAATGACAATTCCTGGGGCATCATCAGAAAGTGATAATAAGCAGAGACCTCATAAAGTGCTTGAATTTCAAAATATGTTCACTCAATACAAGGAAGTCAAGGGCCTAGCCACTGACTCGGATTTACCTGAGAAAAGTTGTCTGAAAAACTAGCCAAGAAATGGTCCTGTGAAACCCCAAGAACTTTGAAAATCGAAAACCTCTAGAAAGTACAGGTCTTTAATATCCACCCTGTTGTAGTAATTATTTTAAAATGGCGGCCGCTGGTCAAGCCGACTATCTAAGCTGTGGCGGCTCTGCCTAGCTCAGCCACCATGTTGTGTGGCCAGAGGCCATGTGCGTGCTGCAGCTAGAAACAGACAGCCAGAAACACCAGCCCTGCCAACCATGAGGTGCCAGTGTGGGAGATGGCTTTGTCAGTCTTCCACACTGTCTCTGCAAGGCTGGGCGTTGCCCAGACTAACCCACCAACCACGCAGGCTCAGTACAAATGAGACTCTAATGCTTAGATTATCCAAAGACTTATATATTTAGTAATGATCAATAACAAGATGCCCTTACAATCAGAGGTATAACCCAGTACCCACCCTAGATATACCAACTACCTTTGACTGCTACAGACAAGTGAACATCAGCCTCCATGTTCCCCTCTCTCATCTCTCTCCCCTCTTCTAGCTTCTTCTCTTCCTTCTCCTCTTCCTCCCTTTCTCTTCCTCTTCCTCTCCTTACTCCTCCCACCTTAGCTCCTCCTACACCACCCTAATGTTTTCTTTCTAAATCTGTTATGGTACTGCTACTCCCGCCTTTCCTTCCAACTTTGTTCCCAGCCTTCACACATATGACCAGATAGATCCCACTGAGTGGAAAGCTTACCCTCCCTTCAAGACACACATTTGACATACATGAATGGACAGAGGCTCAGACTTGTCCCAAACCCATGTGGACAATATTCATTTCCTCAATGTTACTTCTTTAAAGGAATCTGTATTGATATAGCAACAAGACAGAAACCTCATAGGTTGTTGACAATTTATCAAATTTGATAAATAGATCGATTCCCAGAGACTTCCAGAAGCAAACCAATGGATATTGTAAGGAAGCATGCTTGTCACTGATATTTGTTATCTCATTCAATTTTGCTCAAAAAAGTCTATCACTTACCACACTGGTGGATTTATCCACTCATGAAGAAACAGAATGTACTGCTGTGGAATATTTAAAGACCCAGTCCAGAAGTACTTTAAACATATTCAATGACAGATACGAGCTTTATTAAACCCCTAGTTGTCAGACAGCCATTAATATAGTAACTTGAGCAGAAAATCTGAACCATCATTGGTTTTGTACATTTCTCTTCTGGAAAAAGAAGAAAGGGGAAATAAAAGCAGATCACTTCAGCTCAAAATAGAGCTATTCTGATTCCCACTCCTAGGACCTCCCCATTATTAATAAAGAAGAGACTATTTTTTCCCCTGTTGATGTCTGTAGTTTCAGTGCAAGCCGACAGCAGTTGAATGCCTAGCGGAATATTCCAGGGACATTTATCATAACTGGACACAGAAACCAGATGCCTGCTTAATTCCAGGGTTTAAATGTCAAACACCTGGAGAGGTAATTACTCAGCCTTAGAATCCAGCTGAGTTCCCTGCTCTGGCTCAGAGAAAGTCTACTGACAATTAACTTTAAAATACTGTTCAGGTTTGAAAAGTGGAGCTGTACCAAGAAGGGATGTGAAGAGGTTAGCACAGTGGCCCCAGGCCCACAGGATGAAAAACCATGTACCTTGAATGGGAAGGACCCAAATTTCCTCTGTGTTTACAGAATCAAAGGTGCAAGCACTGAAAGTGTTCTTGCTGATAATAAAAGACGTTTAATTTTTTTCTGCGAAGAAATTTTTGTGGGGCAGGAATTTTGTAAATGCATTTAAGTTTTTCTACAAGGTATGTTGTATGTTGAGTATATACTCCCTCTGTACCTCCTTAGCATTTTTTGTTTTGGCTTTTAGGCAGGGTCTTTTTCTTTTGTATTCTAGACTGTCTTCAACATTGCTGTGTAGCCAAAAATAATAATAATAATAATGACTTTGAGCTGATCGGATTCCTATTTCCACCCTCCAAGTGCTAGATTATGAGAGTATGTCAATATGAAGTGCTGTAAATTGAACATGGGGCTTTGTACATGCTAGGCAAGTATCCTACAAACTAAGCAAAAGCCCCACCCCATTTTGTTTTCGTTTTGTGGTGCTGAAAATGGAACCCGGGACCACAAGTGTTAGGTAGGAACGCTTTCTACAACTGAGATATATTCCAGCCCTAGAATGTTCCTTTGCCTTACATGTATGCAATAAAACCAGGAGAAGGTTAAGAGAAATGCCATCATTGAACATATGTGCACACATGTACGTATACACTCATGTATGTGTATACACACTTGAAGACAAAAAAGCCTTCTGCATGGATTACAGATACGCATTACCCCACCCAGTTTATTACGGTGCTGAGATGGAATTCAACATGGCTTCAGGCACAATAGACAAGTACTCTATCAACTGAGATACATCCAAAAGATGGAATGGAAAAGTGCCTTCTCTTTTTAAATAAGCTGCTTTCTCTAATGTCTTCGACCAGATTGTTTAGACACAAAAGTCCATTTGCATCAAAAAAACCATCTACAGCAGAACATTGGTCCACTATTTGGGCATGTTGGCATCATGATTTCTTTAATCTCCATACCCAATTTCCAAGTTCTATTCAGCTACTATGTGTTTTTATTCAGAGTGTGAATATGCTTGAAAGAACAAAGTAATACATTTAAGGACAGTCAGTTCCATGATGTTTAGAAGCTCCTGAATCTGAAAGCATTTCAGAGTGTTAAAGGGCAGCACTTAAAGCAGGCAAGCACGTGGAGATAGTTTATTGACCTAAGACTCCATTCACATTGGAATAGGCATACATAAAGCATTTGACAGCCTAAGATCCTTACCTTTACATATTACACACACATGCACACGCGCGCACACACACACACACATGCACACACTCACACATACACACACACACACTCACGCATACACACACACACACACACACACACACACACACACACACACACACAACACCTCTGATACAGTGCCACCTAGTAACCTAGAATCCCCATCAGCATTCAACAGCACACTCTATTCTGAAAATAGGGTAGGGTATTCCTCCCCGCACCAACCACCTAAATTAAACTAGATCTATTTAATACCTTGCCTATGATTGGGTACAAAAGTATGAAGGCTGATGCAGCTTAAACTGGTTTCAGGTGCATGCCCAATAAGGCAAACTGTGTCCTCTAAGTGAAAACTTCCAGGGAAAATTCCCTATTTTATGCCTACTTTCTGATTGAGCGTGCATATGCTTAAAATCAGATGCATTATGGGAAAGTAGAGAAATGAGTATATAGCTTGAGCTGTCAATCAAAATAAAGAACCACCCAAACTATATCCCTTAGCAACTAAACTCTGCTTCTCATGAAAGGAAGCCCCAAAGATTGCTGGAGCCCTCAATTACACAGCCTGCTGTCAATCTTAATATTTGATTCCTTTCTAATATATGCTACCACTTTTCTTTTTTGTAAAGTTTCTTTGCTATTTTACAGTCTGTGTGCATCCTTAGTTTTTATTGAATAGAGGTACAAATAACATTGAAACTAGCAGAGTTTTCAATTACCAGTAACACTTTCATACCTTTAATACAGTCTTCTCAGCTAGTCAGAGTCCACAGTGAGCTAATGCTCAGAAAATATCATTTTCTATTCCCATAAGACATGTGGAAGAGATTCCTATCATACTAATGCAAAAAAAAAAATTCCTATCAGAAAAAACGGACCTCTAGTTGTCCCACTAACCGACAGCAACCAGAAACTGTGTTCCTACAAAATAATGCTGTAGTTGCCCAAGCCTTACCAGGCAACAGACCACTGCCCTGAGTGCTTATTTCAAGAACGGGAATGTTTACACATGTGAAAAACCAAACCATTCTACCCAACACCAAAAATTGCTGGATTCGGGTGTATTGTATATACAATGCTCATGGTTTTACACACACACACACACACACACACACACACACACACACACACACACACTAACCAAGCATAGTGTTTTCTTTTCCTGAACATCAAGTGGAAGCCTGTCTTGAAACCCAAGTCGATCACAGAAAAAAAATATAAGCATTTTGCTGAATCAGCAGTCTGACTGAACAGCTCACAAAATGAAAGAAGTCAAAGGAATTTTAACTAATCAAATACCCATATGTATTTTATGACAGTAGTCAGTGCTATATGTCCAATTATTAGAAAATGAGGAAGCTGGGTATGAGGCATAGGCATGTAACCTCAGCGCTCAGAGGGTGAGGGTTAGGTTGGGAATGGAATCCCATTCCCAAAACCAATCTGAACTCAATGTTTAGGTCAGGACGACTTTAAAAACAGGCAAGAAGCTGATTTTGATAGCCACCACCATCACAAAAATGTGCCACAGTGTTCGCATCATTCTTCAGACAGCCTACGAGTTGCCAGAATGGCCACGTTCATTGCAACTATTTTTCCCATGTTATAAACTGAAGAAGTTGAAAACCTTGTATTACTAAAGGGTTTTTTTAATGTTCCCAAAACAAAAAATTCTTTCAATTGATCTCCATCACTTATGATCCACATCATATGTGTGATCATTAGACATCACATACATGTATACAAATGTCGCGCAGTGCCCTGAACATGTATGCATGCAACTACTATGCATCATAGAAATAAAAGTGGATTTACTAATGTGTTTCAAAATTAAAAAGAAGACTACTGTGTGCATAGAATGTACATGTTTTTGGACAGTTTAAAGGCCTATGAACTTGGACCACCATGTGTCTTCAAAGCAGTAGGTTTGCAAGCTACTAATGCTAGCAAGCATCCAAGTCCACACTCACTTCTTAAAACCACTGCTGACAGGATCTCAGTGTATGTCACTACAACATAGGAAAGTTTGCCTTCCAAGATTCTTTTTCCAAGGAATGTTAAAAACAAAAGGGTCTATTGGAGCAAAAAAAAAAAAAAAAAAAAGTCAACATTTGATTGACAAGACTGGATTTCTCGGCTTAACCAGTAGGTTGATTTGAATGGTTCATCTACAAATATAGTAAAATACATGTTAAAGATTTCAAATTGCTTAACGACTTTTGACAAACAAGTATCCCAGTATTCTTGAAGTTTCTGAGAAGCAGATGGGAGAGGTAGCTTCTCCCCTTTCCCACTCCACGCTTCTCCATTTCCCCCACCCCATCTATACAAAGCCATAGAGGTCTGAAGCAGAATAGGAAGATGGGGACACTGTCAGAAGATGAAGAGACACAATTGCCTCTGTTAGCACAACAATTAATTTTGTTTGCAGAGTACCAGCCAGTCTATTTGTTACCAGGAACGTGCTAATTATTCTTGCTAATTACATGCAAAACATTCATTATCACCTGTAAGTGGAGTTGAACCCCTCAGGTTTCAGTGACAAATTAATTACTGTGTTTTCCTTCTCTGTGTATTTTCAGGCAGCTTCTGGTATTATTTGAGAAAATAAATTGTTTTTGCAGCTCTCTTGTCTCTCAGAGTCACTCATTAAAATGGAACTCAGGCACACAGAACTCTGAGCTTTCCTTCTTCAATCCCTCCTAAAACACATGCAGCTGGATTTCACTAAGGAGAGGGTATACATTTGTACCAAAAACTGCAGGGAAGAAGACCAGCTGTGCCAGAGCCTGGGAAGAGGTTCCACACCCAGGATGCATATAAGCTCCACCCACCTGCCCTCTCCAAAGTTTGTCACATACCATAAATTCCGTCAACATATATATATATATATATTTATATATATATATATATATGTGTGTGTATATATATATATTTTTTTATAATATATACAATATATATAATGTGTGTATATACATATACACACATATTTCAGTATACATGCACACACACACACACACAAACACACACACACACACACACACACACACACACACACACTCACACTCTGAACTCCCAACTTACTCTTAAGGCCTTCTGTCCTGTGAATAGACAACATTGTTTGTTCCCTGTGTGATAATGAACTGAAAGTTTTACTGGTCATAAAGATAAGCCTGCAGGCATTCAGATACAACATATTGCTGGCCCTCACTCAGTCCCTTGCCCATACTGCCTTCTCACATCCTACACTGTCTTCCAATAGATAGCACTTTAGGTGAACAGTTGGCACCAGGAAGGGCAACGGAAGAAAGTAGCTGTGACACCATCAAATGTGCCATTCTCCATCCACCCCTACCCCAGGAACCCATGCTGGAAAATTCCAGCTTGGTGCCTGAAAAGTTGTTGGCTCCTTAATCCTTGGGAGTCAGACTAAATCAGCCTATTCTGCATGCAGCACCTTGCTCCACCTAACCCCATTCATCAATCTACCTGGCATCATGACATGGCTCTTTTTGCCAAGGCTCAGGCTCAGCTGGTCCTATGTGCCTGTACTGCCTGCTCTTTCTACTTCCTGGCTCCTCCATGTTCATTTTGCTTCAATTCTGGGAGGCATGCCTTTTATCTGTCAACATTTGCTCTGTCTCTATAACAGTTCTGTAATGTAAATGCAAATAGCACTTCTTGATCATAAATAAACTAGGAAGAAAGTTTGCAGTGTCATTTAACCCAGTGTTTCTAGCGTTTTCAATCTAAAACGGTATTTAGAAACAGGAACTATGAAAGGGTAATTCTTTGTATTATGCTGAGGGTCAAATGTATTGGTTTACATTCTCATGCTAATTATGATACCCAAAAACCTGTTTGCAGTGTCCAGCATGTAGGCTAAAGGAAGCCTGCCCCAAGTTGGCTCTGATGGGGAAATAAAGTTGCCAGTGACCAATGGCTGGGCAGAGAGAGACAGAGGCAGAACTTTTAGAATTCCTGGACAAGAAACATGGGAGAGAAGAAGGATCTGCCATGAGAAGAGAAGCATAGGACAGACCATGCTGGGAAGGTGTAGGAGGGTAAGATAGGCAAAATGTAGGCATGAAAGGAAAGCAGCCCCAAGAAGGGCTGCCCAGAAGGGACCATGGGCAGCAAGGATTAAAATATATATTTAGTAAGTGTTAAGTCAGGAATATTAGAGAGGAGAGTATACTAGCCATAGGGAGATTTGGAAGTGCCCAACCATTGAGCTAGTTAAGGCATATTAAAAATAAGCCCCCTCTCTCTCTCCCTTTCTCCCTCCCCCTCTCCCTCCCCCCCCTCTCTGTGTGTGTGTGTGTGTGTGTGTGTGTGTGTGTGTGTGTGTGTGTGTCTTTCATTCGTGAATCTGGAGCTCTTAGGTGAGTGCAGAAGAGGCTCGGGCACCCACCAGGAGCATAGAGCAGGCTTAACAATTTCCTGCTACAGTCATCACACAATGTTTACACTCTAAATTCGTATCTCCCCAAGGCTGCTCACCTGTGTGACATATCTTAGCTGAAGGTCAGGTCCAGTCTCTAACAAAAGTCTCTGATTTGAGGGGATTCTGGGGGAGACTCTCCAGCCACAGGGCATATCAAGGTACATCTTTCCAGATGTGCAAAGCAGAGCATTGCTCTTGGTCTCTACTTATATACTGTCCAGTGAGTGTCTTGGGGTTCTAAGACTGTGTCTGGTTATCTTGATTGAGTCACTGGGTTCTGGTTATCAGGTACAGCCTTGGGTGTAGTGGGGATCCTAACCATGGTATTTTCATATGTCTAAAAGGCATTTTTAATTTGTTCATTGCCCTAAACAATTCTCCACTTCAGCTGGACATAAATTTCACACTGTCAGAATAACCCATTGTAATTTTGTTTGTTTGTATGTCTGTTTTTTCCACAATTTGAGTTCAGGTGCTCATGGCTTCTTGTTTTACAGAGGGAAGAAAATCTCAGTATTTGTTTTTAACAAATCATACCATACTCCTTTCTTTGGTCTCCCTGTCTTTGCAATTTTCTTGACTGAAACATGTATGTTGATACTACTGAGAAAGTCTGTGTGCCCCAACACCGTGGAAGCAGACTGTGACTGTGACAGCTGGGTCCGGGGTGGTTCTCTGCATGACTCTTACTATGATAAAGAGAGGCATCTCTCTGTGTCTGGAGGCCCAGGGTGGAGTCTGACCTCCTTGCAGGCAGAGTGTATCTACCTCACCTTGCCTTCATCCCCCTACTTGCCCCTTTGTTGTGCCCTGCTTCCTCTTTAGCTGCATATTTAACCTATCCAGAATCTCCTCTCTCACAGTCCTGTGCTTTATTCCTTGAGCTGTGTTTGCTTTGCTGAGCACTAACATAGATTTTATAACTTATCCATTCGATCCCAAGGTTTTGCTAATATTATCAAATACTATTACAGGATTCCAAATAGAGTTTTCATTTCAGCCCATTTCCCACCATTTTCAAATTATCCAGTGATGCCTACAGATAATTTTTAACCAAAGATGATGAGACTTTAAGAGTGGGCATGTCCCACAATATGACAATAGAATGATGAAATTAGTTTGAGATACATAGCCATCTGTCTTCATCTATGTGAAGTACATGACGGAAAGAATAGGCTTTATCCCAAGCACTCTTTCCTCTTGAGGACTTCAGGTGACCGGATCTCCAGGACTACTTTAAAGGAAATGTCTGTACTTATTCTGAGGTCAAACTTTCTGAGGTCTAGCTGAACCTCCATCCCGTAGAATTCTTTTAAAGGAGCAGGAACCATGTGTGCACCCTGAGGGTGGTCACCCAGTATGGAGCCTGGAAACTTAACCTGGAGAATATTCTGGATCTTGCCCAAGGCTACCTCACAGAAGTGAGCTTTGGCATCCAGGAGGCTTTGAGGTTCAGCCAAGTTCTGCTAATTACCAATCCCACTTGGGGTTCTTTGAATGAGAAATGTCCCTCATAATCTCAGACACTTGAATACTTGGTACTAATTTATGGTGCCATTTTGGGGCTAGGGGTTGTGACCTTGTAAGACTAGAGAGTATGGCCTTGTGGAGCTGGAAGTTGTGGCCTTGCTGAAGAGTGCTTGTCATTAGAGGCAGCACGGGGAGCTCAGAAACTTGTACCATTTTCAGTTTACTGTTTCTGTTTCCCACTTAGGGTTCAACACATGAATTCTGAGCCACTTCATCCACCATACCTACTGCTTCTATACCATGATGGACTCTTGTCATTTTGGAACCATGAGCCAAAATTAACCTTGCCTTCTATGTTCTGGTCTCAGCATTTTATCATAACAGTAAAAAAGTAACTAATATGCCTTGCTTTCAACATGAGTTTCAATATGAGAACATCTCAGGCTAGGTTGAGGATGAAAGAGAAAAATACCTGACATCACTTTTCTCTCAATGCCAAAGAAGTAAAGATGTAAGAACTCTAACCTGAGTATTTTAAAGACTGGACATCTCTTTTCACAGCTTCTTGTCCAAGAAACTAGAAAGAAAAAAATAGTGAGACTTTTATATGAATCATGGCACCTTAACATAGGCCTGGGGCTCATAAACTTTAGAAGGTGTCAAAAAAGAAGCCAGTGACCCAGCAGAAGGACCAATTCACAAGTCACTTTGGAGGAGTGTGAGGGCAGAAATGCATTCTTGTACAGTCCCCAATTACCAAAGATAGAGTCTTGACTGTGGAAGTACCCACAGTAGGCAAATGTGTCCCTCTACACTACTGATGGCCCAGGACACTCCAGTCTAAACCCCTCACATGCCACTGGCAGCAGAAAAGACAGAGAGTGAGGCATGCTGACACAATTACATCCCAGAACTTTGTTTTGTTTGAAACACTCAGCTTTATCTTTCTGCAGCTAAGTTACCTCTGAAGTTCTTCCCCTCCCACCCAGCCCAGCCCATCCCTACAGATTTCCCAAATGAAAACCATGAAACGTATTCTCCTCCAATAGCATTCACCAGTCTGTCACTGCTTACAGATGCAACAGTTCCCCCATAGTCTTTTTTGTCATTAGCCATCTTATCCAAGTTTACGGTTTCTGTGTTTACAGTTGCCTACAATCAATGATAGTCTGAAAATATCAAATGAAAACTTCCAGATAGAAGGCACCCATAAGTTTTTAACAGTGTGCCTTTCAAAATAGTTTGATGCCATCTCAGTCTATCTGCTTCATCCTACCTTAATATGAATCTCCCATTTGTTCAGCGTATCCATAATGTGTGTTCTACTGTCCAGTAGTGGCTCAGCCTTCTCAGTGACTAAACAGTGTGGGTTTACATTAAAATGATATTATTTAATAATAGTGCCCCCCATATGACAAGAATAGTGGTGCTGGTAATTTTTTTAACTTATTCACTTTATGTCCTCTTTACTGTCCACCTCCCAGTCACCTCCTCCCACAATTTCCACCATTCCTCCCTCCCCTTCTCCTATGAGCAGGTGGGGGCCCTCTTGAGTATCCCCCTACCCTGTACTTGAAGTACCTACCCTAGTACTTCAAGTCTCTGTGAGGCTAGGTATTTTCTCTCCCAGTGACACCAGAATAAGGTAGGGCAGCTAGAAGACCATATCCAACATACAGGCAACAGCTGTTAAGATAGCCCCTGCACCAGTTGTTTGGAACCCACACAAAGACACCTATTTCATATGTGTGGGGAAGTCTAAGTCCAGCCCATATATGTTCTTTAGTTGGTGATTCGGTCTTCAAAAGCCTCAAGGGTCCAGGTTAGTTGATTCTGTTGGTCTTCCTATGGTGTTCCTATCCCCTTAGGGGATGCAATCCTGCATTCTATTCATCCATAAGAATCCCCAAGCTCCATACACTGTTTGGCTGTGGACATATGCCTCTGTCTAAGTCAATTGGTGGGGCAGGCCTCTCAGAGGACAGCAATGCTAGATGCCTCCATCAAACATAATAGAGTAACATTAATAATGTCAGGGATTGTTGCTTACCCATGCTCAAGTTGGACTGGTTATTGGTTGGCTGTTCCCCCAGTCTCTGCTCATCCTCAATTCCTGCATTTCTTGTAGAAGACAGGATAACTTTGGAGTCAAAAGTTTTGTGGATGGTTTGATGTTCCTATCACTCCACTGGGGTTCCTGCCTGACCACAGGAGGCAGCCTCCCCAGGCTCCTTATTCCCAATGTTGTAAGTTACAGCCATTGATTCTTGGGCACCTTCCCTATTCCAGTTCTCTGTCTCTTCCTGAATATTCCTCCTACCTCCATCCACTCCCATCATCAGTTGCAGATTTCCATTCATTCTCATAGCCATCCAGCCATAATCCATGCCCCTCCCCATACCCAATCCCGAACCTCCTACTTCCCCTCTTAATCCCCTCTTCCACTCAGTTTCCTTCCTCCAACTGCCTTCTACAACCATTCCATACACACTTCCAAGTAAGCCTCAAGCATCTTTGCTTGTGTCCTCCTTCCTGTACAGTCTTCTTGGGTCTGTAGAATATAGCACAAGCATCCTATATTTTATGGCTAACATCCACTTATAAGTGAATATATAATGTGAATGCCCTATTGGGACTGGGTTACCTCACTCAGCATGATATTCTGAAAATCTATCCATTTGCCTGCAAAATTAATGATGTCTTTGTTTTTTATATCTGAACACTATTCCATTGTGTAAATGTAACACATTTTCTTTATCCAATCTTCAGTTGAGGGACATCTTGTCATTTCCAGTTTCTGGCTATTACAAATAAAGCTGCTGGTGCTGGCAATTTTATCTTAATACATAGTTTTTGATTTATCTGCTATTCTTCTATATTTATCTTTTGCTAGACTTAATTTCTAAATTAACTTTTATTATAGAAATGTGTTGATAGGAAAGTACATACTACAAGTGGGATTTGTTACTATTTTGGGTGTAAGTATCCACTAACGGCCTGGAGTACAGACTTTGCTGACAAGGAGAGATAGAAGATATGTTGACTCCATTCCAACATGAGAACACTCACTGGGCCACTGCCATGAGCTAGCAGTCAAGAATGAAGACTCTGATATATACGTCTGTCCCTCTCCAAATATCTTCACTGTGATACTGTGCTCCCACACACTCTCTCTATTTTTACAACAATATACTGACCATCATAATGGTCCCATATTTTGTCCTTTTTACATTTTATTACATTATATTTCTTTATTTTGTGGGTGTGTGAATGTGTATGTGTGTGCACACCCATGTGCCCCAGCCATTGTGTGGAGGTCAGAAGACAACTTGCAGACCTCAGTTTTTTCCTTCTACTCGGTAGGTACCAGGGAGCCAATTTCAGTCACCAAGTTTGGCAACTAGCATCTTTACTTTACCAGCAATCTCACTGTCCTGAAAAGACAGATTTTCTATGACATATTTAATAGTTCACTCCTATAGTAAAAGATCATACAAAAGTTAACCTCAATAACATTCCTAAGATGCACTGTCAGCATGAGAGTCCTATTCCTCTTTCCCAGCCTGGATATCTCAGCAAGATTATGAGTAAATTGGCATTCATTACGTTACTATACCAAAAAAAAAAAAAAAAAAAAAAAAAAAAAAAAAAAAAAAAAAAAAAACCAATAATCGATGCTGTCGTGGGCACTGTTTTCTTTTAGGATTGACAGCACAGCAGATTTAAATCTGTCAGATTTTCAACCATAACAGCAAGTCAATTAACTCTCTTCAACCCTCTGGACAGTTTTCAACAAGTGACAGGCAATAATCCTAGGAGAATTAGATTTATTGACATCTGGTAGGAAGTCCCTCTAGAACTAAACCCCTTTCACCTATCCTGGTGGTAATCAGAACGTCACCTGATCCAGATTATAACATTGTAGTGGTTAGTGACTCTTCTGTCTTCTATAACAAAATTCCCAAGAGAAACAAGCTAAGGGAAGAAGAATTGATTGTGATCACGATCACAATTTCTGACATTTCAGTCAGTCTTACATGTTGTGGACAGAAAGGTGGAGCAAGCTAGTTTACAAAATGCTGACTCAGAAGCAAAGACCAAAAGGGACTACAAGAAGGGGCCACAGACACCCCCATAGGGCTTAGCTCTAAGTGGGCCCCACCTCCTACTTTTCACTTCCTCCCAAAAAGGTTATCATATCATGGCATGATAATATGATATCAAGGAAGTAAGATACTTCTTAGGTCAAAACCACAGATACCCAGAAGTGTAGCTTAAAATCAAAATTAGACATCACACAGTAAAGGCTAACTCAGTTAAGTCTGCATTTAAAAGGTAAGAGACAGCTCAGTGGATAGAAGTACATGCTGTACAAGCCTAATGACCCAAGTTCAATCCTTGTGAAAAGAGACAACTGACTCCCCAAACTGACTTCTTTGACCTCCACAAACACATCTGGTACTTGATCACCTATACACATATGCTCCTATACACAAACACACATACATACACACAAAAAATATACACATGTATACACACATATACACACCACAGATCTCACACACATCACATACAACAATAACAATTGTAATAATAATACATAACTTAAAAATAAAATATGATTAAGTTGGTTGCCTCCAGAATGGAATATTGAAACTTCTTCTTACGAATTAAATAATGTTATTTAGTAAAACAGACACAAATACATTAAGAACATGAATCTGGAAGGGTGAATCAGCTTTCCAGATAATCTGTAATGAAAGGAAATGTCCCAGACAGTAATTATCTGCTGCCAAGGTCGTCAGCCTGCAGCCTGACATAGACATAATTTATTTGTTTAAGACAAGGTGTGGGGTTTTTTTTATGAAGTAATACTTAAAAACATTGAGAACATTTACATGAAACATGGAAATTTTCCAACTTCTTTTACATTACCAAAATCTTGTGGGGAAAGGATGGGTACAGAGGAGAGAAGGAGGATGTCAGGTGAGAACGACGCAGTAGTGTATACATAGGAAACTATCCAAAGAGAATTATTTTGTATGTTCATTGAATTCAAAAAAATAAGCCTAATTAATAAAAGTAGAGGCTTTGACACTATCAGGACATTCTCAGAGAGACAGCTACAATTGTCTGGGCTGGGTGTTAGCTGCTCCTTTTAGCACTGGCCCACCTTCCTCTGGGCTCTCCAGCTCCCATCACCTTCTGTGGTTTTCCATCCAACCCATTTGATCTCTGAATTATCTACTTGTTTTGTATTATCTACTGCTTTGGTCCATGTTGGTACAAAAGTTTCTGACCCTGAGCTTCAAATAAGAAACAAATAAATTTATTACTTACTAATTTTCTTGTGTTTCTTAAAGGTCACTGTGATCCTGAAAGAAACCTTAGCAGGAGAGAAAAAAATAAGAAAGGTGAAAGGAGAAAGAGTAAGAAAAGGAAGAAGAAAGAGAAGAGGAGGAGGAAAAGGAGGAAGAGAGGAGGGGTTTTGTTGCAATCTCTTGAGAAGACAAGCTCTCTGACAGTTTGACAGTTTGTTAAAAGGAAAGACTTGGGAGAAAAGCTGTGATAACAAGAGCAAAGCAAATCAATCATAAGGATGGAGTTCAAGATCAAGGCCACGTAGGACCAATTTAGCCAAGAGGCACAGGGATGAACCTGTTACATCCTGTGTAGCTAACACATGCCTGTGTAAGGTACAATCAAACTACTTTTGAGAAACTCCATGTGTTTGAGGTTTCTGAGCTGTATTCAAGTGGATTACTGATCAAGCAAGGAAGAAACTTATATTGTCCAATCTTAGAGTATTAAAGCCAGTGTGTTGCTGACAAGAATGAGCCCTAAGTGTGTCAACCAGGTTTCTGTTAATGTAACAAAAACTCTACAAAGTCAATTCATGATGAGGAATGTCTGTTTTGGCTCACAAATTTGGAGGTTTCTCTCCAGGAGTGATTGGCCCCACTGTATTTGGGCAAAGGAAGACATTGACCTCATAACTATAAGAAAGACAAAGGAAGAGCAAGAGATGGGGTCCCATGGTTACCTCAAGGCATGATGCATAGACTAAGGCCCTCTGCACTATCCTCCACCCTTAAAACTTCCACCCTTAAGTGGTGATACCGTGAGCTAGCTTTTTACACATTGAAAGAATATGTACAGTGCAATCTATAGCATCACAGAGCAAAGTAGGAGTGTACATAGGCAATTAATCCATCATCTAAAAAGACTAAGGGTATAAAGGGTTTGCCTTGAAAGTATAGGGGCATGAATTCAGATTTCCAGTAGTCCCATACATGCAGTATCTACTGTAGATACTGTGGGCAGTAGTCCCATACATGCAGTATCTACTGTAGATACTGTGGGCAGAAATATACAGATTCCCCAGAGCTTACTAGAAAGCCTTTCTAGCCTACTGGCTGTGCCTCAGGTTCAGTAAGAGATCCTGCCTCAAAGAACAAAGTGGAGAACAACTGAGAAAGGCACCCAGTGTTGACCCTGGCCTTCACACAAAAGTACAAGTGTTCAGAACACAGACTTACACACAGCAACCACAAAACCCGACAAACGTACAGATCCTGAGCCAAAGCCCCAGCTTCAGCCTAAATCAAGACTGCCAATGAGATCATAAAAAAAAAAACCCTTAAAAGAACACCTGAAATCATTTTAGTGCACCTCTGAAAGTTTGCCCCATAGCTCAGCTCAAAGGAAGCTTAGTACTTACATTAAATAACGCCCCCTGTGGGACAGTGAACTTGATAAGGTTGAGTGGGTCTGAGATCCAGGCACCCGGGTATCCACCTGAGACGATAAAAAAGGTGCTACACTTCCCACATAGGAAACATGACCTGTGGTCACAGCCCAAAACGGAGTTCTCCATGCTAATGAGATATCTAGATGCCCTGAGGGTTTAGTTAGTAAGTTTCCCTTCCAGGATATTCCTCCCTGCAAAATGTATTTTAGTCTCTGGTCCACCTGAGGAGTTAGTATGCATGCATTTTCCACCATGTGGTATATATAAACATGGACTGTCTCTTTCATCAAGAACTGCCATGGGAAGCATGGAAACAGCCTTTGACTACCAAGTGGCTGCCTAAGAAGCTAAGGACAATCACAAATGAGGTAAGTCAGAATTTCCCATTTCCCCCTCCAACCCCAGGCTCATTGTCATTCTCAGCTTGCGAACCCCCAAATTTGTTACCAACTCCTCTGTGCAGATTTTCAGCTGTGATTGGATAGCCAGGAGCTTGGGAACCCCAGCTTTAGCCTCCTACATTCTAGGCTATGTCCCCCCTCCAGTTGTGTCTCCATGCTTCTCTAATGCTTAGCACCCAGCAGCTGCACAGTGTAAATGCAGTTTAATGCTCTCTGAGCAGCATTTTCCACACCCCAGTGACAGGGCAGAACGTAGATCCAGACTCTCTCATAGAAGAGGAAACTGAGGAAAGGATCCTTTACCTCTGTAGATGAGTAGCCCAGGTAGTCTGGTCTATACAGCATTGAGGACTGTAAACATAACACCTTCTCTGCCTGCTACAGAACCAGGCTTTATGTTTCTGAAAGAGGGTATAGCAAATGAGAAATTCAGGGATGCTTTATCATCATCATCATCATCATCATCATCATCATCATCATCATCATCATTATTCAGAGAAAAATCTAAACAAGCCAGAAAGGAAGCAAAACAAGCTAACTGATTCTTACTAATTGATAAGATGAAGTCTTCTAGGAGATATGCAATACATGTAGCTCTCATTCTTTACTCTCCTATTCTTTGCCTCAGAATAGAAACTGTTTCAAATATTTAACAAATGAGGCTACTTATTCAAATATAGCTGAATTTCTACTATAATGACTAAAAGAATTGCTTTCCTGAATTTTTATTTGTTTGTTTCTAATGTAAATCCCAAAATGATAAGACAGCAGACAGGTTTAGAGAAAGAAGAAAGAAGCCCCCCCCCCCTTCCTTCCCTCTCCCAGATCTGAGGCCTGGTGCAGACCCATGCTCCATCTGCTCCTTCCTGGACACCGGACTCCTCCCAAGACATCCTAGAGGGCCCACTTAACCCAGAGTAGTAGGTAAGAAGACCCAAACACTGCCCTACACCCATAGCTGGGTGCGAGGAGTGCTCAGATTCTAGCAGAAACCCAAACCTGCCCCTGTGGAGTGGCACTCCCCTTCAACCCCTCTCAGGGATCTGAGGCCTGGTGCAGACCTGCACCAGGTCTGCTCCTGTATGGACACCGGACTCCTCCTGAGACAACTTAGAGGGTCCACTGAACCCAGAGTGGTAGAGGGTCCACTGAACCCAGGGCAGCAGAGATACCACTGAACCCAGAGTGGCAGAGGAACAACTGAACTCAGAGTGACAGACAACATACCCCAAGACATCCTAGAGGAACCACTGCACTCAGAGCAGTGGGCACCTTGTTGTGAGACATCCTAGAGGAGACACTGCACCCAGAACAGCAGACACCTAGCTGGTCTGCTACCTTGGAGGCACCATATCCTGAGGCATCCTAGAGGGTACCACTGTGCTCAGAGCAACTACAGAAGATCACAGAGACATCTGGACCCCGAGGAGATCAGACACAAGCAAGATAACTGGAAAGGCAGGCTTCAGTCAGAGACAGCGGGTACAGGTAGCACTAGAGTTAACTAGATGGCGAAAGGCAAGTGCAAGAACGTAAGCAACAGAATCAAAAGTTACATGGCACCATCAGAACCCAGTTCCCCCATCATAGCAAGCCCTGAACACCCCATAACACCAGAAAAGTAGGATTCAGAATTAAAATCACTTCTCATGATGATGATAGAAGACTTTAAGAAGGACATAAATAACACTCTCAAAGAATTTAGGGAGAACACTGGTAGACAGATAGAAGCCCTTAAAGAGGAAACACAAAAATACTTTAATGAGTTGCAAGAAAACACAACCAAACAGGTGAAGGAATTAAATAAAACCATCCAAGATCTAAAAATGGAAGTAAAAACAATAAAGAAATCACAAAGAGAAACTACCCTGGAGATAGAAAACCTAAAAAAAAGATCAGGAGTCATAGACACAAGTGTCACAAGACACAAGAGATAGAAGAGAGAATCTCATGTACAGAAGATACCATGGAAAACATTGACACAACTGTCAAAGAAAATGCAAAATACAAAAAGCTACTAACCCAAAACATACAGGAAATCCAAGACACAATGAGAAGGCCAAACCTAAGGATAATAGGTATAGATAAGGGGGAAGACTCCCAACTTAAAGAACCAGTAAATATCTTCAACAAAATTATAGAGGAAAATTTCCCTAACCTAAAGAAAGAGATGTCCATAAATATACAAGAAGCCTACAGAACTCCAAATAGTTTAGACCAGAAAAGAAATATCTCCTGCCACATAATAATCAAAACATCAAATGTACAAAACAAAGAAAAAATACTAAAAGCAGTAAGGGAAAAAGGTAAAGTAAAATATAAAGGCAGACCTATAAGAATTACACCAGACTACTATACCCAACAAAACTCTCTATCAATATAGATGGAGAAACCAAAATATTCCATGACAAAACCAAATTTACACAATATCTTCCCACAAATCCAGCACTTCAAAGGATAATTGGTGGGAAACTCCAACACAAGGAGGGAAACTACAACCTAGAAAAAGCAAGAAAGTAATCTTTCAACAACCCTTAAAGAAAGTAGCTATACAAACATAACTCCACTTCCAATAACAGGAAACAACATTCATTTTTCCTTAATATCTCTTAATATCAATGGACTCAATTCTCCAATAAAAAGACATAGACTATCAGACAAGATATATAAACAGAACCCAACATTTTGCTGCATACAGGAAACTCACCTTTGTGAAAAAGACAGACACTACCTCAGAGTAAAAGGATGGAAAACAATCTTCCAAGCAAATGGTACCAAGAAACAAGCTGGAGTAGTGATTCTAATATCAAATAAAATTGTTTTTCTACCAAAAGTAATCAAAAAAGATAAAAAAGGACACTTCATATTCAAACAAAAAATGTACCAAGAGAAAATCGCAATTCTGAACATCTATGCCCCAAATGCAAGGACACCCACATACATAAAAGAAACTTTACTAAAGCTTAAAGCATACATTGCACCTCACACAATAATAGTGGGAGATTTCAATACCCCACTCTCAGCTATGGACAGATTATGGAAACAGAAACTAAACCAAGACACAATGAAACTAACAGAATTTATGAACCAATTGGACTTAACTGACATCTAAAGAACATTTCATCCTAAAACAAAAGAATATACCTTTCTCTCAGCACCTCATGGTACCTTCTCCAAAATAGACCATATAATTGGTCACAAAACAGGCCTCAACAGATACAAAAAGATTGAAATAATCCCTTCTACCCTATCAGATCACCATGGACTAAGACCTGTCTTTGATGTGTACAAAAACAACAGAAAGCCCACATATATGTGGAAACTGAACAATTTTCTACTCAATGATAACTTGGTCAAGGAAGAAATAAAGAAATTAAAGACTTTTTAGAATTTAATGAAAATGAGGACACATAATATCAAAACTTGTGGGACTCCATGAAAGCAGTACTAAGAGGAAAACTCATACCTCTAAGGGCCCACAAAAAGAAACTGGAAGGAGCATACACTAGCAACTTGACAGCACACTTGAAAGCATTAGAAGAAAAAGAAGCTAATATACCCAAGAGGAGTAGACAGCGGGAAATAATCAAACTCAGGGCAGAAATCAACCAAGTAGAAACAGAAAGAACTATACAAAATATCAACAAAATCAGGAGCTTGTTCTTTGAGAAAATCAACAAGATAGACAAACCCTTAGCCAGACTAACCAAAGGGTGCAGAGAAAGTACTCAAATTAATAAAATCAGAACTGAAAAGGGACACATAACAACAGAAACAGAGGAAATTTAAAAAATCGCCAGATCCTTCTACAAAGGCCTATACTCAACAAAATTGGAAAATCTGGATGAAATGGACAATTTTCTAGATAGATACCAGGTACCAAAGTTAAACGAGGAGTAGATAAACCATCTAAACAGTCCCATTACCCCCAAAGAAATAGAAGCAGTCGTTAAAAATCTCCCCACCAAAAAAAAGTCCAGGGCCGGATGGTTTTAGTGCAGAATTCTATCAGACCTTCCAGGAAGACCAAATACCAATTCACTTCAAACTATTCCACAGAATAGAAACAGAAGGAACAATACCCAATTCGTTCTATGAAGCTACAATTACTCTCATACCTAAGCCTAACAAAGACCCAACAAAGAAAGAGAACTACAGACCAATCTCTCTTATGAATATTGATGCAAAAATACTCAATAAAATTCTCGCAAACCGAATCCAAGAACACATCAAAGCAATCATTTATAATGATCAAGTAGGCTTTATCCCAGGAATGCAGGCTTGGTTCAATATTCGAAAATCCATCAATGTAATCCACTACATAAATAAACTCAAAGAAAAAAACCACATGATCATCTCACTAGATGCTGAGAAAGCATTTGAGAAAATTCAACATCCCTTCATGTTAAAAGTCTTGGAAAGATCAGGAATTCAAGGTCCATACCTAAACATAGTAAAAGCAATATACAGCAAGCCAGTAGCCAACATCAAACTAAATGGAGAGAAACTGGAAGCAATCCCACTAAGATCAATCACTAGACAAGGCTGCCCACTCTCATCCTACCTATTCAATATAGTACTGGGAGTCCTAGCTAGAGTGATTAAACAACAAAAGGAAGTCAAAGGGATACAAATAGGAAAGGAAGAAATCAAAATTTCACTATTTGCAGATGATATGATAGTATACTTAAGTGACCCTAAAAGTTCCACCAGAGAACTTTTAAACCTGATAAACAACTTCAATAAAGTGGCTGGATATAAAATCAACTCAAACAAATCAGTAGCCTTCCTATTCTCAAAAGGTAAACTGGCTGAGAAAGAAATTAGGGAAATGACACCCTTCACAATAGTTACAAACAATATAAAATATCTTGGAGTGAACCTAACCAAGCAAGTGAAAGAGCTGTATGACAAGAACTTCAAGTCTCTGAAGAAAGAAATAAAAGAATATCTCAGAAGATGGAAAGATCTCCCATGCTCCTGGATTGGCAGGATTAATTTAGTAAAAATAGCCATCTTGCCAAAAGCAATCTATAGATTCAATGCAATCCCCATCAAAATTCCAAATCAATTCTTCATAGAGATAGAAAGAGCAATTTGTAAATTTATTTGGAACAACAAAAAAAACCAGGATAGCAAGAACTCTCCTCAACAATAAAAGAACTTCTGGAGGAACCACCGTTCCTGACCTCAAACTGTACTACAGGGCAATAGTAATAAAAAACTGCATGGTATTGGTATAGACACAGGCAGGAAGATCAATGGAATAGAATTGAAGATCCAGAAATGAGTCCACACACCTATGATCATTTGATTTTTGACAAAGGATCTAAAACCATCCAGTGGAAAAAGGACAGCATTTTCAGCAACTGGTGCTGGTTCAACTGGAGGTCAACATGTAGAAGGATGCAAATCAATCCATTCTTATCTCCTTATACAAAGCTCAAATCCAAGTGGATAAAAGACCTTCACTTAAAACCAGATACACTGAAACTAATAGAAGAGAAGGTGGAGAAGACCTTCAAATACCTAGGCACAGGGGAAAAGTTCCTGAACAGAACACCAATGGCGTATGCTCTAAGATTAAGAATTGACAAATGGGACCTCATAAAATTGCAAAGCTTCTGTAAGGCAAAGGACATTGTCAATAAGACAAAACGTCAACCAACAGATTGGGGAAAGATCTTAACCAATCCTACATCCGATAGAGGGCTAATATCCAAGATATAAAAAGAACTCAAGAAATTATACTCCAGACAAACACATAACCCTATTAAAAAATGGGGTACAGAGCTAAACAAAGAATTCTCAACAGAGGAAACTCATATGGCTGAGAAGCACCTTAAGAAATGCTCAACATCCTTAGTCATCAGGGAAATGCAAATCAAAACAACCCTGAGACACCACCTCACACCTGTCAGAATAGCTAAGATCAAAAACTCAGGTGATAGTAGATGCTGGTGAGGATGTGGAGAAAGAGGAACACTCCTCCATTGTTGGTGGGATTGCAAGCTGGTACAACCACTCTGGAAATCAGTATGGTGGTTCCTCAGAAAACTGGGCATAGCGTTACCTGAAGATCCAGCTATACCACTCCTGGGCATATACCCAAAAGATGTTTCCACATATAACAAGGACATATGCTCCACTATGTTCATAGAAGCCCTATTTATAATAGCGAGAAGCTGGAATGAACCAAGATGTCCCTCAACAGAGGAATGGATACAAAAAATGTGGTCCATTTACACAATGGAGTATTACTCAGCTATTGAAAATAACGAATTCAAGACATTTTTATGTAAATGGATGGAACTAGAAATTATCATCCCGAGTGAGTTAATCCAATCACAAAAGAACACACATGGTATTTACTCACTGATAAGCGGATGTTAGCCCAAAAGGTTGGAATAGCAAAGAATCAACTCACATGCTACATGAAGCTCATGAAGAAGGAAGACCAAGTGGGGATGCCTCAGTTCTACTTAGAACCAGTAACAAAAATACTCAAGGGAACAAATATGGAAACAAAACATGGGACAGAAACTAAAGGAGGAGCCATCAGGAGACCATTCCACCTGGGTATCCATCCCATGTACAGTCACCTAAGCTAGACACTGATGTGAATGGCTGGAAGTGCATGCTGTCAAGAACATGATATAACTGTCTCCTTAGAGGTCTGCCAGAGACTGACACATTCAGAGGACGATGCTCACAGCTAACCACTGATATGATCAAGGGTTTCCCAATGGAGAAGTTAGAGAGAAGACTGAAGGAGCAGAAAGGTTTTGTGACCCCATGAGGAAAGCAACAATACCAACCAACCAGAGCTCCCCAGGGTCTAAACCACCAGCCTGGGAGCACATAGGGAGGGACCCATGACTCCAGCTGTATATATAGGGGAGGATGGCCTTGTTGGGCATAGGTGGGAGAGGAGATTCTTGGTCCCATGAAAAATGAACACAGAGTGGGGGGAGGATATGAGGGTGGGGAGGGGGTAGTGGGGACGGGAGGGGGTAGGTGGGGGCACAGCCTCATAGAAGCATGAGGAGTGGGGATGGGATAGGAGGTTTCAGGATGGTGGGAGGAAGTGAGGTAAGGGGATAAAATCTGAAATGTAAATATAATATCCAATAAAAAAATGTAAAAGTAAGAAAGAAAGAAAGAAAGAAAGAAAGAAAGAAAGAAAGAAAGAAAGAGAGAGAGAAAGAAAGGAAGAGAGAAAGAAAGAAAGAAGCAAAGAGGAAGCCCACCTTTATTTTGAGGCCTCTACTTGACTCAGAAAATAAGTTAACTATTAAACTTGTTTCATTTTTTAAAAGGCAATGTAATCATTCCTTCTTTGTGCTAAATATGTGTTTTCCTGAGCAGTGGAGATGTCATTCCATTTGAAGCACTGTTTGCTTAAGCTCAGAATTATCCCTGGGCAATGTATTATTGATAAATTCATTTTCTTGTATTTTACTGCTCTACATTTGCACTCCTCGGGACCCATAACCTCCACCCAGTTTCCTAAGCAAGGGTGCTCCAGTCTGCTTTGCCCAAAGAAAGCAAAATTGTTCAACTGGGTGTACTCTATGGCATTACCAGTTCCAAGGCAATTTCACTAGACTTTCTCACAGCAAAGGCATAATTGAGGTTACTTGTAGCTTTAAGGCTTGCAACATTTTAAAATTCTTATGCTTATCTGCATACATTTGCATGTGCTTAAAGCACCTCCATTCAGAAATAGAAAGGTCCACTCTGTGGAGATGAATTTGGAGTGTGGAAAAACACAATGGCTTATTTAAATGTTATTGGTCTCCACAGTCTCTGCTGACAGAAGGATCCGCTAAGGACCTTTATCTAGAATTCGCCTCAGTAAATTAGTGCTGTGCTTTTCTTCTTTTTATTGGGGAAAGGGGGGTTGGCTTGTTCCTGCTTTCTTGTGTGTGTATTGGGGTTTATTTGCACAATGAGGTAAAGACCTTAGCCAGCTAGTGTGCAAGAAATGTGCGGTGTACTATTGCAGGTCCTTCAGGAATCTCTCAAGTGTTTGAATAAATACATACCACTCCAATTTAAGAAGAGGAGGAGGAGTGGGAGAAAGAAGGAGAAGAAGAGGAGGGAGAAAAGGAAGAGCTGTTTAGTAAAAAGGCAAACATACAATGTGCAGGCACATCCAAACATTCCTGAAGACTGAGAAGGACCTTATACTTCTCTTCAGCCTAATGGGTCCTGAGCCATGGCCTTTGTCTGCTGATTAACTGCTCTGTTCATTGACCAAGCCACTAATTGCATGTTCCTTATAGTTACCATACAGTACTGTAAGAATTAATGAGACACAATTACAGCTTCCAGAATCCTCAAACCGGAGCCAAAACTGCTCAGCACTTCAAGAGAATTAGAACTCTGGAGGAAAAAAAAAGGGGGGGGGAGCCAACTGTTCACAGGAAGTAGAATGGTTTATGTTTAATTTTTTGTACTTGTCTGAAGCTGTTTCATAATTAGGCCCAAGTGGGTTAAGGTAAGAGAAAAAGAAGAACGGACTGATCCAAGAACTTATGAACTCAGCTTTCACCCAGACACAGTGATGATTGCAGGGAAAAGCACTCTACAGATGGTCCAGACACCCTGGAAACAATGAACACCCCTCACTGCTGCCAATATCCCATGAAGCAAATAACCAGTTGCCTTTTCCAAGGGGGAACCACTTTCTGGTCATTATCTTGAAATGGGTTTGACCAGCTGAAGTCAAATTCCAGGTAATACAGACATGCCTTGACTGTGGGATCTGCTATGCATAGGTTATCAGAGCATGTTTGTCACAATTTGCAGACGAATTGTAAACACCCAAAAGGCTGTTGCTCTTTGAGTAGGCCCAAAGGGAGTATGAAATTTTTCCTGCACCAGTTTTTTTTAGGATGGAAAACTATTTTCTTTTAAACTTCTGATTGTGGAAAAGCGCTAGGAAATTGTGTGTGCACTTATTAAAAGCAAGTTTCACTTTGTAGCTGAGGCTAACCTGGACCATGTTATATATCTCAGGCTGGCTTTAAACTTGGAATCCTTTTGCATTAGCCTCCCAGGGATTGCAGGCATGCATTACTGGGCCCAGTTCTCCAGGACACTTTTGACTTGTAGTTTTTTTCAAAATTTTTCATCAGATTTATTAATCTAGAAAAATTCCTCAGAGCCATAGGCAAGTATAGCTGTATGCACATGTGTTGCAGTTTTTCATATTTATCAGAAAGAAGGAGAGAACGTTGCTGTCTCCACAGAGAAGCAGCTTATAGTTGAGCATTTGGTTAGTATATGTGGAGGCTTGGGCTTCATTGCAACTACTGAAAACAAAATAAACATGACATAACAATATTAAACATTAAACAATCTTGCTATAGAAGCAAGATGGGGGCTCCATCGAACCATGCCCAGGCATTTTTGAGCATAGTCTGTTAGGCTTCAGGTCCAGAGAATCTCCATATGTCATCCGTCCCTCTAGGATGAACAACTGCTGTATCTCCTTCCTCCTTTGTGGAATTCCCTTCCTCTCCCCTGCTGTCTCCTCTACCCCATGCCTCCAGTCTGGTTTCTTCCCAAACCTACTACCTAACCCTTCCTCTTATTAAAGGGGATTTTTCCTTCCCTTGATGTCTAAGACACATGTTACTTGTACCAACTTGTACCAAACATTTGTCAACTGATCACATACCACATGAACTTTTCAGAGAATAAGTTCCTGGGTTTTAGCCTAGACTAGAAATTCCTTGTGGAATGATGAAATGATTTTATTTCCTCCCTCTAAAGCCCTGTGCCCTCCCCAATACCACTGCTTTATGGTCTTATGAACCCTGTGGAAGTTTAATAAAGAGCTTAGGGATAAAAGAAGGCATGAACAAATGAAGGATAGCTGGAATTGGAAATGGAATGCAAGCATAGGCAAGATCTGACAGTAGGTGAGTCAAACTTGACTCCTGGATTTTGTTACAAGTGGCATACACCTACAATCCCTGATCTTGAAGAAGGAGTCAAGACTAATGGACGACAAGTTCAAGGTCAACCACATCATTTTCAACTATAAACCAAGTTTGAGACCACCCTGAGCTACATGTGACCTTGCTGAAAAAAAAAACCAAACAGAATAATACCTCCTTTTTTATACCTATACTATGTATTTCTACACTTATACTCCTCAATAACAACTACAAATACAGCATTTGCCTGGCTTAGGGTAACATGAGTTGTCCAAAGATATTGAAGGCATTGAAAAGGTGCACACAGATTAGATACAAATGTTGTGCTCCCGTCTTGTAAGAAGCTCACCCATCATGAGTTCTGACATCTGAGGGAAGCCTGGCTGCAACTCCCTGTGGATACTGACAGATACGGTCATTTGCTTGCTCCTAAAATATGCATGGCCTGAAAGAAAATGTTACTGTGGCTACCGAGAATTCAAAGGACCTCACAAAAATGAGCAGAGTGCCTCCTCCACATCTCATTGACAGTGACTCATAGGACCCTGCAGAATCTGTGGTTGTCACACATTCTGCTAGTTTTCACAGCAGCGGCTCATGGTTAAGCAGCACCAGAATGCTGTGAAGAAATTCACCTACAGGCTGGAATGCAACCCACCTCAATTATCCTTCACAGCGTAATATATAAATACTCAATCTGGGCAAGAAGCAATCAAGTCAATTAAGTCTGAAATCCAACGACGTTTCAGAAAAAAAAAATTGTATATATTCTTCCCTGCCAAACACAAGTAGGAACCAGTAGATACAGGAAGAAGAAAAAGAATCTTTGGTGCTCTATAAATTCTTACAATGAATTTCCAATGTTCATCTAGATGCCCTGCATCTCGTGAGCACCATCAGAATCCTCCATCTTCTAACCACAGTGTGTCACCTATATCATCAAGTCGGTTTTCAAGGAGACTCATTAGCTGGAGGTATTCATGGAGAGGTGACAGCCCATACCAGAACAACTGTCTGTGCTGACTTTAAAAAATCAGCTTAGGACTAGAGAGGTGGCTCAGTCAGTAAATTGCTTGTCCTGCAAGCACTGAGGTTGGGTCCCTAGAACTCACATAAAATGTCCAGTTAGGTGGCATGTACTTGTGGTTCCAGGGCCAGGCAGATCCCTAGAGTTCACTGTTTAGCAAGTCTAGCCTGATCAGTGACCTCCAAGTCAGTGAGGGACCCTCTCTCAACAAACAAAGTGAGAGACAGCTCCGAGGGAGTGACACTGGGAGTTAACCTCTGCCCACTGTCTTCCACATACACACATAGTATTATACACGCAAGCGTGCGCACACACAGACAGACACACACACACACACACACACACACACACACACACACACACACACACAGTCAACTGACTTTACTTTTTTAAACTTTTATTAAAGAAAAAAATGGCAAATATACCACCACTTCTGAAGTAGTTGGATGGTAAATACACAACAAATCACAATATTAAATATTTTTACTGAAACGTGAATCCCAGAAATGTTCCGTGGTGTCATTATTTTAAGTTTCTATAATAGTGTTAGGACACAAGTAAATCTTAAACGTGAGGTGGATTTGTATCAGATTGATGTAAGCAGACAGACAACAAACATCTCGACCGATGAACAGGTGCGTCGAAGTCTGTGCATAAGCCTGTAGAGGTTAACTTGTAACTGCTATTAGCTCTGGAAATATACATATCTTTTAAGTTAGCAGTTCCACTTAGAGAGGGTTTTTTTTTCCCCCTGATGAAATAATGGTCTGAGTGTACAAAGATATTCTTTTCAACATTGGTTCTGGAAGTGAAAAAGTCATATCCCACACAGATACACAGACATCCATCAATAAGCGTGGTAAAATACCTTGTGGTTAGCTTGTAAAATACAAAATGACATAGTATAAAACCTGTTTTTACGAACATGTGTCTGTATAGATTAACCAGAAGTACACAATATAACATCAGTGGAAAAGATTGTCCAGAATATTTATGATGTATTAATATATGTCAATAATAATTGCAAGGTGACTAGTAGAGCATGTGACAAGCTAAAGGAACACATGTAGTCAGCAGTAGCTTCCCTGAAGGGATGGAAACAAAGGAGCCAAGAAGCTAACATAACCTCCTAATTCTTATGCCATATATTTCTATGTTCCTTTTAGATTTCAGTAGCAAGCTTATGTTATTTATGAAATGGGGGTGGGGTGGGGTGAAGAGTAAAGACTTAACATTCTTGAAGTTCCTTCCCAGTAAGATCAGGAGTTCTCCTTCTAGGGAACAGTAGCACAGTCCCTCTTGCATAACATGCTAAATGACATCACAGCCGCAGCCATGGCTGGACAGGCGCTAAACCCTCCAGGTTTCAATTACCTAGGTCTACTAAGTCTTGCCAGTCTACTCCTTCACACTTCACTTTAAACTGTTGCAGGGGAGGCTTGTCGCCAGACACAGAAAGAAGATGGTCATCAACTGTAGAAACAGTAGTTATGGAGAAGGTTCTAGAAACAACACTGTATCAGTTAGCTTCTCCTTACTATAGTGAAATTTCTGAGGAAAGGGAAGCAGCTTAGGGAGGAGGGTTTACTTTGGCTCGTAGTTTAAGAGTAGAGTCCAACGACAGTGGTAGGCATTTGAGGCAGCTGATCACATGACAACAGCAGTCAGGAAGCAGGAGGAAATGGATATCGGTGCTCGACTCAGGTTCTCCTTTCCATTTGGTTCAGAGATACTAGACTGTAGGTACTTTCTCCCACATTTGCAGTGAGTCTTCCTTCCTCAGCTACACCTCTCTAGAAAAACCTCAGAAATACCCAGAGCTGTGTGTCTCCATGGTGATTGGAAATCCTGTCAAGTTGACAAGATGAATCTTCACAATCACTAAAGATAAACAATCCATTCAAGAATTATGTGATAAGCTGGCCTACATACCCTGCTGTGTGAGAGGCAACCTGGGTAGAATGAGATGATGGACAGCCTGGGAGAAGACACTTCTAAAAGGCACATATGATAAAGGGCAGTTATCCAAGGTATGCAAAGAATTCTTGAAAATCAACAAGAAGAGGGAAAGCCCAAATTAAGATGAAGCAAAAACATGAACAGATAACTCACAACACAGGTGCACTCCCGGCATGCACGAGAAGGTTCAACCATGCAAGCTGTCAGGAACAGTAAAGCAAACAGCACGGATATCATCACTCAGTGAGTACCACAGATAGCAGCATATACTGATTCAGATGTGGAACAAGATAAACTCCCAACCCCTGCTGGGGAAGCTGCAAAGTAGTGTAGACCCTGGAATACAGTCAGCAATGTCCTACAAAGCCACCCAACCATACACCTCAGCATTTATCCAAATGAAGCAGAAGTTCAAGTTCATACAAAACCCAGGACTCAGACCGCTATAGTCATTTCCTTTTCATAAATTACCCAAACTTAAACACAACCAAGATATTTTATAGTATGAAAAGAAATAAACTAAAAAAAGGGGGGGAGGGTGGGTACATATTAAACGAGAGCTGGGGAAAGTGGGAGGGGGAGGATGGCATATATGATCAAGATACACTGTATTTCCAAAGAATGAATAAAATTATTTTTAAAAGAAAAGTAGCTAAACCTCGGTATGTTCAGACAATGAAAGACTGACTAACACTAAAAAGAAGTGAATGAATCATTTCTGAAAACTATAAACAAATTTAATGTGTATTTTGAAAGAACTTGGAAAGGTTCAGTTCTGTCTGATTCCAATCACACAATATTGTGAAAAGGGCAAAACTATGTAGAAAGTGAGGAGTTTAATGGTTGTCAGGACAGGAGGCAGCAGAGTGATGAAACAAGGCACAGAAGAAGACAGGACAGTCACTGTCTACTGTACAAAACAGTGACAGCAGACACATGCCATTCCATACATCTGCCAATTCACACAGCACTCCACGTGAGCCTTAATATGAGCTACAGACTTTAGCTAATGACATCAAGTGGCTGCAGGTGTACAGTGCCTAAAGCACCAAACCCGAGGTTGCTGTCTGACCCCTATATACTCACAATTATGCGCATGTGCACACACACACACACACATACACTATTGGGTAAAAGTTTTTAAAACTCATGAATGTTTGCCCCAGGCAAGATTTAAACAAAAGAAAAGAGGCATTTAAGGCCACACCATCAAATTATTGAATGTGCCATTGTATACCTAAGTGGAATCTTTAATGTTATTGAAGAAAAATACTTGTGTTCATATATAATTTACTATCCAGTGCAGTGTCCTTTGGTATCCATGTGGACAGCACAGCCAGCTTCCTTCAAGATTCCTAAAGCTCCAACAGCACACATGACGTCATTGCCATAACTGATCCAGTTCCAAAGTTCACTTTCCAGTCCTTACTCACAGCTGTCTTCCTTCTGAACATGTCTCCTGTTTTTACTACATGTCTCTCATAATTTCTTTTACTATCAATTTTGAATATTCTTACAATATTCCCATCTCCAAAACCAATTTATATACCAGTGGATAAATAAAGGTGCTTTCTACCAAAGCCTGATGATCGGATTTCAATTTTCCAGGACCCATGTAATAGAAAGAGAGAAGCAAATCTCACAGGTCGCCAACTGACCTCTACATGTACACTTAAAATAAGTAAATAAGTGTCATTTTTTAACTTAGAAAAAATGAAAGCATAGTTAATCTTGATTTTCCTGGATAAGATCACTTCTAACCATGTCTCAAGGCCAAGTCTTTCCAAAATATAGTCTGTATGAATAGTGTTTATTTCCAGTAAGTTGATGTCTTCCCCACACCATGGTAACTCCCCTGGCAATGTCATGTGATCAAGTCAAATCACCATCTCCTGTGTCCTCCTCGATTCCAGTAGTACTTAGCCCTCCTGACCGTTCTTTTCTGGGAATATATTCCTCATGATGACTGTCTCTCCTGACTCTCCCGCTTTCATGTCTGAATTCAGGCTCAGTTTCATTTATAATATTTTCCTTATCTTCTTATATATCTGACAGAATGGCCTGCCTGTGAATATGCTACCTACACCAGGAGAGAAGGGCTTTAAAATGGTGATATTGCTGTGAGAATATAGCAAATCTCATTCAGCATGGTGGTACATAGTGTGATCCCAAAATTCAAGAAGCTGAAAGAGAACATTGAGAACTTCAAGAACTGCCTGAGCTACATAGAGAACCCCTGTCATAAAATATATAGATAGATGATAGATAGATAGATAGATAGATAGATAGATAGATAGATAGATAGATAGATGAAGAATAATAGTAGATCCATTGATTTGGTAGGTCATATGCAATAATGAAGTAATTCACTTTTAAAATAGTGAGTCCTTAGGGTTTGGAGAGATGACTCAGTGGTTAAGAACACTTGCTTTTCTTACAGGAACCTGAATTCAATTCTCAACATAAAGTTTGAAGCTCTCAACTGCCTGTAGCTGAAGTTTCAGGAGACCTGATACTCTCTTCTGGCATCTACAGTCACGTAATGCACATTGAGTCATGCAGGCACAAGCACGCACACACACACACACACACACACACACACACACACACACACACAGAGAGAGAGAGAGAGAGAGTCATACAAGAAAATTAACAAATAAACACATAAAACTTAAAAAGCATGAAGTCTCTAAAATCTACAAAAGAAAATCATGTAATTTTATATTTTATATCTTTGCTATTTCAATAACTATAATATTGACATTATTTCTACTTCTTCTACTAGTTTCTACACTTGTTCTATAGTCTACAGGAGAATCAGAATGCACTTAAATTTTGCTGTGGCTGCTAATTTACTTCATTAATGTGGGCATCAGGATTGTGTGGCTACTAGATAGGGCTGCATTGTACTTTGTATCTTTTGTCACTTTATCCACAATAAACATATCATCACCTGCACCTGTGTAGAGATGTGCTCTAGTTACACGATTGCACAGTAATCAGCTTTGACAGGTGTTTGGTTCAGTGTCAGAGGCATGTACACAATCATACAACAACATAATCACAAAACACAGGGGGCCTAGAAGAGGCAATGTCTTTTGTGTAGAGAAGCCTGACACTTGGTTAAATACTCTGGTGCCTGGCCTGCTCTAAAGAACACCTCTGAGAGTGACTGGGGCTGACTTATCTGAGATGGTCTTAGCATCGACAGTGTTCCTTTCCAGGGAGCTTCTCCTTCTCCACAACCTGACTAAGGGTAGCAAGAGACCAGAAAAGTTTCCCAGGCTTAGGCCAGGAGTGAGAGCTGTCAACGCTGCCTCTGCTCATCAGAAGTCACAAAGCCAGACCAGGTCTAAAGATGCAGAGATCTCATGCTTAGAGTAGCTGCTAGGCCACTGTGCCCAGGTCTTGCAGAGAGGGGAAGGGAATACTGAGGTCACTTATGGAACCAATTTATCACTATTTAAATTAATTTTATATGCTATCACTACAGGTACTCAGTGAGTGTTTTAAATATGTAAATACTTAAGGTTGTAAATACAAACCAGTAAATATATTGTTTTCACTACAGACACACAACAGGTATCTATTACATGCTTAAAATCATAGATATAGATATAGATATAGATATAGATATAGATATAGATATAGAT
>JANHMN010000006.1:65793627-65819562 GCA_030674055.1 Rhabdomys pumilio
ATATAGATATAGATATAGATATAGATATAGATATAGATATAGATATATGAATATGGGATTAAGCCCAAAAGTTTTTATTATTTCAAGTAGAGATCAGATCATTTCGGCATGTCTGCCAAACCAGTAACACACTGTAATAATTCAGTGTTTTTCCTGTTTATTCACTTTGAAGTTATTTTAATGAATATATGACAAAGTATCTGTTTTGTTTGTTTTTTATTATTGTTGTGGTGGTGGTGGTTGTTGTTTCAGAAAAGACTCAGAATGTATTCTGTCACTAATTCACCCACTAGTAGGGTCTGATTTTTCAGTAATCTATGTAAGTAGATAAATACCATTTTAACATTTTTTAATATTCTAAATTATTTAAACATTTTAAATTATCTTAATATGTATATGTGCCTCTGTGTGTGTGTGTGTGTGTGTGTGTGTGTGTGTGTGTGTGTGTATGTGTGTGTCTGTGTGAGTGCATTCTTGTGAGAATGTGTGGTTTGTATGTTCCACAGAATGCATGGAAGGTTCAGCTTTAGGTACCTTTTCTTATCTTCCACCTTGCATGACACAGTGTCTTTTTGTGGTTCATTTCTGTGTAAACCACAACCTTCTGGAGAGTTTCCTGTATCTGCCTTCCTTGCCAAAGGAGCTGTCAAATTACAGACATGCACTAACACATCTGGATTTACAAAAACGCTGAAATCCAAAGTTAAATTTCTCAACCCTTGCACAGCAAACACTTTGCCATTGAATCTTCTATGCAAATAACTGTATTTTGAACAGATCAAAAATATAATTTAATCCAACAAAAATAGGCAGAGCCGATGCTTTATCTCAAATGTATTTATTATAGTACAATACACATTACTGATGCGATTTGCACGTGCCTTTAAAATGCACAGTAATTATGAGAACACAATGAACAACAACAATGAAGAGCAAACAAACACTCAACAGTTATGGTCCTGGCTCAATAAGTTGTGTGCATTTCAAAACTACCATCTTATAGAGACAATATAAGGTGGGAAGACTGTCACCATATACTAATTGAATAAACTAAGATTATTAAAACAGATTTTGTGGAGGCTAGTATTTGATGATAAATAGCTAGGTTCACGTGAACTGCCTGTGCAAGCATTAAGTGGCTTCTGGAATCTTAAGGAGACCTCAGTTTATCTCTGAGTGTGTGGGTTGTATATGATACTCTGTGTCTCTGCATACACACACACACACACACACACACACACACACACACACACATATATATATATATATATATATATATATATATATATATATATATATATCCAAATTTTATGAATGTTTAACTGCACACTGCACATAAGTGTTCTAAAAAATAGATGCAGGGGAGAGGGGGGAGGGGGCTGGAGAGATGTCTCCATGGTTAAGAACACACACCACTCTTACAGAGAAATTGAGTTTGGTACCCAGCACACAACAACCTGTAACTTCAGCTTCAGGTGATCCAAAACCTTCATTGGGCTTTGTGAGTACTGCACTAATTTGCATAAACCTGCACACATGCACATACACACAACTAAAAATAAAAACAAATATTTAGAAAAAAAGGATGTCTTCCCCACATGGGAATAAAATTGAAAGCTTTGGTTGAACTACATTATTGCCTCACTCCAGATTATATGTAATAGAAGTACATTCATGACGTACATATTCATTAACAAATATAAAGCTACACAAAGACATGAGGGCAAAGCCCTGAGTTGAAGCCTTTGGCAACAAATCATAAAAGCTATCTTTTGTCTAGAAAATTAAAAATTGGTGGCATCTGTCTAAAGAGCACTCAACTCCCACTCCAGTCAAGGCTCTTTCTGTCACTTGTATAACTCAGATGACACAGAGACATGCTAAAAGCTTTTCCTCTTGTCAGAGTAGCACAAATGTAAACAATGGGAAAGGTCCATCAGTTAGTTTAATCTAAACAAACAAAAAAAAATAAGAATTCAGTCTTGTTTTACTTTTCCCCTGAAGATAGACTCATAATTAAACTTTTCACCTTTCCAAATTACTCAGTCTGTTTCCTGCACGGTGGGTGGTTTGACTAGACATTCTGACCAGAACAATGTAAGAAGTCTCTTTCTGAGTAGAATTTACAACTAAATTTAACCAGGCATATTTTAATAAGATTAGCATATCTTTTTCTTTCACTACCAAGTATCTTATAATTAATTGAATTTAGACAGCATATTGTTTTATCAGAAGTAGAATTTGATGTCCTCATTTCCATATTTATTGATGTCACATGTAGAGGTAAGTCTAAGTAAACCTAACTATGTCAACCTGGACAGATCTCAAGTACAAGGCTTTGCTGACATAACTAGGAAGCTGCAGCACACACAGCAGCTTTAATCAAGGTCACCACAGCTTTTGCTGGGGACAGATTAAAATAGGACTGTCTTTGAACAACTGTCAAACAACTTTGCCCACCAGTTAGTCTCAACATTTGAAAGAACCATGGCATCTCCTCCTCAAAATGTCTAGAATGAAAAGATACTTCAGAATCCAATAGCCAGATGAAAACTGTCAAAGTAAGCAAATCAATAGATCTTGTTTTCAAAGAGTTTAAAATCAGCCCCAAATCTTTAAGGGCATCTTAGAAATGAGTTTTTACTTTGTTTTGTTTATATGTAAGTGTGTGTATGTGTGTGTGTGTGTGTGTGTGTGTGTGTGTGTGTGTGTGTGTCCATCCATCACATAAATTTCAGGTATCAGGCTCCTTTACACATAAAACCATTCATTGGACCCAAGAACAGGTTTTAATAGACCATAGAACTAAATCCCAAGAGACCAAAAAGATGAACCTTTTTCATCATGGCAAAAGGTTATTCAGTGACTGAGAACTACATTGGAGTGGGAAAAACTAACTTGGCAAATTAGTAAGTTCCTCACAAGCTGTGAATGTAGCCATGGGTGGCTGAATGGATGGACAGTGTTTGCCAAAGGAAATGACAAAACTCGGTGGAGGGACCTCTCTTTATTGGGCTAACACTACAAAGACACATAGAAATCTTCTCCCCTTTTTCCCAAAGCTAATTAGCAGTGTGCTACATCTAAATAAGGCCACAGAGAGGTAAACGGAAGTGAAGATATTAGAACCTGAAAGCTCTCACTCATAACTAGTTGTGTCAACAATACAGTTTTTAAGATAATGAAAGAAGATCAGAGAAGTCAAAATCAGTGTTTCCTGTAGTCCATCAGTATCACATTATTAGATGAAATGGCCATACAGATGTGGAACTAAAGTCTACCAAAATAAAGTAGAAAATCATCTATGCTGAATAAAAATCCACACCCATTTGCAGCAAGAAACCTCTCAGAAACAAGTCAATATCTATTGAACCTTCCAGTGACAGGATGGCTGGAATCATTAAGTCATGTTCATTTACTTGAAATAAAAATGTAGCTATGAATATTTCTATATTAATGTTAATTTTGATTAGAGACTTTTCTGCTCCTGACAGCTTCCTGTCTTGGATTCTAAGAAGAAATTGAGCATCCTTGGAGTTACTCCAGTTGTGTGGAGACAGCCACTAGGCAAGAATTGCCTCTTTCCATCTACAGACAAATTACTGTTCAGAAAAGGACACACTTGCATAATAGACAACTGATTATATCTGCCTAGACAGAGTAACCAGCCCTTAATAATTCTGCATCACTAAGTCTGTCAGATGAGTTTTGGCCAGAAGGCTGAAGATTTGATGCTCCAACGTTCTGTAGTATAGGAACTGTCCAGGTGTTCAGCGGTATCTATAAATTAGCTGTTTTAGAAGCTATGCTTAGTGCTTCCCATAACTTCAGTTAACTCAGTCATTCTGGATTTCTGACAGGGTTGAAAAGCTATAGTCTCATAGCCAATCCTGGCTATTTACTTTGAGAGAAAAGATCTGAGTGGAGGGTTTTCAAGCTGACATTCATCCTAAAGTCAAGAAAAAAACCAGGTTCAAAACTAAGTGTTTTAGTCAAGAGAGACGACAGAGGTTTTGGTTAGTCAACAAAATGATGGACTGTGTATTAAGACTATCTTGTACCTCACTGGTACAAATAGGAATAATTATGCTCTAATTGTATTTTGAGAGAAAAGTTTTATTTTAACAGGAAGGGTGATATGTAGGAGGAGCTAAGGGGGAAGGAGCACCAAGAGGAAGAGATAGAGTAAGGAGAGGAGAAGATGAAGTAGAGGAGAAGCTAGGTGATGAGAGAGAGAGAAAGAGAGAGAAAGAGAGAGGGGGCATGAAGGCAGATGTTCACATGTCTCCACCAGTCAAAGATAGTTTATATATCTAGGTTGGGTATTGGGTTACACTTCTGATTGAGCATTACCATACTTATAAAGCCTTTGATTAACATTTAAAAAAATTGTATAAAAGCAAAAAGGGAAAGGGGGCACGGGATAGGGGTTTTCTAGGGAGGGGAAATGGGGAAAGGAGATGGCATCTGAAATGTAAATAAAATATCCAATTTAAAAAAAATGTAGCTATGATATAAATCCCATTCACTTAGAAAAAACTTGTACTTATTAATTAGGAATGTAGTGTGTGTGTGTGTGTGTGTGTGTGTGTGTGTGTGTGTTAATCTAGAAAGTATTTTGAGAAATTCTACTGTCTGAACCTTACATATCCAGGATGTCCTGTCAGAAAAAAAAAATCGTTTTCTGCTCCTGCCATAACCATCTATGTGAAGATCATACTGAGTCCTACGCATCTTCCTTAAGTAGCACTACCCACCACCTTGGCCCCAGCCCTGCTCCTTGGAGACCATTGTAGGACCCTGTGACCTTACACAGATTTCAGAGGATTTTCAGCAAGAACCAGCTCTTCAGAAGGTGTGGTGGTTTGAATACATTTGGCCATCATATACTCATGTGTTTCAATTCTTGACCCATGAAAAGTGGCACTATTAGGGGATGTGGCCTTCTTGGGGTAGGTGTAGACTTTTTGAAGGAAGTGTTATCACTGTGTGAGTGGGCTTTGAGGTCTTTCTACTCAAGCTCTGCCAAGTGGGGAAGAGACCCTCCTCCTAGCTCCCTGAAGAAGCCAGTCTCTCCTGACTGCCTTTGGATCAAGATGTAGAGCTCTCAGTTCCTTCTCCAGTACTATGTCTGCCTGCAGGCTGTCATGCTTCCCACCATGATGATAATAGACTGAATCTCTGAAACTGTAAGTCAGCCTCAATTAAATGTTGTCTTTTATAAGAGTTGCCTTGGTCATGATGTTTCTTTATAGCAATGAAACCCTAATTAAGACAGAAGTTGGTACCAGCGACTAGGGTACTGCTAGGATAGGTCTAACCATAGTTTTGTTTGGAGGAATGGATATTTTAGAATTTGAGTTAGTAAAGCAGTGGAATGCTTTAACTGGAGTCTAATGGACCATATTAGCAAGAAAATGGAAGACAGTGGTACTGAGGGGGATTTGAAGTTTGAGGGTCTAGCTCAAGAGATATGTGAGGAGAATTTTAGTACATTGCCTAGAGATTATTCTTGTGATATTTGGAGGGAAGAGATTAGCTGCCTTTTGCCCTTGTCTGAAGAGTCCGAGGCTAAATCTAAAGAACCTGAGACTAAAGAGATTTAGATTAACTATATTGGCCAAATAGTCCCCAAAGTCTATTCTGTGGTTCACTCTTATGAAGAGCATTTTGATTAAATGTAGCAAACTGAGAAAAAAATTCCAAATGTGTAGTTAAAAGATTAAAGGGAAGTAGAATGGAGCTAAATCCTGTGTTCAAGGATATTAAAAAGAATTAAGGAACTGGTGACCTCTAGACAATATCCCAACCAAATAAGCTTATTATTTATGGGTTTGCACTTGAACAAGGGATAGTTATATGATGTTAGGCAATAATAAGATCTGGTTATTGTTCTCATTTGGACATAAGGACATATGATTATATGTCAAATTGACAAGGGATAGCTTGTGGTGGTTATTCTTGGTTTTTGGCTTCACTATATCTGGAATGAACTATAACACAAAACTTATAAAGATCCTGTAAAAATAAATTTTTAAAAATGTAGGTCTAGGTGCACTCAAGATACAGAGGCATGCAGTCTCTGAGTTCAAGTCAGCCTGGTCCAGAATGGCTAAGCTTAGTCATTGAAGGAAGTGGCTGAAAAGGAAAACTGATGAAGATGTAGTAGAATAAGTGTGCCATGGTCTAGCTTCAGTAAGTAGAACTCAGCAGCTTCTGCCACATGGCTCTGGCTTAGGATCATGAATAGAAGGGGTTGCTAGGACAACTGATGCCAGTTAGCTGGAGATAAGACATTACTGGTGATTGAGTGGTGATTGAGAGAAGATTTCACTCAAGTGAAATCTTCTGGGTAGTATTTTCTGAGAGAACAGAGAAGCTGTTTTCCAGAGATAGACATTGTGCTAGCAGCCAGACTTGGTAATGTATAAGAATCACCTAGATGGTACTGGTTTTAAAGACATGAAGGGATCATGGATAGCAGCTGATGCTTAACACTGTGAGATTGGTGCAGCCTCCATGTCAGTTACTGAGGCCCAGTACTGAAGGGATCATACAAAGAAGTTGATGCTTGGCAACATGATGAAAGTGCAGCCTAGTTGCACCAGAAGACTTCACTGTATTGGAGATGCTAGATCCATGGGATGACCTCCAAGAGCAGTCACAACAGTGGAATAGACTCACCCAAATCCTATACAACTGCAGATGGCAGAGCTGGAGAAGTGACCCAAGCCCTTTGGAAAAGCCCAGAAGATCATGTGTGGATATCAAAAATTGGAACAAGAAGCTGTGAAATTGGAGTTTCTTTGGATACCCCAAGATGTAAGAGATGCCAGAGCCATGGGATACCTGCTGAGGAAAGCTGCTAATAGGGAGTAAAACCAGCCCAAGAGAAAGAGCTGTGTTGCAGTCAACAAAGCTGAGAGGGATTGGACACCACATATGGAGATGAAGAGTTTATAGTTTTCCACCTTATTTTTCCATCTTGCTTTGGTCCAGTATGACATTTGAGAATGGTAATATATATCCTGTGTGATGTTTAAGTATGAGATCTGCTTTTTTATTTTGACTTTATAGAGAATTATCGTTAAGAGCCAGCATGAATCTCAAGAGACATTGAACATTATTAAGACTGTAATAGACTTTGGGGACTTTTGAAGTTGGACTAAATGCACTTTGTATTATATTATGGCTACAAGCCGATGGAAGCTAGGGAGTGCAATGTGGTGGATTGAATCGATTTGGCCCCATGGACACATGTGTTTGAATCCTTGGCCAATGGAAAGTGGCACTTTTAGGAGGTGTAGCCTTATTGGAGTAGGTGTGGCCTTGTTAGAGGAAGTGTATCATTGTAGAGGTAGACTTTGAGTTCTATATGCTCAAACTCTGCCCAATGTGGAAAGATGCCCTCCTTCTGGCTGCCTGCAGGAGATAGTCTTCTTGCTGCCTTTGGATCATGGTATAGAACTCTCAGCTCCCGCTCCAGTACCACGTCTTCCTGCATGCTGCAATGCTTCCCACCCTGATGATAATAGATAGAACCTCTGAAACAAGGTTAGCCAGCTCCAAAACAATGTTGTCCTTTGTAAGCATTTCCTTGGTCATGGTGTCTCTTTACAGCAATGAAACTCTAACTAAGGCAGAAGGTTTGCAACCAACCAGAATGCACAGAATTTGAATCTATAGAGTACTCAGCTCCAAATGGAGCATCTATATTAGATCTCTTTCTCCCAAGGCTCAGGGATCATCAGGAAAGAGTGGATGGAAACATTAAGACCCAGGGGTAGTAAATAACTACAACAAAGAATTGCTGCCCACAGTCCAGAGACGCTACACATACGAATTCACAGTGGCTGTGACTGCTTGCAAAGACCTGGGCAAATTCAAGCTAGCTAAAATTCTACCATGGATGAGACAAGGGATCGCATAGTCCCAACCCAAACTGAAGAGCTATTGAAAATTAATGGCTTCAGTTTTCTCCAGAGCTGTGACCCCTGAGATGGCACCTATACCCCTAATGAATAGCTCTACACCCATGCATGTGTGAGCACCACCAAGTAGACACTGTAGGGAAAAATTTCAGAAGAGGGAATGGGTGATAGATTTAATCAAAACATATTATATACATTATCTCAGTGTTCTATTGCTGTGAAAAGACACCATGACCATAACAACACTTATAAAAGAGAGCATTTAATTAGGGTTTGTTTACATTCAGAGGTTCAGTTCATTATTGTCGTGGTGGTAAGCATGGTGGCATGCAAGCACACATGGTGCTGGAGAGGTAGCTGAGAATTCTATATCCAGATCAGCAGGCAAAGAGAAGAGAGAGAAACAGGGCTTGGCTTGAACATTTGAAATCTCAAAGCCCCTACTTCCTCCAACAAGGCTACAGCTACTCCGACAATGTCACATCTCCTAATCTTTGTCAAACAGCACCACTCCCTAATGACCAACTACTCAAATCTGTGAGCCTGTGGGGGCCTTTCTCATTCAAACTACCACATACACATATAAAATTCTCAAACAATGAAAACAGTTTTTAAATCTTCAGTTTACACATGAAAGAGGATGTGTTGTGTTTCAAAGGCTTTTATATTAAACTTTACTTTGTCACAGCAGTTTTAGATTTTTCCCTTTGAAGCAACAATATAATAATATACTTTACATAAGCACACTAACTTGGTGCAGATATCAAGCATCAACAAGACAAACCATCAGGTCATCTTCAGTTAGCATCAGTGCTTTCCAAGATGCACAGCTCTAACTGCGTTTCGGAAGGCACTGATGAAGTGCCTTTTGCCTCCCTTTCTGTAAATGGCATGGACATAGCAAAGACGTATCTGTAGTATTTTTCCTAGCCTTACCCCTTTCCCATGAGCCACAAAATGTTGGGACAAACAGAAAATATAATAATTAAACTGTCAGTCAGTTCCCATATTGAATTTTTTGAAAGATAATGATTTAAGCTGGAATGAACATGAAAAGGCAATAATTTTATTTGCATTGGTCTCAACTATAAATTTCAGAATCTGAGTTTTCACAAAAAAGAGGGTGCTAACAAATTCAAACTGTATTAAAACTATTGTGGAGGGAAGATACCACACTTTTAAACTATTGAGGAGGGAGAATACCACACCTTTAAACTCTTGTATAGAGAGAGTGCCACACCTTTAAACTCTGTGGAGGGAGGGTGCCACACCTTTAGGGATAATGTTTATAGGCAGGGCACTGGTACTGATGTTTGAATTCTGCTAGTTGGTCTTTTGGGCCTCTTCGTGTCTGAACTAAATGATGTGTTTTTATGAGGATAAATTCCAGAAGTCTACCCTTATTTGGACCCACTTTACTAAACTTTGAAAACTCTTTCAAGCAGTGCATATAACTGCAAGCTTGTGTCTTCCTGATCAAACATTATGTGGTCTCCTGTTTGCTAAAGAAAAGGCTGAAACCAGAGCCTGAGAAATAAACCAAGTTCTTCCTTTACTGTAGTTTGAATTTAAATTTTATTTAAGCACATGACATGTCATTGCATCTATTTTCATAAAAAAAATATATATACCAAAAAGCTCAAACAGCTTTCCAGTTTTGGCAATCACTTAACACAGAACCTTCATTTTGTGTGTTTTTATTTTTATTTGTGTACGTGTGTGTGTGTGTGTGTGTGTGTGTGTGTGTGTGTGTGTGTGTGTGAAAGGCTCTTACTATGTACCCTTGACTGCCTTGGTATTTACTGTGTAAAACAGGCTAATCTCACATTGACAGGGATTCCCTTGCCTCTGCCTCTCAAATTCTGGAATTAAAAGTATGTGCGACCATGCCCAACTCAGCCCAGCCCTATCTATGAAGGAAACGCTTATATGCCCTCATATAACATACAACATGCCTGGGAAGTCCTAGGCATTTAAGTTTTGCATATGTGTTGCCATGTATGGAATGTACAGAATCTAAAATGAACTTTTTTCATGTAAAAAAAAAAAAAAAGTTAAAGTCAGGCTAGAGGGATGGCTCAGCAGCCAAGCTGTTCTTCCGAAGGACCAGAGTTTAGATCCTAGCACCACATTAGACAGCTTACAGTTATCTGTAGCTCCACCTCCAGTGGAATCCAATACCTGTAGGCACTTGCATTCATATGCACATACCTGCACATATACACAAAATTAAAAATATATGTTAAAGTCTTTGTAGGAATCCATTCTGTCTGCTTCATGTGCTCACCAACACAGATGTTTTGTTGGCATTGCTACAGATTCTCAGTAACACATACTAGCATTTCTCCAGTTAAGAGAGACACTGATATAAACCTTGTAAGTGTTGCTTCTTTCTTTATTCCCCTCTTCCTTCTCTTTATTTCTGCTTATTTTTATTTTTTAAGATTACTGATTTTGTTAGTGTGTGTGTGTGTGTGTGTGTGTGTGTGTGTGTGTGTGTGTGTGTAATTTCCATGTATATATGTGCACCACATATGTATCTGGTATCCCTGGAGTTCAAAAGAGAGTACTGGACCCCCTGAAAATGGAGTCGCACACAGCTATGAGCTACCATCTGGGTTCTGGAAATTAAACCTTGGTCTTCTGCAGAAGCAATCCCTGCTCTTACCCACTGATCTAACCCTCCTTTTTTTTTCCTTTTTCTGACATAGGCTCATTACTGTGTACCTCAGGCTGACCTCCAACATTTATCGTGTGTATTTAAGAGTGGTGTTCAGACCATCCTGCATCTACCTCCAAAGTGCCTGGATTACAAGTGTGTGCCACTGCACTGAGTTTGTGCAGTTGTGGGAACTGAACTGCTTTTGTGTGTGCTAGTCAAATTTTCTACCAGTTAACTACATCACTGGCCCATCTCCTTGTCTATGTCTATCACACATAAGTGCAAGGAAGGAGCCACTACTACAGACATCGAGGATGTATATTTTATGTCATAGTGCATGAGAACAATGCAAAGGAATGTTCTTTGTAGCTGTCCATACATTCATCAATGTAGCTTTCTAGTGTTCCATCCCATCAGCCTTCTGGGTTTATCCTTGCCTCACAGGTTCTAACAACACAAAGGAAAAAGTGCACCCAGACTACAGGCATGCAGGAATGGGCTCTCTCTGTTTTCTCCATCCTGCTGAACTGTTCTCCTCTCTTGGGGACATCTTTTCTTCCTTATCCTCTCTCAAAATAGAGACCAATAGTTGAGAAGTCTATTCACCCCAGCTACCTTGGGAAAAGAACTTGAAGTCAGCAGTGGAGAAAAACTTTTGATATCTCAGCTATGCATCTGTATAAGAATACAAGCTTTCATATGAAACTTGTAACCAGGCTACCTACTCATACTTGGCATGGGATCTCAGAACAGAGCAGTCTCTAAGTAGGAACTTCAAGGCCTATGCTAGAACATAGATTTGACAACCATATTTTATAGATATTAAGGATTTTATGGACAGAGAAGTTGAAACAAATCACTAGAATTTTACTTTTAATATGATCCTAAGTATTTCAAATATTTATAAATACATTAAGAAGAGAAAACTCCAGCATTCTCAGGGAGGCTACAGAGAGGCAGAACAAGATAATGCAAAATTATTCATAGAATCCATCCAACACCTTAAAGATCAAGAGAGAAATGCAATGGGGACCAACACTCAGAGACAGAGAAATATCCAGCAGCTAAGGAGAAGCTGGAATTCAAAAAGACTAATGGGAAGGGAGGTGTGTGTGCCTCTGTGTGTGTGTGTGTGTGTGTGTGTGTGTGTGTGTGTGTGTGTGTGTGGTGCGTGCTGCGTGAGTGTGCACACTGGTGTGCACATGTGTGTGTAAAAATGTCACAATGAAGTTCATTTTATTGTATTAATAAAAGGGTATTAATTTTAAAAGTCTCTGGGGCTGAAGATATAGTTCAGTTAGTAAAGATACCTAGCATCCACAAAGGCCTTTAGGTTCATACCCAGCATCACACAAAAGTAAAATGGTAGCACACAGCTATTATGCCAGCATTCAGGAGGCAGAGACTAGAGAATCAGAAATTCAAGTAGTCATCGAACACATAGTGAATTTAAAACCAGCTTGAGATACATGGCACCTGTCTCAAATAAAACCTAGATAACATAAATGCATTTCTTAAACTTGCTGTTAACCTGAACAGAGGGCATTGATAATGATTGATAATGGCTTATTTTTAATTAGTTTTGTTACTTAACAATTATATATATATATATATATATATATATATATATATATATATGATTTATTCTGATTATCTCCTCTCATCTCCTTCCCTCCCTATCAATTCCCGTCTTCATCCCTTTTCATCTAGCTCCTCCCAGATTCGTGACTTTTGATTTTGTTTTGTGACCCATTTAGTTTAACTAGATTCATTAGTGTGGCCATCAGATTGAAACTGCTCATTGGAACATAGTAGGGTCACCAGTAGGTACTCAGCTGAACACAATGACTCCCCTTGTCCTTGAATATATCAGCAGCAAATAGTTCAGAGTGTGAGGTGGGGCCTCCTGAACTTTCTCTACTCAAGCCTTACTGTTGACAGGTCTATTTTTGTGCAGCCCCAGTATACATTCTTTCCATTTCCTCTCCTGCAACATTTCCTGAGCCTTAAGAGGATGACATAAATGCCTTGTTTAAGACATCACTTGCCAATTATTCTCAGCATCTTGTAGAGCCACGAGTCTCTGCACTGACTACTATTCACGGAAAAGAAAGGCTCCTCTGATTAAAATTGAGAATAGCATCTGTCTATAGGTATAAATGTAGATATTAGGAAGGCATTTGATGCTATCAGTTTAGCTGAATAACATTTAATTTCTACATACATAGGATCTATGACTGTGGACTTTGAGTGGTTTTTCTCCTCTGGATTAGGCCTCAAATTCAGCAAGAGAATGATTGGTGTCTTAGTCACTTTTCTAATGCTTGATAAAACACCATGACCAAGGAAATGAAAGAGGACAAATGACTTACTTAATTAGGTTATAGTTCCAGAGAGTTAGAGTCCATAACAGCATAGGAAAGCCATGAAAATAGGAACAGCTGAGAGCTCACACCACAAACTGTAAGCAGGAGGCAGAGAAAACTAGCTCAAACTAAGGTCTGTGGAAATCTCAAAGCCCGCTCTCATCTCATGGACTGGAGGGATGGCTCAGGAGTTAAAACCATTTGCTGCTTTTACATAGGACCTCAGTCTGATTCCCAACACCTGTGTGGTAGTACACAAGCATCCTTAACCCGGGTTCCAGGATATCTGGTTCCCACTCGTATTCTCTATGGACACCAAAACAACCTGCCCATAGTGACACGCTTCTTCCAACAAGGCACTTGATCTTTCCCAATCAATTCACACACCAGGGACCAAGTATTTAAACATCTGATCCTAATGGGGGTCATTTTTATTCAAACCACTACAGTTGGTTAATCCTATACCACTAGGCCACCATTTCACAACGGATGCACATTTCTTGGCAGTTTGGTCTCATAGATCATAGGCTTCACAATTGGAAAGATCATTGATAACTTTTCTCTTCTGGCAACTTAGTACCTTCTATCACTATAAAATCTAGCCAACAGGAAAGTTCATTTGTATTTTAATTTCTCTCCATCATGCAGCCAAGGTATGTGGTGTCTTTGTAAAAGTTGTTTGATCCAGTTCTTGAGGAAAATCAAGAGAAATGGCGAAATCTTGTATTGTTTTAGAGCCCTCTGAAGTCTTTCTAGGCAGCAACTCGTAAAGAGAAATTCTACTACTGCTGCTAGAGTTTTTGTTTTGAATAATCCACAATTTCTAGGAACGGGTTTTCTGGTTTTGAGGGGTGGGGTTGTTTTATTTTGTTTTTGTTTTTTTCCAATCCTACAAGCTATCACCCTTCAAACTTTTTTTAAGAAAATATGTAAATTTTTCTTTTTTAAATTTGTAAACAAAAGAGTGAGTTTTCATATCTTTTTTATTCCCTTTCATTTTGGTCATCCTTTTCTTCTATCACTCCTTCTCCTTACTCTTCTCCCCTAACCATTCTTCTCCTTTTACATTACTTGTATTCTGTTTACATCCATTTCTTGATGCACTGTCCCTCACGGTCTTTTTGTAGTTTCTTGGCCTCCACAGCACTCTGGTAAGTTGAATACCCAAAATTAGTGATTCAAAGTTAGGATACACATATAATAGAAAATATATGGTATTTGTTTTCCTTGGCTTGGGTTATTTCATTCAGTACATTTTTCTCAAGTTCCATCCATTTAGCTACAAAGGTCATGAATGAATGAAAATTCATTCTTTGCTACAGAATAAAATTACTTATGTACACATACTGTATTTTTATTGTCTGTTGATTAAATGATGGACATCTGGGCTTATTCTATTCCCTGGCTATTGTGAATAGAGCGGCAAAGAACATGGGTGAGCACACGTAGCAGGATATGGAGTCTTTTGTGTATATGCACTGCGGTACAGATGAATCATGTGCTAGTTCCATTTTGAGCTTTCTGAGGCCTTTCTAAACTGATTTCCATAGTGGCTACACTAACAATGAATAAAGATTCCCCTTACCCCATATTCTTTTGATTTCTTGATGATCACCAGTCTAAACTGGATGATTGAGATAGAATCTTAAAGTTGTTTTAACTTCCCTCAGAGCTTTCATCTTCTCCTTTTGTCTTGCTACTCTAAGATTTCTAACATTGTAATGAACAGGAATGTAAAGAATAAACAGCCTGTCTTGCTCCTGAATTAATGGGACTGTGTTGAATTTCAGTACATTAGGATGATGTTTGGCTATGGGTTTGTCATACATAGCCTTATGATGAAATGCATTCCTTCTATGTAGTGTGTGGTTTTTGCTATCCCACTTTAACCTCCAGGCAGCCCATGCTACCAGCCCCTCCCAGGTTCCCTCAGATCAGCAGATGAAAAACAAAATGTACATTAGCTTATTTTTTTTAACCTGTCTTATTGGCTCAATTGTTGAGTGCTTCTAATCTTCCATGGCTAGCATGCCCTTTCCAATACTCTTATCACCCTAAATCTGCCCTCAACTTCAGTTGCTCAGTTATCTTCTCCCTGTTTAGCAACCCAAAACTGCCCTCAGCTTTAGTTGCTCTCCCACCTGGAGAAGCAGCTTATGGTCTCTCTGCCTGAAATCTCACATGGCTGGTCACCTTTTTTTCCCTCTAAAGCCTGGTGAAATCTCTCTTCCTCTCCCTACATTGCTTATCCTGCCTGTGGGGACCCAGAAGGTCTGCCTCTTTTCTTCCACTAAGCAATTAGCTCCTGGCATCTTTATTGATCAATCAAGAACCAATTAGGAAATAAGACCTTAGCACCAGACTCACCCCCCTACATTTTTAATTTCTCTCTCTCTAGAACTTTTGTCATGAAAGGATGTTAGATTTTGTCAAAGGTCTGCATCTGTTGAAAATTATCGTGTGATTGTTGTTATTTAGTTCAATAGTGGCTTTTTTTTTAATGCATGCCATGAGTAGATTTAGACTCAATTTATGTTGTAGACTGTTATCAGAAATCATGAAGCCTTCCCCTCTCTTCTTTCCCTAGGCAAGCACTTCATAGCTACTTAGCCTACTATTTATAAATGAGACTTTAAAGAAGACATTTTCTAGTTAAATTAGGTATCTTGGAATGAAAGGAGCCAAACCCAGAAAGAAGAAGTGAGATGTAAAGAACAAATTCAAGGAAAAATACTGACAGGCATATTATTAAATTTGGGCAAATGGTGATCATAAAAAAATATTATGGCTATAATGACCAATATGTGACTTAAAAGAAGCTGCAAAGATAAAATCTAAAAACAACAGCAGAAGAGAAAAAGAAAGGATCAAGTGGAATCCATATGCTAGCACATGAATTCCATATAAGAATAAAATATGTAGCTTCAACCCAACAATGAAGACTAAAAAATAATAATAATTGATGTAATAAAAATAGAAAAAGAGGAGACTGTATAAAAATGCATAAAGATAACTCGGAAGCAAGGTTTAGTATGCAAGCTTGCAAGCTTGTTATCCCAGCTCTTCAGGAGGCAGAAGCAGAAACATACAGAGTTTATGGCTAGCCTGGGCTATATAAGATTCTGTCCCAAAAAAGCAAAAATTTCTTTAAAAATTAATTACTTAAGGTTTCTATTTTATATGTAAACAAACCATGAAAGTATTTTATGCTTTATAAAAAGCATATTTATTCACGTCTGAACACCCCTAACGTCAGAGTACATGTTTCAGTGGCAGGGTCATGAAAGTTTGGCTTGAAGTGGGTTGTGATACAGATGCCAGTAATCATATATCTTGATCATTCTGTGTGTCAATTTAAAACTTATGACAAGGGTTTGCATCTTTGAAGAAAATCTTGGAACGATAGCAGAGCAGTCTTTTAATTCATATGAGGCACACAGTTGAGAAGACTGCACGGTAAGGTGGTGAACCAGACATGTTTGGCAATGTTCTGGAAGCTGGACTCAGACAATTGCCCATTTAGCAAATTTGAGGCTTCCAACTATTCTGAGAAGTGCTATGTAACCCACTGTGCCCATTTTGTAGTGTGGAAACTGATGAGGCTTGGACAGGCACTGACGCTAGTAACACCAAGTCAAAAACTAGCTCACAACAGGCTTTCAATACAGTAATTTTAAAAGCAAACTTCATTTATTTCACTAATCTGTGTGTAGAAAATCAATATAGAATCTTTAAATGTCGGGGGATGTTTTTTGTTTGTTTGTTTGTTTGAAACAAGGTCTCAGGTAGTCAGGCTGACCTCCATGCCCCCTGTAACCAAAAGTGATGACCTTGAATTCATTATGTAGCCAAGGTGACCTTGAGCTCCTATTCATTCCAGATATATCATAATCTTTCCCAAATCAGAAAAAAATAAAAATAAGGCAGAAGAAGTTGGGCAAAGAATAGGAAATAATATGAGAGAAAGTAGCCCAATCAGTCAAGGGCACAGAGAAATATGAATAACGTCTTCAGTACTCAAAGCTGTAGATTGAGGAGTTGGGATATGGCTCAGGTGACAGAGTGCCTGCTGTGCACAAAATACTGAGGTTTATCCTCAGCACTTTCCAAACTAAGCATGATGGACATGCCTATAATCCCAGCACATCTGGAGGTAGCTGCAGGAAGTTCAAGAGTTTAAAGTCATCCTCAGTTATATATCAAGTTTGAGGTCAGTGTGGGCTACAGAAGACTGCCTCAAAAAGAAAGGAAAGGAGAAAAGGAGTGGAAGTAAAGGATTGTAGAACAGAGAGAGGGAGGGAGGGATGGACGGAGGGAGGGCAACTTGCAATGGTGAACTTAGGTTTTAGAGCTATCAGGCAGGAACTGTTGGGGTAGTTTCCTAGGTACTGAAAAAGCTGTAGGAACCTTGGGATTTGATGTAACCACTTTGAAAAGCAGCCTGGCAGTTTCAAAGTGAGTTTCTGGGTGAGTATGCAGTAAACAACAACCATTCATTCCCTAGATAGTTATCTTAGGGATACCCCTGAAGCTCAGGATGATAGGCTATTCAGAGATTTCCCTGCAGCCCTGTCTGTACTGAAAGAGTGAGGAAACAGTTCATATTTTCCTCAGTTGTGGAGCAAATGAATGAGTGTGGAATACCATGCCAGTTTAAATGTTTTAACCAAATTAATATGAAGTTAATAAAGCTATCTATAAGATGATGGATAGTCTTCAGAGTGAGTGCCAGGACAGCCAGGGCTACACAGAGAGAAACCCTGTCTCAAAAAACCAAAAAAAAAAAAAAAAAAAAAAAGCATTGTGCCTGTATAACACATTTAGAAATACAAGACTTAGACCCAGTCCTTCTTTACTTTAACTGACTTGGAATGACTAGCCTGTGAGTTAAGGGACTATAGCAAATTCATGACTTTGAGTTTATTGTTAGGGTGTTTTCTATATTTCATTTAGAAATAGCTGAGAGAAGATAACAGACAGCAGTCCAGGTTACCTTACATGGATAGTTGGATTTCAAAACGTCAGAAATCCATAGAATTGATGTCACAAATATTTCTATATTAATGTTCATTTTGATTAGAGACCTGTCTGCTCCTGACAGCTTCCTGTCTTGGATTCTAAGAAGAAATTGAGCATCATTGGAGTTACTCCTGTTGTGGTGAGACAGCCACCAGGCGAGAATTGCCTCTCTCCATCTACAGAAAAGGACACACTTGCAGAATAGTCGACTGATTATATCTGCCTAGACAGAGTAACCAGCCCTTAATAATTCTGCAGCACTAAAGTCTGTCGGATGAGTTTGGGCCAGAAGGCTGAAGATTTGATGCTCCAACGTTCAGTAGTATAGGGGTTGTCCAGGTGTTCAGCGGTCTCTATAAATTGGCTAAGTTTTAGAAGTTATGCTTATTGCTTCCCATAAATTCAGTTAATTTAGTCATTGTGGATTTCTGACGGCATTGAAGACCTATAGACTCATAGCCAATCCAGGCTATTTACCTTGAGAGAAAAGATCTGAGTGGAGGGTTCTCAGCTGACATTCATTCTAAAGCCAAGAAAAAGCCAGGTTCAAAACTAAGTGTTTTAGTCAAGAGAGACGGCAGAGGTTCTGGCTAGTCAACAAAAGGATGGACTGGGTATTAAGATTATCTTGTACCTCACTGGTACAAATAGGAATAATTGTGCTCTAATTGTATTCTGAGAGAAAAGCTTTATTTTAACAGGAAGGGTAATATGTAGGAGGAGCTAAGGGGAAAGGAGCACCGAGAGGAAAAGATGGAGTAAGGAGAGGAGAAGATGAAGTAGAGGAGAAGCTCGGTAATGAGAGAGAAAAAGAGAGAGAAAGAGAGAGGGGGCATGGAGGCAGAAGTTCACGTGTCTCCACTAGTCAAAGATAGTTTACATAGCTAGGTTGGGTATTAGGTTACACTTCTGATTGAGCATTACCATACTTACAAAGCCCTTGATTAACATTTAAAAAATTGTATAAAAGCCAAATGGAAAAGGTGGGGCACGGGATAGGGGTTTTCTGGGGAAGGGAAATGGGGAAAGGGATTGGCATCTGAAATGTAAATAAAATATCCAATAAAAAAAATTGAAAAAAAAAATAAGATGATAGATATAAAAATCCCTTGTAAGCATTTAAAAATCTAAACAATAGAGCAGAAAGTATATCTCAGTGAGAAAGCACTTATCTAGTCTAGCATACCTGAGGTTCTGGGCTCCATTTCCAACACCACAAAAGAACCAAAAGGTTGAAGAGATGGCTTGGCAGTTAAGAGATCTTGCTGCATTCACAATGGGCACAATTGGTTCCCAACACCCAGGAAAGGTAGCTCACAATTGCATTTAACTACAGCTCTGGAGAATGCAGTGCCCTCTTCTGGCAACTGTGAGCATTTGTACATATGTGGACATAAACATAAACACACACATAATTTTTTAACATTTTTTAAAAAACAATTTTCTGAGGAACCGCCAGACTGATTTTCAGAGTGGCTGTACCAGCTTGCAATCCCACCAACAGTGATGGAGTGTTTCTCTTTCTCCACATCCTCGCCAGCATCTACTATCACCTGAGGTTTTTAATCTTGGCCATTCTGATTGGTGTGAGGTAGAATCTCAGGGTTGTTTTGATTTGCATTTCCCTGATGACTAAGGATATTGAACATTTCCCTAGGTGCTTTTCAGCCATTCAAGTTTCCTCAGTTCAGATTGCAAGCTGGTACAACCACTCTGGAAATCAGTCTGGCAGTTCCTCAGAAAATTGAACATAGCATTACCTAAGGACCCAGCCATACCACTCCTGGGCATATACCCAGAAGATGCTCCAACATATAACAAGGACACATGCTCCACTATGTTCATAGCAGCCATATTTATAATAGCCAGGAGCTGGAAAGAACCCAGATGTCCTTCAACAGAGGAATGGATACAGAAAATGTGGTACATTTACACAATGGAATATTACTCAGTTACTAAAAACGAATTCGAGAAATTCTTAGGTAAATGGATGGAACTAGAAAATATCATCCTGAGTGAGGTAACTCAATCACAAAAGAACACACATAGTATAAACTCACAGATAATTGGATATTAGCCCCAAAGCTGGCAATATCCAAGATACAACACACAGACCACATGAAGCTCATGAATAAGGAAGACCAAAGTGTGGGTGCTTTGACCCTTCTTAGAAGGGGTAACAAAATACTCAAAGAAGCAAATATGGAGACAAAGTGTGGGACAGAAACTGAAGGAGGGGTGTTCAGAGACTGCTCCACCTGGGTATCCATCCCTTGTGCAGTCACTAAAGGTAGACACTGATGTGGATGTCAGGAAGTGCATGCTGACAGGAGCCTGATATAGCTGTCTTCTTAGAGGTCTGCCAGAGCCTGATATGTACAGAGGCTTACAGCTAACCATTGAACTAATCATGGGATTCCCAATGCAGGAGTGAGAGAGAAGACTGAAGGAGCTGAAAGGGTTTGCAGCCCCATGGGGAGAGCAAAAATACCAACCAACAGAGCTCCCAGGGTCTAAAGCACCAGGATGACGGTGTAAGGCATAGGTGGGTGAGGAAGTCTTTGGTCCAGTGAAGGCTGGACATCCCAGTGTGGGGGAAATGGTGGGTGGGAAGGTGGGAGTGGGAGGGTGGGTGGGATCATATCCTCATAGAAGCAGGGGGAGGGGGGATGGGATAGAGAGTTCCTGGGTAGGAAGAAAGGGGATTACATCTGAAATGTAAATAAAATATCCAATAAAAAAATTTAAAAACACAAACAAGTATAGAGTTTATGTATACATATATAAGCAAAATTATCCATAGGTCCAATTCATACTATATTTAAAATAGAATGTGTATCTAAAGATGGAGGAGTGAGGAGAGCAGGATTGCAGGATATTGACCATACTTGTAAAGTTTTATGTAAAAGAAAATAAATGTTAAGCAATTGTGTAAAAATATTTACATCTTAAATATGGCTTGTATAATTTGTTATAATTTTTATATTTGAAATTTTTCAGTTTTTGTGCTTTGCACCTTGTGTATGTATGTCTTTGCAGGGGGGTACTTGTGTGAGAATGCATGTGACCAGAGATCAACCTCGAGTAGGATTCCTCCTTATATGCCATCAGTCTCTTGTGGGTTTTTTTTTTTTTTTTTTTTGAAAAAGTGTCAGAGTAGGGAGAGAATAAACAGGAACTTTATAAACTCTAGGTTGTAAAACAAAATACAAGGCATCTGGTAGACTTTCTGTTAAAATAAAAAGCTTTTTGAACCAATGAAGCTAATATTAGAAAATGTGGCTTTTATTTGTGGCCACACTATGCAGCCCCTCACACTGACTGCAAAACCAAGCAAGACTAGCCTTGGCTGCTGGCAGTGCTGCATCTGGCTTTGAGAGAACAGAACTCCCACAAGAAGAGCAGAGATGGCCAATGCACTAGCAAGGGCTCCTCCTTAAACCACAGCCTATGGTACCAGAAAAGCTGGGGGCTGCCAGGAGCTCAGGCCAGCGAAGCTGGTTCTTCTAAAAGATGGGTGGAGACACTCCAAAATTATGTACCCTGTGCTAAACCAAAACCTTCAGCAGTGGATTGTGGTGAGAGATCAGCATTTATGGGGATTCCTCCAAATAAAGCAGCTATGCTTTATTTTCTGAGACCCATGTTAGGAAACATACAGAGTAATGACAGTCTTTCTGACCCAAAAAAGCATATCAGCTGCCATCCCAGCTAAAGTTTTCAAAAGTCTATTTCATCAGAATAGCTCCTGAGTCCTCTGAGATTCGTTTCCTAATTTAAACTTAAACTTTGCTACTTTGTATGTCTATGGGTCCTTTAGGCTTTAGGATTTCATTAAAAGATGGAACCTTTCTGTATTCAAGCACTATGATCTAAAGCCAGCTGCCTAAAGTGTGGGTGGTGTCCCTCATACTGGGTCACATAACTGAATGTAAGAGTCGCCAAAATAAGTTTTCTGATCACACAACCATAAAACTAATTCTATATCTAACACGTAAGGAATCTGGGATGTTTCCGCAGCCCTGACCTATGACATATCTACATGAGAGAACTTCAGCCTCGGTTGTACATACACAGGCTTTATGCTTAAAAATGTGCATGTCTCAAATGATACAATATCCACAAATGCCCTCTGAAACAATGTTGATAGGTGTGAGACAACTGTAGTCCATGGATTTCAGAGTCTTTACTGTGTCAAGGGAAATAGAGCCATCTAACATTTTCTTAAAGAATTCCTCAAATCAATGAAAATACCCTTTGAGTGTGTGGTGTTACACGAACCAGCAGGTCCATCTCATTAGCATGAATGTTTTCTTCCATCTCTAATAGAAGAAAATATTAGTATGTGTGTGTTAGATACTTATATCTCAGTTTACAAGCCAGAGGCAGAGAGCACAATAGGAGTAGAATGGGTTTTTGAAATGTCAAACCTCCAGTGACACATCTCCTCCAAAGGCCATGCCTCCTAATTCTTCCCAAACAGTTCCACCAGCTAAGGACCAAAAGTTTGCACATACCAGCCTATGTGGGCCATTCTCATTCGAACCACCACAATACGTACAGCAAAAAGAAATGTTATAAAATACATTTCTTTGTGATCTGCTATCAGTAGCGTTTGATGTGCGTGCTTGTTTTATACTCTTATATACACTCTTATACGCATGGAAATCTCTCCAGTAAGAAGAGTTTGCATGTGAAGAACACTGAGAATCTCCATGTTGGTATACTGCTTCACCTGTAAACCTTGACTTTCGTACTTTTGTGCGTTTGCATGTGTGCAGATGTGTGCAGGTACGTGTGTACATGTGTGCATGGGCATGGAGGCCAGGCCTTGTGTGTTGTTTCTTGTCAATTTTTTTTGAAACTGGCTCTCTTGCTGGCCTGTAACTTACCAAGAGAACAAGACTGGCTATCCAGGAATGCTTCTTCCCATCTCTGCTTTCCTAGCACTAAGATTATAACAGTGTTCCACTATGCCTAACTTTTTAAAATGTGTGTTCTAGGAATTGAACTCAGGTCCTCGTGCTTGTAAGGCAAACGCTTTCCCAAGTATGCTGTCTCCCCACCCTGGCTTTCATATTAACATTATATGTTTCATATTAATTTCATATATGTTTCATATAATGAACATATATGTTCTATGAGGACTAAACTATATACATATGCCAACCTAGAGATAGGTAGAGATAGATATAGACCAGCAATACAATGTTAGCTGCCAACCCAAAATGAATCTTATATCTGTTGTTTCTTATTTACTTTAGCTCTATTCCAATGTTCAGCCTTCTCTACCTAGCCAAGACAATCGTATGATGAATTAATTAGCACTCCGTGGACAAGATCACCTACTGTCTTTAAGACAATAGTGATAATCCGATTTATGCTGACTAATTTTATGTCAGTTTCACACTGGCTATAGTCACTTGAGAGGAGAAAACCATAGTTGAGAAAATACCCCATAAGAACAGGCTGTAGGCAAGCCTATAGGGCATATTTTTAATTAGTGATTGATGTGAACGGGGCACAGCCCAATTGAGTGTGATGCTCTCCCTACGCTGGTGATCCCAGCTTCTGAGCAAAACATGAGTAGCAATCCAGGAAGCAGCATCCCTCTCTGGTCTCTGAATCAACTGCTGCATCCAGGTTCCTCTCCTGAGTTCCTACACTAACTGCTTTCAATGATGAAGATATGGAAATGTGAGTGAAATAAACCATTTCCTCCCAGGCTGCTTTTGGTCACAGTGCTTTATCACAGCAATAATAACCCCAAAACACCGTTCCAGATGCAGATATGGAGTAACTCAAGCAGTAAAACTGTTAGGAAGCTTCTAGAAAGATGCTTTAGAATGCTGCAGTATCCTTATAACCCTACGCTCATCACTAAAGACATCTTGGAGAGGATCCTGCCAAAGAAATAAGAAGAATCTTCGTCCTTAATCCTTGATGGTAGTTTGGAAACTCTGTATCCATCAACCAAGGAGTATGCCCTATCTCTGTACTTCTTGTTGCATAAGGCAGCAATTTACACCTTCACAAAGCAGTGTGAACTGGAACCAGCTCTGAAATGAAGTTAAAAAAATAAATAGGGTGACGCCCAGGGCATGGTACCAAATAGGCACACCATAAACGTAAGTACATCATACTCTCTTCCAGCCCCGCTCAGTGTGTCTTCTCTCCCACTGTCCTCCAGTATGTTAACAATGGAAATGATCACAGCATTTTCCTTCCTTATTCTGGTTACTCTCGTTCTTAAGCAAAGTGTGTCTTCCCTACAGGAAGAGCAGCAAGCTCAGACTCAGCAGATGCTCCACACAGAGGCCTCAGTGCTCACATGGGGATTCGGGAACTGGGTTCATGCTTATCATTTTGCTATGAATTTGCATTTATTATGAATTACATGCTAGCACTAGTTCACTCTATATATTCATTCTATTAATTATTACTGTATTTTTCCTCTTACAAAATAACTCTGGATGTATAATTTTAATAATCTTTCCACAGAAGCTTTCATATCTTATTACTACAAGGTAACCAAATCTTAACAGAATCCTAACAGAAATGGATATTTTCAGATTTTTACAGATTAGGTATAAGAGAAGTCTTTCTGTTCTGTGTATTTTAAAACTGAAGGATAAAACCCAAAAAAGATCAGAGTGAAGACCATGTGGCAGTAAGTATAAAAATAAGCATATTTTGGTAGGAGTATGCACCACTTGTGTATACACATATGGAAGCCACAGATAAGCCACAGACACTCCTCAGATGCCATACACCATGCTTTTTTGAGGACTCTCACTGAACAGGAGCTCATCAATTAGTTTATGCTGGCCATGTAGCTCCACCTCAGGAACTCTGAAATTACAAGTGTGAACCACCATGCCGTGTGTGTGTGTGTGTGTGTGTGTGTGTGTGTGTGTGTGTGTGTATTGGTTGACAGAACTCAGGTTCATGCTTTATAAGACTGAGCTGTGTCTCCAACCATGGAAAAGCCATACTTCCTGACAGGAGTCTAGCAACTACAAGGGTTCCACAGGGAAACAAAATGACTAATAATCAACAAAGTGACAAAAAGAAGTGATGTTTTGCATTCTTTGTTTATAGCCCTCAAAGCAACAGATCCTCCAAAAGACCACACTCCTAAGACAAGCCTGCCTTCCCATAGGAGGCAGCTGCTCACTGAGGCAGAGACCCTATAATGGGGATGGGAACAAATGCATAACTCTGAGAATCCACATAGTTTGGGTCAGTTCACTTTGTAGAAAAGGCAAATCTGGGAGAAAAAAAAAAAAGTCTATTCTAGCAAGCCCTCAAGCACACTTTCTAAAATGCTCAGAAACAAGACTTAATAGCAAGTACTCTCCCAAACTAGTGACACAGACAAAAAGGCAGCCAAGCACGGGGGGCAGGCACTGTGCCACATACGTTTCTGAGACCAGGAAGTGATGCTAGACAAGTATGGTAGACTGAGGAGGGGAGTATGGTAGACCTTGTTTCGTAAAACACTTGCCAATACTCATGATGGCCTGATTTTGATGCCCAGCACCCAGAAGGTGGGGAAGAAGATATGCAAGGATCCCTGGAGTCCACTGGCCAGATAGAATAATCTAATCACTGAGCCCCAAGTCCCAATATGAGACCCCATCTCATGAAGCAAGGTGAAGGGCTCCTGAGGAACAATATCTATGGTTGACCTCTGGCCCTATACACATGCACACACACACACACACACACACACACATATGGACATGTGTACACACACACAGAGAGAGAGAGAGAGAGAGAGACAGAGAGAGAGAGAGAGAGAGAGAGAGAGAGAGAGAGAGAGAGAGAGATACGGACACAGACACAGACACAGACACAGACACAGACACAGACACAGACACAGACACAGACACAGACACAGACACAGACACAGGCACAGGCACAGGCACAGGCACAGGCACAGGCACAGGCACAG
>JANHMN010000006.1:65819572-65867241 GCA_030674055.1 Rhabdomys pumilio
CACAGGCACAGGCACAGGCACAGGCACAGGCACAGGCACAGGCACAGACACACAGAGAAAAAAATAAATGAGGGGGTACAGAAAGTAAAATGCATAGAAAAGAGAGTGTCAGAGAAAAACTTAAAAATAAGTGAGCCCAGTCCTTTCCTGGAGAACAGTTCTGTAGAAATTAGTTTTCTTGTGAGACACTAACTGCTAGTTTTGGCTCTAGCCTCATCCTGGAACACTCACATCGGGTTTTTTGGGGGGTGGGATTTAGTTCTGCACATTGCAGGAGATTAGAAGTTATTTATTCCTCAGCCTTTGAGTTTCTGGAAAACATATAGGCGGGAGACAACTTTTGATCTCTGGCAATGCCTCACCCCTGTGATGCAATGCATCGTAGCTGAGGGATAAGATGCTCCTCAGGTCACTACCCTACATGGGGAGTAGGTAGTGAGGTGAGAAGAACGCTTCTCTCACCCAGGTCCTCTACTTCACTGGCCTCCTTGTGCCACGCCATAGGCAGTCATAATCCTAAAGCAGGGGTATATTGTTACACAAACACACCATGTTCATGAGATAAACAACCAGAACTTTATTGACAGAGTGCACTTGCACACAGTTATGGAGGAAAAAAAAGAAAGAAAGAAAGGAAGAAAGAAAGAAAGAAAGAAAGAAAGAAAGAAAGAAAGAAAGAAAGAAAAGAAAGGATTTCAGTTTGGCTGATAATTAACATCCCAGGGGCACAAAAAACTTCAAAGACTTCTGGAATACAAGACATTTCACCCTGGATGGCAAAGTTAGATCCAAAGAGGTGCTGGACTCTACCAATGAGTGTAGCACACCATTGGCTCTACTTAGAGCCAATCCACCACCCTTCCGTCATAACAGAGTCATGTCATTTAACTGATAGCTCCATGGCCAAACCAGAGCTCTCTGATGCTGACTGTCACCACATTCTGGCCCATTAGAAATGTTATGAAGTAAGTTTGACACTTGTATTTATTAATTAATTTATTTATTTTTATTAATTGTTCCATTTGCTTACATTTCAAATAATATTCTACTTCCCTGTTACCTCTCCACAAACTCCCATCTAATATATGCACTCTCCTCCCTCCCATTTGCCTCTGTGAGAGTGCTCCCTCATCCACCCACCCTCTCTCATCCCACCGCTCCATCATACTCCTACATTGGAGCATCAGACCTCCAGAGGACAAAGGGCCTCCCCTCCCATTGATGTCAGACAAGGCCATCTTCTGCTGCATATGTATCTGTAACCATGTATCCCTCACTCTGCACTCCTTGGGTAGTGATCTAGTTCCTGGGAGCACTAGGTGGTCCAGCCAGCCAACATTGTTCTTCCTATGCAGTTGCAATGTCCCTCTGCTCATCCAGTCCTGCCAGCTCCCCCACCAGCATTCCTGAGCTCAGTCTGATGCTTGGCTCCAAGCATCCACATCTGCATTGGTCAGTTGGTGGTAGAACCTCCCAAGGAACAGTCAGACCAGATTCCTGTCAGCAAGCACCTCTTGGCAACAACAATAGTGTCAGGGTTTGGTGTATGCAGACAGGATAAATCCCCAAGTGGGACGGTCCCCGGTTGGCCCTTCCTTCAGTCTCTGCTTCTGTTTTTGTCCCTGTCTTTCCTTCGAACAGGAACATTTCTGGGTTAAAAACTGAGATCAGTAGGTAGCTCCATCCCTCAACTGAAGGCCATATCTATCTAATGGAGGTGGTTTCTACAGGTTCTATCTCCCCCTTCTCTGTGCATTTCCACTAAAGCCATCCCCTTTGGGTCCTGGCAACCTCTCACTTCCCTGTTGTCTGGGTCTCTCCAGTGATTATCCCCCATTTCCCCATCCCCCACTGCTACATATTTTTATTCAATTTCCTGATCCTCTGTACCTGTCTGGAATCCCCTCAAGTACATGATACTGCCCCCTTAATTCCTCCCCCTCCTCTCTCCCTCCAAGATCCCTCCTACCTCCACCTCCCTAATCACCCTGTTCACCCTTCAAAGCAGGACTGAAGCATCCACATCCTGGTCTTTCTTACACCTAAGCTCCATATGGTCTGTGGATTGTATCTTGGGCATTATAAACTTTTGGGCTAATATCCACATCTCAGTGAGTACAAACCATGTGTATTCTTTTCTGACTAGGTTACCTCACTCAGAATGGTATTTTCTAGTTCCATCCATTTGCCAGAGAATTTCATGAAGTCATTGTTTTTTAACAGCTGAATAGTACTCCATTGTGTAATTGTACCACATTTTCTGAATCCATTCTTCTGTTGAGAGACACCTGAGTTGTTTCCAGCTTCTGGTCATTATAAATGTCCTTGTTATATGTTAGAAAGTCTTTGGAGTATATGCCCAGGAGTGGCTTTCAGATAGAACTATTTCCAATTTTCTCAGGAACTGCCAGATTGATTTCCAAAGTGGTTTTACCAGTTTGCAGTCCCATCAGCAATGGACGAGTCTTTCTCTTTCTCCACAATTTCACCAGCATCTGCTGTCACCTGAAATTTTTATCTTAGCCATTCTGACTGCTGTGAGGTGGACTCTCGGGGTAATTTTGATTTGCATTTTCCTGGAGACTGAGGATATTGAACATTTCTTTAGGTGCTTCTCAGCCATTCAAGAATCCTCAGTTGAGAATTCTTTGTTTAGCTCTGTATTTCACTTCTTAATAGGGTTATTTGGTTCTCTAGAGTCTAACTTCTTGAGTTCTTTGTATATATTGGATATTAGCTCTCTACCAGATGTAAGGTTGGTAAAGATCTTTTCCCAATCTGTGAGTTGCCATTTTGTCCTATTGACAGTATCCTTTGCCTTACAGAAGCTTTGCAATTTTATTAGATCCCATTTATCAATTGTCGATCTTAGAACAAAAGCCACTGGTGTTCTGTTTATGAAATTTTCCCCTGTACCGATGTGTTTGAGGTTCTTTCCCAAGTTTTCTCCTATTAGATACAGCCTATCTGGTTTTATGTGGAGGTCCTTGATCCACTTGGACTTGAGCTTTGTACAGGAAGATAAGAATGGATCATTTTGCATTCTTTTACATGCTGATGGCCAGTTGAACCAGCACCATTGGTTAAAAATTCTTTTTCCCACTGGATTCTTTTAGCTCCTTTATCAAAGACCAAGTGACCATAGGTATGTGGGTTCATTTCTGGGTCTTCAATTCTAGTCCATTAATCTACCTGCCTGTCCCTGTACGAATACCATGCAATTTGTATCACTATTGCTCTATAGTAAAGCTTGAGGTCAGGAATGGTGAGTCCCCTCAGTTCTTTTATTGTTGAGAATAGCTTTCTCTATCCTGGGTTTTTTGTTTTTCCAAATGAATTAGAGAATTGCTCTTTCTAACTCTATGAAAAATTGACTTGGCCGGGCGGTGGTGGCGCACGCCTTTAATTTAGTTTGAGGCCAGCCTGGTCTACAGAGTGAGTTCCAGGACAGCCCGGGCCACACAGAGAAGCCCTGTCTCAAAAAAAAAAAAAAAAAGAAAGAAAGAAAGAAAGAAAGAAAGAAAGAAAGAAAGAAAGAAAGAAAAGAAAAATTGACTTTGACTTGGAATTTTGATGAGGATTGCATAGAATCTGTAGATTGCTTTTGGTATAATAGCCATTTTTACTATATTAATCCTGCCAATCCATGAACATGTGAGATTTTTCCATCTTCTGAGATCTTATTTGATTTCTATCTTCAGAGACTTGAAGTTTTTGCCAAACAGATCTTTCACTTACCTGGTTAGAGTCACACCAAGATATTTTATATTATTATGAAGGTTGTTATTTCCCTAATTTTTTTCAGACCATTTATCCTTTGAGTAGAGGAAGGCTACTGATTTGCTAATTTTATGTCCAGCCACTTTGCTGAAGTTGTTTATCAGCTGTAGAAGCTCTCTGATAGAATTTTTAGAGTTGCTTATGAATACTATATATTATCTGAAAACAGTGATATCTTGACTTCCTCCTTCCCAGTTTGAATCCCTTTGATGTCCTTTTGATGTCTAATTGCTCTGAGTAGAAATTTGAGTACTATATTGAATAGATAGGAAGAGAGTGGGCAACCTTGTCTTGTCCCTGATTGTAATGGGATTGCTTTGAGTTTCTCTCCATTTAGTTTGATGTTGGCCATTGGTTTGCTGTATATTGTTTTTATTATGTTTAGATATATACCTTGAATTCCTGATATATCCAATACTTTTAACATAAAGGGGTATGGTATTCATGGTTTTTTACCTTGGAGTTCATTTATATAGTGAACTACATTGATGGATTTCCATATATTGAACCATCCCTGTATTCCTGGATGAAGTCTACTTGTTCATGATGATGTGTCTTGATGTGTTCTTGAATTCAGTTTGTGAGGATTTTACTGAGTCTTTTTGTATCGATGTTCATAAGGAAAATTGGTCTGAGGTTCTCTGTTTGTTCTTTTTGTGGTTTAGGTAACAGACTAACTAAGCTTAATAGAAAGAATTTAGTAGTGTTCCTTCTGTTTCTATTTTGTGGAATAGTTGGTATTAGGTCTTCTTTGAAGGTCTGATAGAATTCTGCACTAAAACAATCTAGCCCTGGTCTTTTGTTGGTTGGGAGATTTCTAATGACTACTTCTATTTCCTTAGGGGTTATGGGACTATTTAGATCATTTATCTGATTCTGATTTAACTTTGGTACCGGTATCTGACTAGAAAATCATCCATTTCATCTCGATTTTCCAGTTTTGTTGATTATAGGCTTTTGTAGTAGGATCTGCTTATTTTTTTAATATCCTCAGTTTCTGTTGTTATGTTTCTCTTTTCAGGTCTAATTTTGTTAATTTAGATACTGTCTCTGTGCCCTCTAGTTAGTTTGGTTAAGGGTTTATCTATCTTGTTGATTTTCTCAAAGAACCAGCTCCTGGTTGTGGGTTTTTTTTTTTTTTTGTATAGTTCTCTTTGTTTTTACCTGGTTGATTTCAGCCCTGAGTTTGATGATTTCCTGCAGTCTACTCCTCTTGAGTGTATTTCCTTCTTTTTGTTCTAGAGCTTTCAGGTGTCCTGTCAAGCTGCTAGTGTATGCTGTCTCCAATTATGTTATGGAGGCACTCAGAGCTATGAGTAGTTTTACTCTTAGCACTGCTTTCATTGTGTCCCATAAGTTTGGGTATGCTGTACGTTCATTTTTATTAAATTCTAAAAAGTCTTTAATTTCTTTATTTCTTCCCTGACCCAAGCTATCATTGAGTAGAGAGCTGTTCTGTTTCCATGTGTTTGTGGGCTTTCTGTTGCTTTTCTTGTTATTGAAGACCAGCCTCAGTCCGTGATGATCTGATAAAATACATAGGATTAATTCAATGTTCTTGTATCTGTTGAGGTTTTTTTTTAATTATATCTGATTATATGGTTGATATTTGCAAAGGTATCATGAGGTGCTGAGAATAAGGTATATTCTTTGGTTTTAGGATGTAATGTTCTGTAGATGTCTGTTAAATCCATTTTGTTCATAATTTCTATTAGTTTCACTTTGTCTTTGTTTAGTTTCTGTTTTCATGATCTGTCCATTGGTGAGAGTGTGGTATTAAAATGTCCTAGCATTATTGTGTGAGGTTCAATGTGTGTTTTGAGCTTCAGTAATACTTCTTTTACAAGTGTGGGTGCTTTTGCATTTGGGGCATAGATGTTCAGAATTGAGAGTTCATCTTGGTAGATTTTTCCTTTCATGAGTATATAGTGTCCATTCCCATCTTTTTTTACAACTTTTGGTTGAAAAGTTTTATTAGATATTAGAATGGCTATCCCAGCTTGCTTCATGGGAGCATTTGCCTGGAAAATGTTTTTCCAGCCTTTTATGTTGAGGTAGTGTCTATCTTTGTCACTGAGATGTGTTTCATGTATGCAGCAAAACGCTGGGTTCTGATTACATATTCAGTCTGTTAGCCTATGTTTTTTTATTGAAGAATTGAGTCCATTGATGATGAGAGATATTAGGGACCAATAATTGTTGCTTCCTGTTATTTTTGTCATTAGAGGTGGAATTATGTTTATGTGTTTCTCTTTTTGGGGTTTGTTGTGAGATTAATTTCTTGCTTTTTTGGTATAGTTTTCTTCATTATGTTGGACTTCTCCTTCTGTTATCCACTATGAGGCTGGATTAGTGGAAAGATATTGTTTAAATTTGGTTTTGTCTTGGAATACCTTGGTTTCTCCATCTTTGGTAATTAAGAGTTTTGGTGCATATAGTAGCCTGGCCTTGGCATTTTTGTTCTCTTAGGGTCTGTATGACATTGGCCCAAGATCTTCTGGCTTTTAGAGTCTCTATTGAGAAGTCTGAAGTAATTCTGATTGGTCTGCCTGTATGTATTACTTGACCTTTCCCCTCATACTTTTAATATTCTTTCTTTGTTCTGTGCATTTGGTGTTTTAAGTATTAAGTGATGGGACAATTTCTTTTCTGGTCCCATCTGTTTGGTGTTCTGTAGGCTTCTTGTAAGTTTATGGGCATCTCTTTTCTTTAGGTTAGGGAAGTTTTCTTCTATAATTTTGTTGAAGATGTTTGCTGCCCCTTTGAGTTGGGGATCTTTGCTCTCTTCTATACCTATGATTCTTAGGTTTGGTCCCTTCCATGTGTCTGAATTTCTTGAATGTTTTGAAGTAGGAGTTTTTGGGGGTTTTGTATTTTTGACTGTTGTGTCAACGTCTTCTATGGTATCTTCTATACCTGAGACTCTCTGTTCTACCTCTTGTATTCTGTTGGTAATGCTTGCATCTGTGACTCCTGCTCTTTTTTCTAGGTTTTCCATCTCCAGGATTGTCTTCCTTTGGGTTTTCTTTAATGTTTCTATTTGCATTTTTAGATCCTGGATGGTTTTGTTCAATTCCTTCACCTGTTTGTGTTTTCCTGTATTTTTTAAGGGATTTGTGTGTTTCCTCTTTGCAGACTTCTACTTGTTTACCTGTATTCTCCTGTATTTCTTTAAGAGAGTTATTTGTGTCTTTCTTAAAGTCCTCTATCATCTTCATGAGATGAGAATTTAGATCTGAATCTTGGTTTTCAGGTATGTTGGGGTAGCCAAAGCTTGCTGTTTTGGGAGAACTTGGTTCTGTTGTTGCCAAGTAGTATATTCTCATGCCTGCTGCTCAGTATCTGGTTATCTCTGGTGTTAATTGGCCTTGCTGTCTCTGACTGCAACATGTCCCTCTTGTAAGCCTGTGATCCTGTGATCCTGTGATTCTGGGTGTGTTAGAACTCCTGGGGGACTGTGCTGAATCTGGCTGTGGGATGAGTGGGTGGGGATCCAGAGGCTCCACTCTGTGCACAAGTGCAAACTGGAAGGAGCATGAGTCTCTGGCTGAGCAGGGTACCTGTGTCCCAGGGTCCCAGTGGACCTGGTTACTCCAGTTATTGGGGCAGGGTTTGGGGTCTCACCTGTGATCCTAGATGTGTCAGAACACCTGGAAGGTTGAGCTATAACTTGGACTGAGCTGGTAGAGATCCACAGCAGAGGCTTCACTCCAGACAAACAATTTGTCACTTTTAAAAGAGGCTAAGGAACAAGAGCCTCTTCCTGCATCTGAAGATTGACATAGGGTAAGATGAACCTGACTTTCAGCCACAGTGGAACTATAATGGATACAAACCAAACTCACAGTGGCAGACAGTAAAAAAATGGAGAGAAAGTGCTCTCAATAACTTAGAATCATGGAATTAAAAGATCACAGGGTTCCCAATGGAGGAGTTAAAAGAAAAGTGAATGAGCTGAATGAGTCTGTGGCCCCATGGGGAGAGCAACAATACCAACCAACCAGAGCTCCCAGGGTCTAAACCACCAACCTGAGAGCACATAGGGAGGAACCCATGGCTCCAGCTGTATATATAGTGAAGAATGGCCTTGTAAGTGTACGTGGGAGAGGAGGAGCTTGGTAAAGTGAAGATTGGATGCCCCAGTGGGGGGGTGGGGAAGGAATTCAACTCGAGGGCAGGGAGATGAAAGTGGGTGAATGGATGGGGGGCACACCCTCAGATAAGCAGGAGGAGGGGGTATGAGATACAGGGTTTATGGGAGGGGGAGGGGATAACATCTGAAATGTGAATAAATAAAATATCCAATTAAAAAACAAACAAACAACAAAAGGTTTGTCAGGTTTGTGTGCTCTAGGAGCTTTAGCCTTCTTGTTACAAATACTGAGCTGCTAGTCACCAGAGGCAACCCAGTCCAGGGCACACACTCAGCTGGGTTCAAATACAAATGCTTCTGTCCAGGGAGAAGCACTGGAACCATATACACACTGTAGATGAAGGCCAGTTTATCACTAGCTACTCCCTACACACCTGAACCCCTTCTCTCTGAACTCAGCATTCAGGTCATCTTTGAAGCCATGTTTTAGCATCTCCGAACATTTACTTCCTTCCTAATATCTTTCCTATGTGAATGCCTATCCAACCGTGTTGCAGCTCTGTATCTGTGGCTATTCCCCATGAGTCCTATATAAAAGAGAATGTCATAACCACTTGACACATAGCATAGGGATGACACTGAGTTAGTATGGCAGTTTTAAAATACTGCTTCTACTTCCACACATCCTGGCATGGTGGCATATACTTGACATATTACCATTCAGGAAACAGAGCAGAAGGATCATGTGTTTGAAGCCAGCATGTGCTACAAATTGCAACTGTTTCAAAAAACCATAGCAAACAAACAATCTAGCCCCTCCCAAATTGGGACATTGTTGTCAACCTGGGGCACATCCACGGCCCTGCTTTTGATTCTAAGAAGGCTCCGGGTAGCTTCAGTTAACAGAAGTTAAATCATAGAAAGAGTGTTGCCATGGTTCAGGAGATAGATTAGCCAATGAAAAGCTTACCATACAAAAACTTAGGCCTGAGTTTAATCCTCAGCATCCACTTAAACTGGGCATAGGGGCACATACACGTGACCTCAGTGTAGGGAAATAGAGTCAGGAAGATTCTTGGGGTTCCATGGCCAGCAGCCTTCCTGAAAATAAGATCCCCAAGTCTCAATGAGGAAATTTTCTTAAAACAAGATGAATCACTTGAAGAATGACAACTAAGATTGTTCTCTGTCCTCCACATACACACACACACACACACACACACACACACACACACACACCTGCACACACATGCCCCTACAAACACAGGAACATGCACATATATACACAAAAGTTCTATCAACTTTGAGAGATACCTGTATGCTTGCCATGGAGTCTGAGTAGGCTCTGGTGGCTTCAACCATCAGAGTGTAATTTGTAAAAAGAATTGTGTCATTTCACCTGATCCATGCTAAACAAAATGGTTTGAACCAAATGGTGTGAATTTATGGATGAGTAATAAAAAAGACTCTCCTGCCATTGTAAAGGAGGAAGGTCAAGATAACTTCACCTATTGGCCACTTCTATGATCATGGATACATTTTCTATCATTCTGTATATTAATTCTAAATTCTTAAGAGTGTCACCAGTCTGAGGCAATCCTAGGATATATGCTTGAGATATGTGCAAAAAAGAAATTCTAAGACTAATAAAACTCTTCTTAGCAATGAACAATATATGTTGCACCCACAGCCCAGTGAGATGCCTTCCATAGTCATGTATTTGAAGACATGTCTCCAATTGATGGCACTATTTGGGTGGTGTTAGGAAATGGGGCCCTACTGGAAGAAGCATGTCACTGAGAGTAGTTTACTGTTTTCCGATTGGAGTCCATCAGCTTTTGCTCCAGCTATCATGGCTGATGCTTGTAGTCATATTTCCCTGCCATGATAAACTACTTTCCCTCTGAAACCATAAGTCAAGTAAACCCTTGCCTTAGCCATGGTGTTTTATCACAGCAATAGAAAAATAACTAATGCAAATAAATTATGCCACATGTCCAGGCAGGTAGCATGGACTCCTCTGGGACTGTCTGACCCACATGCTGTTTTCTCTACACTACACATAGTCTTCTTCAGTTACTTTTACTCAGTCTTTAACTAGCTTCATAGTTTTGTGTCAACGTTCAATATCAGGGTATGACCTCATATCATTGTCAGTAAAGAGGCAGCCTAGAAAAGAAATGGATGGCTGTTCTATCAAGGATACTCCATGCTGGCATCACTGAGAGTTTTAAGGTCATTTCTGTGGCCTCCCAACTGCAAAAGCAAAACCTCTTCATCCTTTCCTAGTCCTTGACTTTGTCAAGAGCCACAGGCACTTAAGCAGAAGGACACTCTGGGACAGTGGGCTTGGGTCATTTCTTTTCTCAATAAGAAAAATAAAAAGGTACAAAATAATACATATTAGATATTAAATACCAAATAATTCTCTCTCTCTCTCTCTCTCTCTCTCTCTCTCTCTCTCTCTCTCTGTATGTGTGGAGGGGTGTATGAGTGTAGTGTATGTGTGTGGTCTAAATGTGTGTTTGTGTGCTATTTGAATGTGTATGTGTGTGTGGTATAAATGTGTGTTTGTATGTTGTGTGAAAGTTTGTATGTGGTGTGTGAATGTGTATGTGGTGTGTGAATGTGTGCGTATGTGGTGTGTGAATGTGTGTATATGGTGTGTGAAAATGTGTGTATATGTGTGGTGTGTGTCAATGTGTTTACATATATGTGCAGCTGTGTGCCCATGTATGCACTATGGAGGCCAGGGGCTGCTGTCAAGATGTGCTCTTCTTTTTTTTTTTTCTTTTTTAAGATTTATTTATTTATTTTACATATGTGAGTACACTGTAGCTGTCCTCAGACACACCAGAAGAGGGCATCAGATCCCATTACAGTTGGGTGTAAGCCACCATGTGGTTGCTGGGAATTGAACTCAGGACCTCTGGAAGAGCAGTCAGTTCTCTTAACCGCTGAGCCATCTCACCAGCCCAAGATGTGCTCTTCTTTTCCTTTAATTTGAAAAACTAAAAATTGTTTCACTGAATCAAAAAACTCAAGATTTTGGATAGGCTAGCTAATCAATAAGTCCCTATGATCTGCCTGTTTCTATCTCCAAAGCATTGGGGTTAGAGGCGTTGGCAACACCCAACATTAGATTTTTTTCAAGCATAAAATTTAGATTATTTTTTAACTTTCAAAATGTATTGTTTTAGAATTTCAATATGAATCTGGTGTGTTTTGATCAAACATGCTTCTCACTCGCTACCCTCCATGTCTGATGCCTCCATCCTCCCACACTCAGCACATGGTCTTTTTGAAAGTGTGTGTGTGTCAGTACATACATGGGTTGTAAGGCTGTCCACAGGAACATGGGCAACAGACTGCTGAGGGCACATCCCTAAACTAATATGACTCTTTCTGTTTCTTAGTAGCTAACCTCAGCTATAGGTAAGATTCCATCCACCCTGCCCAACCTGTGGTGGGACTTTGGCTGGCTTGATCTAGTGTCGGTCCTGTACAAAGAGTCACTTCGAGCTCATGTGTGCAATGTCCCTTTCATGACCAGAAATTACTGTTTCACAGCAGTTCTCTGTTACCTCTGACCTTATGAAATTTCTACCCACTCTTCGGGGATAAGCCCTGAGCCTTGGATAGGCCAGGGGTTAAGCAGACGTTCTATTTAGAGATGAGCACTTCACAGTCTCTAATTTTCTGCACCAAGCTGCATCACTGTTTGCAGTAGACAGCAGTTAACACAGAGCTCACCACCGGCCAGTCATCTATATTAAATAAACTTCAAAAGGAAAAGCATACTGGTATCAGAGTTTTCTCCAACTTATGCCATTCTTAACCATGACCCAAAGGGGAATATGCTGGAAGATTAAGGCTGTTGACCAGTGATATTACTAAAAGCTCATTGTGGGGGGTGGGAGATAAATATACATGTTACTGTGTGTGTGCATACATATGCCCACATGTGCGTGTAAGACCCCAATTACGCACATGTGTGTGGAGATCAATACTGAATATCTCCTCAAACTCTTTTCACCTTATATTTAAGAGAGTGTCTTCCACTGAACCTGGAATTCATCAGTTTAGCTAGATTGGTTGGTCAATGAACCTCAGGGATCCACCCACCTCTGCTCTCTGGCTGCCCTACCTAGCTTGTATATGGGAACTTTCAGACCCGTCCTCAAGTTTTTATGCTTTTACAGGAGACATTTTTGTCAACTGAGCCACCTCCCCACCCTTCAAAACTCATATTTTAATATTGAGATACATAGAATATTAGCTTTCCCTTTTCCTCTTCCTTGTCACCAGATCCCAATGTCATGAGCCACTTGTGAGACTTCTTACTTTTTATTCCTCTTGCAGCTAAAAACTGGCACTGACCCTGGGAGAAAAGTACTCTAAGGGGCCTTTTCTGGTTTTAGAGAAGAGTTTTCCTTCTAAGGAGGTGTACCCTCCCACATCAAGAATCTGTCCTGGCTGTTGTCATTTGAAGTTTGATAATAAGCTCCATGGGAAGCCAACAAGCAGGATACCAGCCCTGACGTCTGTGAATTAGTTAAGGAACCAACGGTAAGATTCTTCTGTCCATGTTTACTGAAATCTGAACTATCTTTCTTGCCCAAGTCAGTTTTTCTTAGGTCTGTACAACACCTCAAATCCTCCAAACTAATGCATGCACTTTCATAAGATGCGCCTGGCCACTCTATCATCAGTGACAAAAAGAATCCTGTATTGTCTCTTGAGACACATCCTAGAGTAGTTATAGAGTTCCTCAGTGACTGTGTCACCCCCATGTGTCACCCCCATGTGTCACCCCCATTCCAAATGGGGGTGCAGTTGTAAAGTGAGCACTGAGGCTGTACATGCTCCACCCAGAAACTGACACATTCTTCACACAGACCTTGTCACAGCAGTCACTCTGAGAGCAGTTCCTCCTACAGGGCTCTCTGTAGAGGTGGAGAAGATAGAGGGCAAGAAGCCTTAGGAGAATTTGCGAATGTAGAAGAAAATAAAGCAATTAAGCAATCCTTTTATATTGTCCAGCTTCCTGTAATACAGTAACATGCATCTAAGAGCAACCAGCTTTAAGAAGAGGAAACATTTACTTTTACTAGAGTCAGAGATTTGAGTTCATAACTGGTTGGTCCTGATGGTTGGGCCTATAAGGCAAGGTTGCACAGAACAGCATGGAGTGTGTGCTAGAAAAGAGTACCTCACAGAGGTATAGAAGAAGAGAAAGGAGAGAAAGAAGACACAGGGTTCTCAATATCCTCTTCAAGATCACACCACCTCAAAGACGTAACTTGCTTATACCAGGTCGAGTCTCCTAAAGCACCCCCTGTCTATCAATAATATCATGGTAGTGTCCAAATCTTTAATGTGCAGGTGTTTGGGCACAATTGGAACCAAACAACACTCCTGTTGATTTAACCATAGATTGAGGTAAGACCAGTTTATCCCAATTATTCCTCTACTTACAGAGGAATGAAGATAGTGTCCTTAGAAAGACATAATTTAAACGTACCACAATATCTCCCTGTTTGTACACTCTAACAAAGTAACTTTTCATCGCTTTTTATGAAGGAAAGTAAGTTTTCAAAAGAAACAATTGGTATTATTATAACTCGAGAAATTTCATTAGCTATAAAATAGTTTAGCATATACTCTTTGGAACGTATCATTTTATTGATATATTTTAGGTCCTTTCTTATGCCAAGATTTACTTGTGTTTTGTTTTATTTTTAAGACAGGGACTCATGTACCCAAGCCTGGCTTCCAACTTGCTATGTAGTCAAGAATGATCTTGAATTTCTGACCCTCTGAGTCCTCCTCACCATGCTAATATTATAGGAATGAGCATGGCAAGTAGCATGCAGTAGCAGGTGTAGTATAGAGCACATGCATGCTAAACACACTATATACATATGCTAAACACACTATATACATCCAGTCCCTTGTTCCTATGGCACTGGGTGTTAAACTCAGCATGTTGAGGATGCTAAGGCAGATGCTCCACCATGAAGCAACATTCTCTTAGCATTTTCCCAGAAATGCTTATATCAGTGGGACAGTCTTGAAAATCTCCAGTATATTCCCTATTTTCTAAGCCTTTCTGCTCCAGATATAAGGGTGTGCCTTTTACTTTTGCTCTCATTGGGATCTAGAATGTACACAAATGGGCATACTTAAAAGCGTTCAGTTCAATGGGAACACATGGTTAAAGAGAATTGTGGAGGCTCCTTCTTTTCTGTCCTTTGAGGTTTTGCCACATACTCCCTGTAGTTTTATGGGGATTTACCATAAAACCATAGGACAAGAGAACCCTTTCCTTCTTAAATGGGTTGTCTGCATGTCCAGTATGCATTACATGGAAACTTTTTGTTGTTGTTGTTGTTGTTGTTGTTTTGTTGTTGTTGTTTTGCTTTGTTTTGAAGTGCTGGAAATTGACAACAGGAACTTAGGAACTTGTCTCCAAACTACAACCACAGCAATAGTGACAGAAAGCTAATGTTTTGTTACTGTGCTCAAGGACAAATAACTTTAACTTTCTATCTCCTCTCCTAAAACTATTTCCTATCCCTAAAAGATAGCTGGTTTACTTTTTTAAAAAACCAATTTTCTCACTTATGTGTGTAATGATTTTGGTTTCTTATACTCCTACCTGAAATAATAAGTAGTCCTTTAATAGTGGAATTAAATGTTATTGTTATATTTTCTCAAAAGTAAATTTCAGTTAATTTTTACATGTGGCTTGATGTCTCAAAGCCATCATCTCCAAATCCCCCATGGTTTTGAAAAGTCTGAACTTCTGTCTTCTTGTTATTTCATGTGAATTTAATATTCTTACCCAAACTTTCCACATTCCACATCCTCAAGATTCATTTTGTCTCTAAAAATTTTTAATGCCAATTAAAAACCAAAATCAACTATTTTCAGCCTCAGTTTTCAAATGTCAGTTTGTTTAACCTAACTCTTCAATTTATATACTGTAATTCTAAACTTTAATATCTGACATTTCCCTACTGAAGAAAAACAGTAGAAACTTTGCCATTTGTGTAGCTTTTGGAAAGTTGGCCCCTCCCACCTGCGGTTTTGGGGGAGGTTGGAGGCTGAAATCGGCTGGCTTCCTGAGCTGTCATCTAGAGGCTCTGCCTCCCTTGATCGTCCAAGTACCCCAGGATCAATGTAGGGCCCTGTAAAGTGGAGGGACAGCCCTGTACGTACCCAGGAAAAGCAGAGATAGGGTGACTTTACACGTTCGAACTCACACACCGGAACTCGGATGGAGGGAAGATCGACTGAAAAGCAAACAGCAAAGTAAAGGCCAACTTGGCTTATTCTCCTGGACCGTTTTCTGCTTAATCAGCTAACTTCACGGAAGCATTGAATTCTGGAATATAAGGAGTTTTAGGTCTTGTTTCCAAGAGTAGAAAGTATTGCTTTCACTATAAGAGGCTGCTAGGTGGATTTCAACTTTAAAATGATAAATAAATAAATAAATAAATAAATAAATAAATAAATAAAATGGTGGGTGTATCTATTAACCCAGCAGTCTTGGATGGAATGTCAAAAGCCTGCGGCCTGGGGGGAGAGGCTGTAGGAGAAGGACTGAAGGGGCCATGTCTTGTGAGTCTACAGAAGGCACTGTTCCTAGGAGGCTGTTACACTGAACTGCTGCGAACAGGAGGAAGAGAGTGTGCTATAACTCATGATACACCAAGGTTGCAAATTTTGTTTTACCACAAGGTTGTTTTAATGAAGATAACTGCTATCTTGCCCGCCCCACCACTACCACCATCACCACCATCACCACCACTCTACCACCAAAAAACCTGCACAGCCTAGAGTGGACCTGCAGTCGCCTCTTTCTCTACTGCCTAACTTTTGTTCTCCAGTTCCACATGTTCCTGGTACGAAATCTGACAAAGAGCAAAAATCTTGAAACAAAAAGAAAGGGGGAAAAGGGGGGAAAGGGTGGAGGAGGAGAGGGAGGGAGGACGCAGAGTGGGGGTGAGGAGGGGGGAGGGAGAGAAGGAAGGAGAGATGGAGAGGGAGAGGGAGAGGAAGAGGGAGAGGGAGAGGGAGGCCGCTGGAGTGCCTGCCACCCTCTTAGCTATCTGAAATGCTTATTCCCGAGATTACAGTAATTACAGCCGCAGCATGAATTCCATACAAGCGCTAAATGAAACAGCACATCAATTAAAAAATAAACACTTCATTCTAGGAGAAAGACAACCCCCTGGGACGTCCTAACAAGCGTAAATGAACCTGCTAGGCCCTGGCCTCTCACACCCTCCTCCCTACTTAAGGTGGACGCTGAAAGAGCTGGCAACAACTGAATGCTCCTCTGGTTTGGGGTATTCAGTACAACACGCAGCCCCGCCTCTCACAGAAGAAAAGGAGGCGCAGACAAAAACACATGTTAAGTTTTTATGTAGATGAGTACATATATGTCTTAAAAGTAACACGTGGATAGGGAATGCAGTAGTAGTTGTCAATGTGTCTTATTGATAAGCTTATGTTTGTGTCTGAAAAGGAAAAGTGTGTCTACATGTTTCATATATGTTTTCCCATCCTAAAATCAACCTCCCCAGTGGTATCTGGCTTGATCACTCCTGCTTTCTGGTAAAGAACGGAAGTGCCACAGGCCATGCAGCAATGGACACTTTTGTACCGCACTCGTAGCGTGCAGAAACGGCGCCCAAGCAGTCATGGCCAAGCCTGGTCATCTAGCCTAAATAAAAGTCTCACTACTATCACCAAATCACCAAGTCTGAACAGCCCTCGTTATGATAAAAGTCTCACTACTATCACCAAATCACCAAGTCTGAACAGCCCTCGTTATGAAAATACCAAGAGCAAATTTCTCCCTGAATTACCCTAGCTCTGGATCTGGATCAACCCTGGAGCCCTGACTGTGCTTCCAAGACCATCTAGAACCTGCAGGTATTGTCTGTGGAGCAAGTGAGACTGACTCAGAGAGCCCCGGGAGGTGCACTCAACTACAAAAACACTGTCCTAGATCCCAGGAGCAGACTCGGAGAAATGCGACCAAGATCTCTGAAGCGCTGAGCTCTTTGGGGGACAGTCTGAGTAAATAAATGCTCAATCCCTACGATCAACCCCATGGTGACCAAAAACAAACTCTCCATCCGCCCAAAGCTAGGAAAGCAATCCCAAAACTACGGACTTCCTTAAGGAAGGCTGAGCTTTGAGAACGCAGATACTCCGCCCTGTTGCGCAGGGATTGGTGAACCCAGAAGAGGGAGGAGACCAAGTGCAGGCTGTATAAATATTCATGAGCCGGCCTGGAGGCGCTAGCAGACTAAAGCCGGGAAGTTGGGCAAAGGGCTCAGCTCCTGCGGAGGAGGCGGAGGCTGGGATCACGGTGCTCAGGTGTCCCTTCTGCCTTTTGCTCTGGATTTGTTTGTCCGTCTAGCAAGAAAGCACGTCCTGCACCCCGCCCGACTGTGACCAGAACGCAGCGCGGACTTTTGGTGGCGGCAGATGCAAGGAGGACCAACGCAGGAGTGAGAAGGCAGCGGCCTGACCAGCGGAGGGCCCGGAACTCTGGCAGTGGCGCCGCGGCCTGGAACGGACGCGAACCCTCGGGGCCCGAAGAGGGGCCGCTAGGTCTGACCCGAGAGTCTAAAGGCCAGACACAGCCATCTTGACTGAAGCCAGAAAGGAAACTTGCGGCTCGCCGCCCTCTGAGCCTTCGCTGCTGGGAGCTACACGAAGTGTCTGAGCGTGCAGGAGGACCTACACGAGCTCAGGAGGATGAGCCCGGGGGCCATCACTCCTCTCCGGGAGGGCTGAGTGCGACTCAGAGGGCGCGGGACAGACCCTGTGGAATTGTGGCGCGTCTGCGGTCACCCCAAGAGAGGCGTGGGGGAGGGCCGGACGACTCCTGCCTAGGTTTCCGACCCTGCTGCCACAGTCTCTGCCTGAAAAGGAGATAGATTGTTGGCATTCTCCTCTCCGCAGAGAAAAGCGGGACAAGACCCTCTGGTCGCCTGCTCTCTCTCTCAGGTTCCTCACCGTGGAGCCCTTCTGCGCGCCGCCTAGAGAAGGACGTGTGGTCCCGGCGCGCAGCATGGAGTGGGGTTACCTGTTGGAAGTGACCTCGCTGCTAGCCGCCTTGGCGGTGCTACAGCGCTCTAGCGGCGCTGCGGCGGCTTCGGCCAAGGAGCTGGCGTGCCAAGAGATCACGGTGCCGCTGTGCAAGGGCATCGGTTACAACTACACCTACATGCCCAACCAGTTCAACCACGACACGCAAGATGAGGCGGGCCTAGAGGTGCACCAGTTCTGGCCGCTGGTAGAGATCCAGTGCTCCCCGGACCTCAAGTTCTTTCTGTGTAGCATGTACACGCCCATCTGCCTGGAGGACTACAAGAAGCCTCTGCCGCCTTGTCGCTCTGTGTGTGAACGCGCCAAGGCCGGCTGCGCGCCGCTCATGCGCCAGTACGGCTTTGCCTGGCCTGACCGCATGCGCTGCGATCGGCTGCCGGAGCAGGGCAACCCCGACACTCTGTGCATGGACTACAACCGCACCGACCTCACCACGGCCGCACCCAGCCCACCGCGCCGCCTGCCGCCGCCGCCTCCGCCCGGAGAGCAGCCGCCCTCCGGCAGCGGCCACAGCCGCCCGCCAGGGGCCAGGCCCCCACCTCGTGGCGGCAGCAGTAGGGGCAGCGGGGACCCGGCGGCTGCGCCCTCCTCGCGCGGCGGGAAGACGAGGCCCCCTGGTGGCGGCGCCGCTCCTTGCGAGCCCGGGTGCCAGTGCCGCGCGCCCATGGTGAGTGTGTCCAGCGAACGCCACCCGCTCTACAACCGCGTCAAGACCGGTCAGATCGCCAATTGTGCGCTGCCCTGTCACAACCCCTTCTTTAGCCAGGATGAGCGCGCCTTCACCGTCTTCTGGATCGGCCTGTGGTCGGTGCTCTGCTTCGTCTCCACCTTCGCCACCGTCTCTACCTTCCTCATCGATATGGAGCGCTTTAAGTACCCGGAACGGCCCATCATATTCCTCTCCGCCTGCTACCTCTTCGTGTCTGTCGGGTACCTGGTGCGCCTGGTGGCAGGACACGAGAAAGTGGCCTGCAGCGGCGGCGCGCCGGGGGCGGGCGGAGCTGGGGGGGCGGGCGGCGCGGCGGCAGCTGGCGCGGGGGCGGCGGGAGCGGGGGCGAGCAGCCCGGGGGGGCGCGGCGAGTACGAGGAGCTGGGCGCAGTGGAGCAGCACGTGCGCTATGAGACCACTGGCCCCGCGCTGTGCACCGTGGTTTTCCTCCTTGTCTACTTTTTTGGCATGGCCAGCTCCATCTGGTGGGTAATCCTGTCGCTCACGTGGTTCTTGGCGGCTGGCATGAAGTGGGGCAACGAGGCCATAGCAGGCTACTCGCAGTACTTCCACCTGGCCGCGTGGCTCGTGCCCAGCGTCAAGTCTATCGCGGTGCTGGCACTCAGCTCCGTGGACGGCGACCCGGTGGCGGGCATCTGCTACGTGGGCAACCAGAGCCTTGACAACCTACGCGGCTTTGTGCTGGCGCCACTAGTCATCTACCTCTTCATTGGGACTATGTTTCTGTTAGCTGGCTTCGTGTCGCTGTTCCGAATCCGTTCAGTCATCAAGCAGCAAGGAGGCCCAACTAAGACACACAAGCTAGAAAAGCTCATGATCCGCTTAGGCCTCTTCACCGTGCTCTACACGGTGCCCGCCGCCGTCGTTGTCGCCTGCCTTTTCTATGAGCAGCACAACCGACCGCGCTGGGAGGCCACGCACAACTGTCCTTGCCTTCGGGACCTGCAACCGGACCAGGCTCGCAGGCCCGATTACGCGGTCTTCATGCTCAAGTACTTCATGTGCCTAGTGGTAGGCATCACATCGGGCGTGTGGGTCTGGTCCGGCAAGACTCTGGAGTCCTGGCGCGCGTTGTGCACTCGCTGCTGCTGGGCCAGCAAGGGCGCTGCCGTAGGCGCGGGCGCTGGAGGCACAGGCCCTGGGGGTGGTGGCCCTGGGCCCGGCGGGGGTGGGGGGCATGGCGGAGGCGGGGGATCCCTCTACAGCGACGTCAGCACCGGCCTGACGTGGCGGTCTGGCACGGCTAGTTCTGTATCTTACCCTAAGCAAATGCCATTGTCCCAGGTCTGAACCCTGAACAGACGCCCAGAAGGGGCGGAGAGGGGTGGGGGAAGGAGAACCCGAGGGCGGCGAAGGGACCCCAGACCGGCTGGGGTTCCCACCCCTTCACCGTGTTGACTGCTATTAGCATGATAATGAACTCTTAATGGTATCCATTAGCCGCAGGGACTTAAATGACTCCCTTAGAACAAAGTACCTGGCATTGAAGCCTCCCAGACCTAGCCCCTCCCCTCCGATGCCACGGAGCGCCTACCCCAGACAATGGTTTCAGTGGGCTAGGATAGTTGGAACCCTCCTGGATACCCTGGAGGAGTCTTGAGGTAATACCACTACAGACTTCACCCAAGGGACTGCATCACGCTCGACTTCGTCAGCATAAATTCAAGCCCTCATATACCCTAGAAGAGGGACAACAGCTGCCTTGTGGGACTAACAGTTTGGGTATTCTCAATGACCAGGCAGATGCCTTAAATAAACAAGAAATGTCTTAATTATACACCCCAAGTAAATACGGGTTTCTTACATTAAAGGATGTATTTATATAATTATTTGTTAAGTTGTAAAAAAAAAGTGTAAAATATGTATATATCCAAAGATATACAATATGTACATTATTTGTAAAAAGTTTAGAGACTACCCTGTAAGAACAAATATAAGTATTCTATTTTGTCAATAAAATGACTTTTGATAAATGATTTAAGTACCACCCTGTCCCCCACCTCTTCTGAACTGTTCCCCTTCTGCTTGCTGAGGACATGTGAGGAAATGGACATTTTCTGGCTTGCCATTTTGTACTGACTTTAGGCATGGAGACAATTACCTGTTAACTTCTAATTCTTAAACTGTTAGCAAAGTAAATGTCATTGTTGAATTGAAATCAAAGTCACGTTTTTTGCACTTTCCCCCAAAATGGTGTTTTTCATGGTCTCTCTTTGCTGACCTGTGGGTTACAACTCTTCATGGTGTGTGTGGATGGACAGTTTGCAAAGGTGGCCATTCCACTTGGCCTGTTTATTTAGCTGGCATAATGCCACTTAAATTGAAACAGCAGCCCTATGTGAGTATCTTCAGTCTGTGATTTTGAAAGCACTGGCCTTTTACAGACCTGGCCACACTCAGAAATGTGGAGGTTAGTATTTGAGGCCACAGGTCACCTCTATACTGTAAGTCACTTGACAATCTGGTGTAGCAGAGCAGGTGCTGGCTAACAGATTAAACGAATGGGTTAACTTCTTAATAGCATTCCCTGCTTGTGTATTCCAAGTGTGCTGCTTTTCCTGGAGAAAAAAGCTATTGTTCCTCTGTCAAGACTAAGCTAATTTATTTGAACAGAAGGCTGTTGAATCAGCAGAAGAATGTGCTGGCAATTGTTGAACTTTTTACCTGTCTGCCCAGTGGCTTTGCACATCATTCCTTTAAGAGGAGCTAAATGAATAGGGTTAATCTGTAGGGAACTTGGTCTTTTGAGTTTGGAAAACTTTGATCTTTTCTCCTCTGTGAATGTGCTGTATAGCCTGAAGTTTCTTTCCCTGCTGCCTGGCTCCTCTTGGTGCAGACCAATTGGCCACCGTGGAGCCTTAACGCTCTTCCATTAAAGGGATGTGGGACTTTTACTTTAAAAAGGAGAGGCAGAGAGGGAGAGGAAGACTTGTAACAGTTAGTGAAGACCAGAGGCGCAAGTGCCTCAGCCTTTTCAAGAGCTTTCCAGGGCTTTGTTAGCCAGCCCGCAGGCAGCTAGGCCTGGGCTGTGCATTATAGAAAAGGCTCTGAATGCCCCACAGGTGGTCTCTGCACATAATCCCCCAATTTAAAGCGGTTTCCTTTGCTGGACAATTGCATTACAAAACTCCCTTCTTTTACACTCCTAATTGAAGCAATGAACTATTATAAACTACAAGTTTTTCTTTAAAAAAAAAATCCTCACTGCCTAAATTCTATTGACTAAATGCTAGCAAATTTTCTGAACTGGACATTTTAAAACCACTTGTAGGAAATGCTTCTTCAGCAGATATTTTTCAGATATCTTTTTACCTTAGGCTTTTTTAATGTCTGGAAGATTAGCAATAATTTAAAAGTAATTGGTAAGGTTGTATGTTCATACTGAAAAGATAGCCCCAGGTCCCTTATTAAACTGTCAATCAAAATAAGAAACTGGCAACTACCCTGCTAATAACTGGAGTCCAGCATTGTGGATGTGGAGGGACCCTGGGTGCCCTTCTTAGATGTTTATTTTTCTTTGGTTTTCCTTTAGTGACTAAATTCTGAATTAATAAGATGAAAGCTACTTATTTTCTAGATCTTCATGAAGAGGCATTTTTTTTTTAAATTTTTCTACTCCCTTTCAGAGTCACTGTTCATGTTTAAGTAAAATTTTAAAATTAGATATATAATGCAAATACATGCTTTAGTTGTCGTGCCCATTTTACCTTCAAAAACTGGGCAGCTTGCTAGCCGTTTTATTCGTCCGATAATTACTGGTTTGTGACTTAGGTACATGCATGCACTCCCACCTGGCCCACACTACGAGTGGGATGCTCAGTGTGTGTAAACTGGCCATGAACTCTGTGTACTCAGTCATAAGGTCAAAGTTAGGGGCAGGGCTTTATCACAAGTGTGGAAAAGAGCTAAAAGTTGCTGGTTTATGACATTCTTGGTAACAATTTTTAACTATGATAACTTTGGGGAATTGTTATTTTGAAGCTTTTACCTCATTAGTATTCCATGCATCCTTGTAAAAAATGTCATATTTGATAACTTTTACAAGATGTCTGTAATGGCGTACAGCTAAATAAACAAACTTATGAATCAAAAAAAAGCACTGTTTCCACTCTGAAGACTTTTAGTGAAAAAGCTGCCTGCTGCTGTAATCAGAGACTCACTGGTTCAGGACTGGCACTGAAACACAATGCTCTGAGCTTTAGAAGCTGAAATGTAAATCAGAACTTGTCAACACCCAAATGAGACCCAGAGTTGATTGTATGGGTAGGAAAAGGAAAGAAAGGCCCGTGTGCATTAGACAAACAATGGCGGGGTAATTGCCCAGATACCACTTTTAACTCATGTAGGTGTGTCCTTGACTACTTACTACATGAAAAAACTGTTAAGATTTATCAAATATTTGAGGATAGGCAAAGTGGTTGCTATATGCCCAGAGGATTGACGTAAATATAATCTAATGTGATTAAAACAAACAGGAAACCAAAACTTGTTGGAGTCACTTGTGGGAGGAATCTTGCTGAATACTTTCTGCTTTGCAATAAAGGTAACCTGGAAGTACCATAAACAGAAGGTGGGAAGGTTGGTAGAAAAGCAGAGTTTGTCACATTCTCATTTCTTAATCACCTCATTGACTGTGCTGAGGGTACCTGTAACACTTCAAAGTTTGAGGGAAGGAAATCTGATTGCTTTATTGAAAGGAAAGCACTCAGAGCTCCAGCTCATTGAAGACAGAATCAATTTAAAGAGCCCTGCAAACATTTTCCTGAGGCTCAAAACAAGGGCCGGGATCTAGGCATCAGTTTCAAAAGAATGATACTATACTACCATCTTGTGGTAGAACAAGGTTCCAGAACCTGCCCAAAAGAGCAGTTTCTTCATTTGGTTCATTGATTAAAAAAAACCTATGCTGGAGCTAGGGAAAGCACTGTTTTTCCAGGGCTCTCAGAAGGTGCAAAGCCCTGGGTTTAGTCCCCAACATCTCAAAATCTATGATACGATCTACATATCTGTAGTTAGCAAAGAGTAACTGCTACACATGTGTCAGATCATTCTATCCAGAGCAGAACTGGGCCTAAAATTCACTAGGACTACTTGTCTTTTCTGTTACCACTGTTCCACTCTGCTGTATAAATCTCACTTGCGTGGGCAGTCGTATCTAAAGAGTCACCCCTCCTGTTCCCAGTATATCTCATGAGAGTCACACACTTTCCACTTGGTCTACAAGGTCTTACCAGAAAGATTTGACTCTTGAGCCCTTGGATGACTGAGAACTCTCTGAGTCCTCATAACTCATGTTCACGATCAATCTGTCATTGATAATGAAGACCTCAACTGGAGAGAGAAGCCAGCTCTGGAAGAGACTGCTTTACACATCAGAGTTCTTGGTCCTTTAGAAAAGTGCCTCAGTTGGCCAAGGAAGACAATGAAGACCAACCCGTCTTCTTTGGTGCGGAGGGTTTGGGAGGTAAGGTATGAGGGCCTCTGTAATGTCAGGGACCCAACATACAGGAAACACCTAGAGCAGGAGGCCATGCGGCAGTCCTCCACAAGCTATAGTTCAGGGAGATTGGTGGTATCTAGAAAGCACGAATGCCAGCCACAGAAACATGAAAAGCAAATGAGTGAAGAGAATGTGCCCAGGCTCAGCCCAGGACAGCACAGTGAGTTAACTGCATGGGTTCTCAAACCTTTGGGACACCCACTGTTTACAGTAGTTTATTTAACACTCTAGGGAATTATACATTAAATTAGAAAAACATTATCTGCTGTTTTGCTACTGTAAAACCTGTCCGTAATTGCCCAGTGCCCCAATGGTAGTTTTTAGTTCTGCTCACTTGCCAATAACCCTTGTAGTATTTTTTTTAACTGCTGAAGCCAAAGCCCAGGATGGTGGCACATTTGCTATAATCTCAGCAGTTAGAAGACAAGTCTGAAGGAGCACCAAGTTGAGGATAGCCTAGGATGCTCAAAAGACTAAAAGCATCCCTGTTGATCTAGTTGAGTTCGTACAGTATAAGTCTAGTGGACACACATGCGGAGGGGTTGACTTCAGCGTATGTGTATAACCCCAGCACTCGGGAGGTAGAAACAGGAGAACCGGAAGTTCAAGAACATCCTTTCTCAAACCAAACAAATAGTCCAAAACAAACTCCACTACGGCCCAATCTATATCCCAGACCAAAAGATTTAGAGATTAATTTTAGGGATTCCATCTGAGAATTAAACTTTTTAAAGACACTACTACTGAAATCTCTCATGAAAATCGGTAGGTGTGAATGAATATGTCATCATCTCAAATAAAATAAATATTCATAAACAGACTATCAGCCGGATGTGGTAGTGCATATTTGCAGTTCCAGCATCCAAGAGGATCTCTGGATTCAAGGCCAGCCCAGTCTACATAATGAATTCCAGGCCAACCAGGACTATACACTGAGAACCGATCTCCAGAAAGAAGAAGAAAAAGAAAAGAGAAATTATCAGTCGCTTTCTTTCAACCTGACTACTCAGTATTTTTCTAATTTTACTAGTATTTTCCTATCGCCGAGAAGTAATTTTTAAAATGTATTGGCATATATTAATTATATATAATTGGTTTCATTATATTTCCATAAATGTAAATAATATAATTTGATCGTGTTCCTCAAAAACCTTCCTTACCCTTTTCTGTCTCTCACTTCTGAGGTAAAATTTGGGAGAAAACTGGAGTGCCCCCATCTGGTACAAAGGTGGAATGTTAGGCTTTGCTGTTAGTATTCACTACTGCAGAGCAGGCATGTATTAGGGTATTTCCCACGTGTAAAAAAACAAATGATTATATACACAAGGCACATGATTTGCAACTTTTGTTAAACTTGTGAACCTATGAGTCACAAGCAACTTAAATACGGTAATTGGCAAAAGTAAGAAGTATACGTTTTTATTTAGTAAATTGTTTTTAGTGAGACCTGCTCAGGCAGAAGTGATGATCAAGGCTGTGGTAAAAGCTTGGTCTCCACTGTAGTACTACTGGGAAGTATTAGGAACTACTGAAAAGGCTTGAGGTCTATTTTATTTCCCTGTTTAAGTAATATCAAGTATACTCTCTTGGGATTTCTTTCTTATTTAGCTTCTTTGCGTCTGTGGAGTGTAGAGGGACTATCCTGTATTTTATGGCTAATATCCACTTATAAGTGAGAACATACCATGTATGCTCTTTTGGGTCTATGTTACCTCATTCAGGATGGTATTCTCAAGTTCTGTTCACTTGCCTGCAAAAATCATGGTGTCTTATTTTTAATTGCTGAACAGTATTCCATTGTGTAGATGTACCACATTTTCTTTATCCATCCTTCAGTTGAGGGACATCTAGGTTGTTACCAGTTTCTGATTATTATAAATAAAAGCTACTATAAACATAGTTGAGCAAATGTGTTTGTGGATTGGTAGAGCATCTTTTGAGTACTCTCCCAGAAGTAGTATAGCTGGATCTTGAGGTAGAGATATTGTGGCAGAAATTTTCCTGTCCAATCTATTGTCAGTGGGAGGCCTGTGATTGAACAGGGAAAAGGAAGGCGGAGCTAAGGGTGGCAGAGAGGGAGATGCAGAGAGGAGCACAGGGGAAGCGAATGTGGAAGCAGACATAAAACCAGCATGGCTCTAATTAGCCACACGCAGAGATAATATGAAAAGGTTAGGATAATTGGCTTTGAAATTACTGTGTGGGCATCTTGGGATTTGAGTATTTGTTGATCTATAAATCTGATTGGTTAACTGTAAACATTAAGAGTTTTGATTTCACCGGGAAATGGGTGTGGTGGTGGCTGATCTCAGGGTGGACAATTGTGGTGTGCGGCTAGCTTAGCTGTGAGGGGAGCTCTTGCCAGAGAGTCTGCCAAGATGATAACACCCAGCTGGTGCCAGGCGGCCACCGGTGACGCCATTAGTGCGGGAACTTAGAAGGCAGTCGAACTGTGAGAAAACTATTACCAGTTTTCTGGAGGGAGGGACCTGGGTAAGAGAGGGGATTAAGAGGGGAATGGGGTTGGGGTTCAGGATCAGGTGTGGACAGGGACAGGAGAGATGGCCAAATGGCCATGAGAGTGAATGGAAGTCTGCAATTGATGGGGGTGGGGATGTGAGGGGTATCTCAAGAACTTGACAAAGACCTCAGATAGGGGAGGCACTCAAGAATCAATGGGAGTGACTTTAGCTGTGACTCACGGTATTGGGGATATGGAATCTGAAGAGGCCACCTGTTGTGATTAATATTTAAAAAAAAAAACAACCCAAGCTAATGCTGGCTACGCTCTAGTAACACAGTTCCTGCCACCCGCCACGGTCCTCATGAGGTGGTCGCCAAACTCTCAATTCTCTTGCTGTGGAACCTGCTCAGATTCCCAGTCATCTGCTCCCAGTGGCTAGCTGTCACAAATCCCCATAGCCCAGTAAAATCAAAAATCTAGAGGCTTGTAATTTATCAGTCAGATTTATATTAGCAAATTCTCAACTCACAAAACACCCACACAATGAATTCAGAGTCAACTGATATTGATACAAACTGCCCACCTAGACTGGACGTATTGTACTATATTATTCTATTCATTCTATGACATTCATAGCTACCTGTGGCTATTTAAAGTCACATGGATTGGGTTCGCCCTCTCCTTTCTCCATCTTCTCTGTCCTTCTCTCTTCTCTGTTCCTATTTGTCCCATCTCTAAAACTCTTAGTCTGACTTCTTTTTCCACTGCCCAATCACAGGCTCTAGCCTTATGTTGTGCCTGCCCTTACCTGCATATAGACAGCAATCCACAGCCGGTAGTCAGGCAGGAACCCCAGTGGATCCATAGGGACACCAATCCTTCCACAAAACTTTCCACCCAAAATTTATCCTGTCTACAAAAACTGCAGGTATAGGGGATGGAGCAAAGACTGAAGCCAACCAATAACGAGCCCAACTTGAGAGCCATTCCATGGGCAAGCACCAATCCCTCACACTATTAATAATACTCTGTTATGCTTGCAGACAGGAGTCTACCATAGCTGTCATCTGAGAGGCTCCAACCATTGCTGATTCAGATGAATACAGAGTCCCTTAGCCAAACAGTGGATAGATTCTTATGGAAGAGTTGGGAGGATTGAGGACCCAAAGGGGATAAGAATTACACAGGAAGACCAACAGTGTCAACTAACCTGGGCCTTTGGAACACTCAAAGACTGAACCACTAACCAAACAGCATACAGTGACTGGACCCACCCCTCCCCCACCCACCACCACCACACATATATAGCAGACGTGCAGCTTGGTGGATTCTTAACAATGTGAGCAGAGATGAGAGGCTATCCCAAAAGTTGTTTCCTGCCTGTGAGATAGCTTCTTCCAGCTGGGCTGCCTTGTCTGACCCCAGTGAGAAAGGATGCACCTAGCCCTGCAGAGACTTGATGTGACAGGGTCCAAGGATACCCAGGAGTGGGCCTCCACCCTCTCAGAGGAGAAGAAGATATGGAAATTGGGGAGAAGGATTGGGAGAGAGGGTGAGGGGAGGGGGCACTGAGTGGGATTTAAAGTAAATAAATTAAATTAAATTAAATTAAAGTATTCAAAAGGGCTTGAGTTCTCTGGATGACCCTTCAGGGCAGCACAGTCCCCAGCTTGTACTTCTCTTTGTTTCCCCACTAGGGGAAGTCACTCTGTTCAGCCATAAGCCTCACCACAGCCCCAATGCAACAAGGACTATTGATGACAGGCTGACCTCTTCAAAACTGGAAAAGAAACAAACCTTTCTTTCTGTACATTGGCTTTTATCTGGTACTTATAGCAATGGAGATAATACTGGGACAGCAATAACCCTGATCTTATCATCATATATTGTTTATCAATCACATTGTACCCCATAAATGTTTTATTACTATGCATCAAATAAGAATATTTTAATAAAAATAAACATCTTTGGCCATCCATTTACTTTGCATGTACAGGTAGGTGGGAAGAATAAAAGCCTCAGGGTGCTCAGGAATGTGCCTTTAGGGAATGCTTTTGTGTTTGTTTGTTTGGTTGGTTGGTTGGTTTTTTATATTTTTTTAATTCTTTATTGGATATTTTATTTATTTACATTTCAGATATCATCCCCTTTTCCCATTTACACCAAAAAACACCCTATCCCATGCCTGCTCCTCCTTTATGCTTTTATACCATTTTAATTACATGCAAGTATTAAGGTCAGTTCTAGGTTGAGGATATAGCAATACAATAGATGCAAATAGTCAAGGAACAAGCAAGTCAATAAACAAAGTTCCATGAACATTCCCATGATCACTGTTTCTAAGGGCTTATCAGGATGATCAAAATATCTGAGCCTACTTCCTTGTCCTAGCCCAAAGTCATTTTCATGTCTGAAGCCTACTTCCTTGTTCTAGCCTAATATTTAGATTCCTACCTGAAATTACATCTTTGTTCTAGCCTAATATCAGAATCCTGCCTGAAGCCCGCTTCCTTGTCCTTGGCCAGTGTCATATTCCTGCAAAGCAGCCCATTTCCTTATCCTTGGTCCATATCAGAATCTTGCCAAGCAGCCCCAAAAGCTCTCAGCCTCTCCCCCTGTTTTATTTCATAAACAAGACTGAGCCTGTTTTAGGTCATTCTGACAAAATGCCTTCCTTACCTGTCATGGAATATGCATTATCAAAAGCAATGCACTTATGTCTTAGGTTGGTAAGGCTCTGTGCAGAATTTTACCCACCCTTGGCCTGCCAGCCTGTTAATTTAATAACTCTTTCTGGGTATTCATTTTCAGTTTTAAGCTATGTACTTTGGCTTTAACATGATGGGCAGGAATAAAAGTATTCCCAGGACAAAAAGGGCTTGCATGATCAAATTATATATGCCATTCTTGAAGCTTGACCAAAATAGGAATACTATGACTAATTTTCCTATTGTTCTGAAATTCACCAAGTAGTTCACCAAGTAGGTTAATCTGGACAGCAAGCCCAGAGGATCTGAGCATCTGTCTCTACCTTCCTCCACCTCCCTAGTGTTGACATTAGAAGGGAGTGAGTTGTTGTTGTTGTTGTTGTTGTTGTTGTTGTTGTTGTTGTTGTTTTCAATTCTGGGGCCTAAACTCAAAACTAACCTTATATCTTTAAGGTAAGCATTTTACCAACTGAACCATCTTCCCAGACCTTTTGAACTGAAAAGAAACATTCTAACCAGCATTCTAATTGTTGAATGGCAGTTTCTTCATTATAAAAACTTCCCTGGGTTGGACGGAGGGCTCCCTGGTTCAGAGAAGAGTAGAACCCATCTACAGCAGAACAAAAAGGGTAAACAACTGCAGGGGAGGTGACTTGACAGTTCAACTGCTAGGTAGAGATTCTGGGACTCCAGAGCTGCCTGAAAACTGTACAGAAACTCACCCCATGGTTGAACTTTGTAATGCCATTCGTCATCCTTGTTGGTGTGGGCTTTTGTGTCATCCCTGATGATTTTATGTAACATTTAACCCTTGCTCCTTTTAATAATCCCAATAAACACTCATTATTCACATAGTTAAACTTGGGCACATTGTTACCTTGGTCTGTCCTGGGTTCCATTCCTTCTCTTGGGTGAACAGACCTGTATGCTACTTCTCTCCATGAAGTCTGTCATGCAACACTTATTCTGAAAAGTTCCTCACAAACACCATTTGCACTGTATTATTTTTAATAATCTTTAGTAAACTGCAGAAAGGCTTTGATATGGAGGTTCAAGTACTGGGCCCCTCTGCCTGTTGTCTAGTCTGTTCTCCCACATCTTCTTCTTTATGAAAGAATGACAAAGCAGTCTCTGCTTTACAGGGCAACTGTGGGGACTGAGGTCTGAGGTGTAAAACCTACAGAACAAAGCTTTCTTGGAGCTCCTAATTTCCATCCTAAAGAACTCTTTGCCTGAAGATTTACAGCCACAATCCAGAACTCCCCCAGCATACTCAAGGCCTTGTGTTCAATCTTCAAATAACAACAATGAAATTAAATTAAAATAACTCTCCTTAGACCCCAAGTTGCTCTAAATTAAGTAATTAGGTACTCCATCAATCTGCCTTTCAAACTCACCAGCAACAGTTTATATCATCACTCGTTCCTGCCAGACAGAACAGTCTCTTTCTCTCTCTCTCTCTCTCTCTCTCTCTCTCTCTCTCTCTCTCCCTCATTTTCTCTCCATCTTGTTTGTTCTTTCTGTCTCTCTGTCAGTCTGTCTGCCTGTCTGTCTGTCTTCTCTCTATCTTTCTCATGTCCCTACTCCTTGACAGCCTTTTGCTCTCCCCCAATAAACCGCTTGCCCTAGATCAATTTTATGGTACAGCTTTATGGCATTCCATGGTTTCATCCTAGAAAGGTACCTTTTCAAAGTGGGACACATACTATAATTGTAGCGCCCCACAAGTTGGAGACAAGAGGATTGAAAGATGAATTACAACTTAAGTAACTGGATAAATTTTGCTTGTCCTGGGTGGTATAGATGACAAGGCAGTGCTGCCACGCTGTGATTCCAGAGTATATGAAATTGAGAAAGGAGGATAGAGAGTGAAAAGCTAGCCTTAGTCCCATAGTGAGGCTAGCCTGGATTACATATGACAAGATGCAGTTTCAAAACAAGCAAACACACATTAGCAAAAACCCTTACTTACTGTTGTGTTTTATAAAGAAGAAAGAGTAGCCAGGAATATATTTGGTAGGGTGAGAGGTATGGTGCAGCGGGAAGGGAGTGACTCTATGGGCCCATTCTGAGGCATCCCTTCCCCCTAAGATGCTAGTCACACAATGGGTATAGTATAGAAGAGAGTTTATTTAGGGCATGGGGAGGGGAGTTGAAGGTGCAGTAGAGACAGAGAAAGGCAGAGAAAGGCAGAAAGAGACAGAAACAGAGAGAATAGAGGAGTAAGGAACTTTCTCCTGTGAAAAAGAGGGGCACACTGGAGAGAAAAGGGACAGAGGGAGAAGATGGTAAGAGAGCAAGAGAGTGAGGGGGGAGCAAGCAGCCCCTTTTATAGTGAGTCAAGCATACCTGGCTATTGCCAGGTAACTGTGGAGCAGTGCCTAGAAAGAATGCTAACATTCCACCATTTTGGTTTAATTAAAAAAGGAAAGATTAGAAAGAGGTGATGATGAAGCAGGAATAGGGTCCTTGTGATCTTTAGCTTCTTCCTGCTGACTTTAGGGCCATGTGTCTTTGGGAAACCTAAGAAAATGGGTATGGAAATGTTGGTCCAGTCTTAGGAGAGTTGGCTGTTTCCTTGCTGACCAGGGTCTATGGAACCATCTGTGGATACATAGGAAGGAGCAGGTCCAGTGAAATCATCTGTGTCTGTGAGAGAAGATTGGAGCACCTGTGGGTTGCTTCTCTGGAGCTATCCTGGATGTAGTAAATGCCTGGACTTGACAAAGTGCTGAAAAACACACACACACACACACACACACACACACACACACACATTACAGGTAGAGAATAAAATTAAGTACATTTGGAAGAAAAAAATTCTTAGGTGTACATTTGAAATGAAATCCTTAGGTCTTGGTGGTTGAGGGTGAGGAAAGTTCCAACCCTTGGACACAGGAGAGGAATCCCACCCTATAGAATAAGTAGCAAGTGAGAACTTCAGTTATTGATTGGCAGGTGTACTTATCTGGATGGAGTCTATTTGGTCCATGAGAAATAGAACTGAGTGGATTTCCTATAGCTTGTAAGTTTACAAAGAGATAAACATGTTAACAGCATGAATGCATGAATGGTATTTAAGATGAGCTTAGGGAAGACAAAAACATTTTGTGAAGCAAAAAGAGCAAGATTTTTTTTCCCTTCTGTCTAGGAGACTAAATATACCTAAATGAGAAACAATTTTAAGTTTACATTTAAAAGACAAGTAAAGAAAATCCAAAAGATTGACCTTGTGAATATGATAGTTGATCACATAGTTTTAGCAAGAAAAACACCTTAAGTCTATAGTTAAAAGACCAAAAGAAACTTATATTTGAGTATAATAGCTGATAGTGTAGATTCAGCACGAGAAACACTTTAAGTTTATTTTAAAAGGCAATCAAAGGAAACTTAAAATTTGAACTTGTGATTATACAGTTGGATCGTACCATAAATTGTTTTATTAGGGTTAGGCTAGTATATAAGAACTATATTGGTTAATGTAAGGATAATGACAGAGCAGGGGGACGAAATATGAAGCATTTAGTGACTGGAAACTGAGTTTAGATAAAGTAGTAACAGAAGGTTACATGTGTGAAAGTTTACATATGAACTTGTGTATCCTTTATCATGAAGCCTGTGAGCAAGGCAAACCTGTCTATATTTGGTATGATATATGGCAGTCTTTGCTAGTTAAAAATTGACTAATGAGCTAATATAGTGGTAGGTTACCATTAAGGAGCTAGGTCTGATTTCTAGCTGTCAAGCTACAGTTACCTTAGCTGTCAATGTAGTCAGAAATGTGGGAAGAATAAATTTTAATCTAGGAGTCATACATTAATTAAAATGACAGAGGTTATCTATAGCCCAATACCTAAACAGTTTTTAGATTCTTTTGGTCTCTATGGCAACTTAGGCAGAGTCAGACTGGCCATCAGGCCTAGAAGATGAAAAACTTTCCTGAGTAGTAGGTACTTGCGAAAGAAATTACTTACATTGACTTAGACAATATGAGATATTTAACTCTCTGGATATCCCGTTTGTCTAAAGTATAGGGCAAGCCTTGTCGGCAAGCAAGGCAATGAAGGAGTGTTTTTCAGTGGTTATCATACCATAATCCAGGTAAAATCTTGTCGCTGTGCCCATATCATCTTGGAGACCTTGGAGGGGAAGTAACTGTTAAGCTTTGGGAGTCTCTGTCTGTCATAAACTTAAATATTTAGCAGATTTCTGACAAAATTGAGAGCAATACCTATTAAGCATGTCTGAATTAGACAACCTGTGTTAGTTTAATTACATGTTTGAGAATGTATCTAGTTAAGGACAAGTGAATCATAGGCAGAATCATAGTGACCTGACCCCTGAACCTTCACCCAGCTGATACCCTGTTCTGAAAGATATCTGTACTCCCCCTGAACACCTATGCTCCTGTGTCATCCCCTTCCCCACATCCTGCATTTTCGTGTTTATAACCCCTGTGTTAAAAAGTAAAAATTATGATTTGGCAATAATAAAAAAAAAAGAGAATGTATCTAGCAAATAAAAAGAGCACATTGTAATTTAGTGGCAGTAGCAAAAAAATAAGGCTAAACATATATTTAAGGCAGTGATCTTTTACTGTTTAGAAATCATTATTTGCCAAAGCAGAATAGAACAAAAACCTTTTCTTAATTGACATCCTATCTTCTAAAGACAAAGAACTGGGATCTGCCCGTAAAAGGGAGAAAAAATGGTCCTGGGACTGTCCTTAGTAAAGATGGTTCTGAAATGGCAGTCAGCAATGTGACTGCTCTTAACTAAGATGGCAGTGAAGTTATAGCTCTGCCTGGAGGAAAGTCATAGAACAATAGAAGCATAGCAGAGACACACCTTCAGTCCACTCTAAGTGACACAGTGTGAAGGGTACACAGCTTGGCCTGGTGGCCTCAGCTGAGCAAAGTCCCTGAAAGGGGGTGGGCTGTGGGAATTCAGTGGTGACGTGGCAGAGTAAGCAAGCAGGGCGCGGTGAGAGCTAGTGCCTGAAGTAGCATTCTCTTGGTCTCCTAGCAACTCTGCTCCAGTGCGAGCAAGTGCAGAGAGAGCAAGTCTGGGACTGCTGATTGCCAGAAACTCTGCAGGGAGTAGCCTGGCAGAGCAGAGTCCCAGACAGTGCAAGAGAGCATGGGGAGCAGAGTGGATGGAACGTTGCAGTATCAGAATCAAGGGGGCGGTGGGGAACTGGCAGCAGAGACCAAGCTGCAAGAGAATGAGTGGAGAGGGGAAAAACCTAGTAAGAAAGCTGTATAAGTTTGTAAAAAAGAGTTGGAAAAGTTGTGCCAGCTAAGAGGTCATGTAGAGATATTGCTTGGTGAGTCCTGGGAATTAGACCAGGAGATGGCAGCAATGAAGACCATCCCCTTGGATGGCGGACATTATTAAAATGTTCCTATCAGTATCTTGAGAACAAAATTAATAAAAACAAACAGGCAGCCAAGTCTAGACATGCCAGGTCTGCACTTGGAAGCTAGTGGTTGAGTGGTCCCTGGACCCATGGAAGAACAGTTTACCTATGCTTAGGATTTTTCTACAGCGATGACAGAAAACTGCTTCCAAGGAGTGTCACCCAAGGGTTAGAGGTCCTAGAACGAGGGTCAGTGAGAAGAACAGTCATAAAGACTGAATGTTTCCATCCTCACAGACACCATACAGGGTGGCTGTGAGCTCAACACTCCTCCCTTGGGAGCAGGGGACATTTATGCTGACCAGCAGGGAGAGGGAGCTTATCAGTTCTCTGAAGTCTGAGTGGGTAGGTCTAGCAGTCAATTCAGTGGCTGTCCATGTGGCAGTGGGAAATGTGAACCTGCAAGTCTCTAAATGCAAGAGTCTCATCACCAATGTTGTGTTTTATAAAAAAGGAAAGAAGGAAGGAAGAAAAGAAGAGAGGAAGGAAGAAAGAAAGGGAGGGAGGGAGGGAGGGAAGGAGGGAGGAGAGAGGGAGGGGGAAGCCAGGGATGTGTTTGGTAGGGCAAGGTATGTAGCAGAGGAAGGAAGTGACTGTGGGTCCATGCTGAGGCATCCCTTCCCCTGAGGTACCAGCCATATGTCATGGATAGTATAGAATAGTGTTTATTTAGGGCATGGGGAGGGAGTTGAGGATGCAGTAGAGACAGAAAGGCAGACAGAGACAGAGACACAGCGAGTAGAGGAGTAGGGGCAGACCATGAGCACATAGAAGAGAAGGGGGATTGGGAAGAGAAGAGACAGAGGGTAAGAGGCTAAGAGGCTAAGAGAGCAAGAGAGAGAAGAGGGGCAAACAGCCCCTTTTATAATGTGTCAGTCAAACCTGGCTGTTGCCAGGTAACTGCGGGGCAGAGCCTAAAAGGAATGCTAACACTTACTGCAAAGACATGTCCAGATGTTTGTTTGTTTGTTTGTTTGTTTGTTTGTTTGTTTTGTGACAGGGTCTTGGTGTGTAGCCCTATGTGGCCTGGACTGGCTATTTGACTTCTGCCTGGGACCACAGGTGTGTACCAGTCCTGGCTGCTTTACTTTTATGGTATGATAATTTTTAGATATAACATAAACATGTATATCTCAACATTCCTGCTTCCTTTGTGAGGCAGGAGCTCACTATACAGCACAGTTTCGCCTTGAGCTTTTCATGGTCTTGCCTTCACCTGAGTGTAGGAGTTGTAGGTGTGTACTATGACACTTCCCCAGAGCCACTTTTAAGATCTAAATTCTGTGGCGTTCGCAGCTTTGAGGATGGGCTCACCTAAATACTCTTTATAAATTGAGTGTCCCACGCTCCAGAATTTGGTTTCCATCTGCTTACTGGCCAGTCCTCAGTAGTCATTCCACACTCTGTTTCCGTGAATTAGACCTCAGATGCTTCATATAAGTGGGATTGTTATTTGTCTTTGTGTGACTGGCTTTCTTAACTTAGCATGACACCCCCAAGGTTCATCTACATCTAATACAAGTCTTAGTCCCTTCTGTGTACATATGTGTGTGTGTTCATTAATACACATGTGTGTGCAGGTACATAAGCAAATACACATGTGTGAAAGCACACTGCATGAAGGACATCCTCAAGTATCATTCTTCAGGTCTTGTCCACCTTGGTTTTTGAAGCAGATTTTTCTCAATGGTCTGGACCCTGTGTGCTAGACTTGGCAGTAAGCCCCAGTGAACTGCCTCACTCTGCATCCTGTGCCCTGGGAATACAAGGAATGCATCATTTTGTCCAAAATTTTTTTATATTGGTTTTGGGATTGAACTAAGGCTTTCTCAGCAAACATTTTCCAAATTATGCTAGTCCCCCACCCTTTCCTTTACAAACAAGCAAACAGCAAAACAAAAAAAAAAGAACAAATAATAGTACTCTGCTTATATTTATAACCCATTATCTTTATCCTGTTGTCTTTGAGTGAGTATGTGGACTTCTCTTAACTTTGGGTTGTTGTGAATATGAATATGGCCAAATCTTTACCTTTTATTTGTCAGTGAGTCAGCTTATCATTGTTATTTCCTGTCCATCTGTTCATCCACGCACCCACCCATCCACTACTAACATGCAGATTCTCTACCCATCTGTGTTCCTTATTTCCTATTAAAGAGAAGTTTTGCTATCATAGCAATTCTAAAATCTTATGCAACCTTACATGCAAGGTGCTGCTGTTTACTGTGTCATGCAAAGATTAAGAATGACAAGGGTTTTATCTTACTTGCCCATGTTAGTGGGGACAGGATGCATCTGTTTTCACAATCTTGACACTTCTGCTTGTAAAGGGGACAACATACATACTTATATCACTGGCAAGTCTTCTAGACATATGATTCCCAAACGGCATGAGAAGCAGTGCTCCTACTTGCCCAGAAAATGAAAACCTGAATATGTTTATGGAACTTCCCACACATGTATGCTCACACGTCTCTCTGCTTTCTTCTGAGAGTGGTTCAAGGAAACAAAATGAACTGAACTCCAATCAGTCTGTGCATATTGCCTGCCCTAGTCTTTTGTTAGCTTGTTAGCCTGAAGAATGTGCTCATGCCCTAGTCATCTGTCAACCCATATATTATTCTTTTCTAAACCCAAATTTCCTTTTTTTTAAAAAGAGAATAATCAACATTGTCTTACTCTTCTCACATGGTTCTTCTACAAGTTATGTGATTGTAAGCAAACATATCTAGAAGCACAATTACAAGAAGAGAAGGTGATTAGAGACATCGCTTGGCAGAGTGGTAGACTCCAGTGTAGCACTCCAAAGAGTGAGGCAGAACAGTCATGAGTTTACAGGAAACCTGGGATACATAGTGAAAAAAAATGTTTAAAGAAAAAAATCTCAAATATTCTCATTTTTGGTTCTTTCAAAGATTCAACACAGACTATTCTTTAACATTTGAGCTATTCTAAAAACAGACATCTTCATTGTGCACCCGAGAGGGAGAAAATAAAACCGTTACACCTAGTGCAGCTGTCAGCTTCAGGACCCTGGTGGTAACACAGAAGGTATCAGCAACCCGACCATGGCTGAAAACATTGCTTCATGGGAAACTGACCTAGAGAGACAAAACAACAACAACACAACACAACACAACACAAAACAACACAAACTATGAGAGCAGAGGAGCAGGAGAGGCAGAGGCAATGACTACAATAAGGAAAGCATAGAGCCAGGCCTAGTGGCTCTATTTCAACGAACATTAGAGAAGAGCTGAGAACACAGATCAGCACTAGCTTTTATACACAATGTCCCAAGTTCAAACCTTGGTGGCACTGAAAAGAAGAATAAAGCATCTTAGATAAAGCAAATTTCCTAAAACTTAGAGAGTCACAGCAAAAATGCTGTCACCATACCCTGGGCCTGGTATTCCACATGCTGGAAAATTCTACAATGTTCATGAAGGTAACTTGAATTTCATGTGAAGGAAAGGGTTAAGTTTGTAGTATTTTGGGTTTAAAATCACTCAGATACTCCCAGGATTAACTGGTCCTTACCCTGTATTATGATATCTTATATTTGCACTTCGAAATTCTCAAAGGATTTAGCAAGTCTGACACCAAAGACTGATTCTTCCAAATTACTCAAAACCTTTTAAGTCTGATTTTAGTCTAATTAAAAGGTGAATGTGGCACATTCCATGAAACGTTCCAACATAATATCATGCCAGTCTCCCTGAAGGACTAACATAGATGGTTCTGAATTTACTAAAGAAAGGTAGACTAGAGATTTATCAGTACCCTACCGTAAACTGTGCATTAGCTCCGGTGAGAAGAATCAAGGTAGAAACAAAAGGTTATAATCCCACCTGGACTGACAGCTATTTCCCTCATAAAACCAAGAGTTTACCGGAGATAGCAGGCCAATGCTGCTGCAGCTACTGCCTGGCCGGCTTCTTGAGACCCATATGTGCCTGCACCACCATCAGACTGGGGTACCCACTCCAATTGAAGTGAGAACCAATTTGAGAAGTGAGTGTAGCATGTCCATGGTATCCCTCCTGCCCACTTCCTGTGTCCTTCCTTCATGGGACCTCTGCCTTCTGCATTTCTTTTCTCAGAATTATGCTCCATCTGCATTTGTTTGTTCTATATTTTTTGTTTTTATTTGGGAGGGGTTGGTTTTGTTTGTTTGTGAGACAAAATTGTGTGTTTCTTGGATTGTCTTCAAAACCATTATATAGACAACAATGACCTCGAATATTTTGTATTTGGGAGTGACAGCGGTTTATAACTATATGTATATGTGTGTATGTATGAATGGGGAGGCCAGAAGTCGACTTGAGAGCCTTCTCTATCCCTTTCTTTTGTCAAGTCTATACTGGCTGCCTACGAAGCCTCAGGGGCCTTTCTGTAAAGTGATGATGTAATGTAATGGTGGACCATACCATCATACCTAATCCTCAAGCTCAAACAACAAGCATATTACTGACTAAGCCATCTTTTCTGTCATGACTTTGAAATTTGGATCTTTCTGCCCCTACCTCCCTCAAGCTAGGATTACAGAATATGCCCATATACCTGGTATCCAGTGCTAGGGACAGAACCTGGGGCTTTCTGTGTGCTAGGCAAGCACTCTACAAGCTAACCCGTACTACCAGGCTTGCATCCATTTATTAGAAATAAGTTCCTTATGATTATTTACTCACCAAACATGACTCACATTTGTGATAAAGACTCAGAAATATGGGACAGTATGTGGCTTGTTCTCAACCAGAATAAATGTGAGGTATAAAGATAGTAGACAATGTACTTTCTAACCCAACAATGCCTAGTGAATACAAGTCCCTAGGAAATACTGGTGTTAGAAAAACACTCAGTGTTATCAGCAAGGTTATAGAGAGATGAATCTCTACAGAGGTTCCTGATAACCCATCATCTTCTGCATCAGATGCCTTTCGATCCTTTATCCTGTGGAACTTGGATGGTCCCATCACCAAATGTAAAGTTAGCAGCATCTCAGTTTATTCTCTCAGGTTTCTGTAAGCCACAGACAAAGAAAATCATTCCTCACCCACTACCTTTAGTGTCCAAATCTGACTGCACCTCACAGTGTTGCCTTTTCTGCCATAGTCCCCAAATCAGAACCCTCACACTCTGTTTCTTGCCCTGGGTCCTGATATTCAATTCATTTCCAGCACTGGTTTGGCCTACCCTGGCACTCCCTGTCTAACAGCCATCTCTTTGCTGGAGTCTCTGTTTCTCCATTGCTTCCATTGCCATCTCCAGTTTTACCATCTTTTCTCTTTGCTACACACTACTTCTTCCTTAAAGCTTTCAGGTGGAATACTCCTCCAACCCCCTGTTCTCTTCATCCCTCTAGTCCATCATGCTCAGCACAGTATTAAATGACTGATACAAGAAGCTGTTTGCTCTTTCTGGTGCATTTGACTATAAAGAGAACCCGGGTTTGAAGACTTAACTCAAGAGCTGAGTCTTTAGTAAGTAAGCTTATCTACCAGTCCGAGGCAAGCACCATGGACGAAAGGAAAACATTCCAAGAATCAAATGAGTACTATTTCTCACCTCTTTTTATGACTTAAGTGAGGTTTTGCATCACTTTGGATATCCAAGTCATTTAAAATGACATTAGGACTAGAGAGATAGCTCAGCGTGGAGATGTGCTTGCTGCCAAGCCTGATGATCTAAGTTCAATGCTTGGAGCCCACATAGTGAAATAAAAGAGCTACAGGTGGTTCTCTGACCTCCACGCATGTTCCATGCCACACACATACACACAGAGACCCACAGACACTCGGAATACACACTCGCGTATTCACACATGTGTGAGCACTCAAAGAGGCCAGCACTCCACCTCTAAGGTACCTCTTCAAGCACTGTTCACTTTGTTTTTTGAGACATGGTCTCTCATTGGTCTGTGACTTACTGATTAAACTATGCTTCCTGGCAATTGAGCCCCAAGGTCCCAACTGTTTCCAACTCCCTCTGTCCAAGCATGCAACACAATACCAATTTCTTCGTGCTTGTGAGAAAGTCACTTTAATAATAGAGACATCTCCCTAAACTTGGTGTCTTATTTGTTAGAATAGTGACATATTTTATTTTTTTAGATAAGAAAAATGAAGACATATGAGGACAAGCTGATACTTTAGAGACTTTATATAATGGGAGGATGGAAGTCCCTTAACCTGAAGTCTCAAGTTTCTTCTGACCCTCCTTTTGAAGATTCAAGCAACAAAATTTAGTGAACATTTATTAATTGCTATAAGACTAAAATTTCCTTCTGGTGATCTAATGTAACATCTACAAAATTGCTGAGTTTTTGTCTGAAGGAAATAATGACAGACATGACCAGAGTCTTGTCTCTGCCATCCTAGCTAACCAGGCACCACCATGTAAATCTGAAACTGTTTTCAGATCAAACTGCTCAGTTGAAGAAAACCAACTCATACATATTTCCTTGCTTTTTACATATACTTCAGAGACGAACAATGCTTTAACCCTCTAAACCATCACAATACAGGGATTCTTACCTATAAAACAACATATTTCATAAGCTAATGGAAGAGCATTATGCCCCTGTGCAGATAGCCTTTCCAAACGGTTAGAGCTAAAAGGGTTCTGTTTTGTTTTGTTTTGTGACAGGGTTTCTCTGTGCAGTCCTGGCTGTCCTGGAACTCACTCTGTAGACCAGGCTGGCCTCGAACTCAGAAATCTGCCTGCCTCTGCCTCCCAAGTGCTGGGATTAAAGGCGTGTGCCACCACTGCCCGGCACTAAAAGGGTTCTTGTTGCAGCTTAGTGAACAATTGGAAGGGAAAGGGGAAGGTCCCATTGCTATATCTCTTCAAAAGCATTCTGAGCAGCCAAATTGCAGGTTTCTAACACCTAAGCTAACTTCCTACCATGTGTCTTGGTGGTCAGTTATATTCCAATTCCAGATCTCAAACCAAAGCTTCTCAGTTTATGTGGAAAGGTGGGGAGGTGGGATAGTAGATGCGTGTGAGCAAAATCAAAGAAAGTAAGTCAAAACTAGGAGCTGCACCTCAGCCCCACGAGGGTGGTCTCTTGTTTTGTTTAATGAGCAGCTTCCTGTGAGATTAGATTGTTCAGTTTCCCATTATCCCCTAATTTCTCACTCCCAAGACACCGCTGTATTGTTGTCCAATACTGATCGTCCAATATCCAGACTGATAATAGAATTCCCAAATAGGGTGATGAGAATTCTTAAGTTCTGCTTTCTATGAGCCAAGCAAGAAAAAATGAAAATGAATGGGCAGCGATCAACATGACGAAGAGAAGATTCACATTTTGCTTTGGTGCCGTTGAACTATTGGGTCTTAACTGTGATCCAAGAGAGACCCCTGCTGGTAAAACTTGGTATAACAAAAAACCGGACTGCCTTGTTCAGTTACCATCTCCTCTACCACCAAATGTCATTTCAATTCACAGTATTCTGTCAGAATTCTGTAATCCTAGAGACGTCTTATGGGAACACATGACCAAGTCCTTACCCTGAGGTTTCCATGGTGACACATGTGGGCTTCCCACATTCACTTAGTAAAGCGGGTGTCTCCTATTCCTGTTCTGAGAAGCCTGTGGAGACTGGGAGCAGTTTGCCGGAGTTGAAGGATTTAAGAGGCTCTGTACAGGTAAGGCTAACCCACCTCTGTTTTCTGACTTCTGGTGGCATATGGTGAACTTTAAAGTCTTACCTCACAGAAAGAAACAGAAATAGAGATTCATTTACATGCAGAACCAATGTTTCATGAATGTTGCCTTATTAACTTGACTCCATAGATTTTAAAATCTTGTTAGCCTACAGACGAGTGTGTGTAGGTCTGTGTGGAAAACTAGCAGTCTTTCCAGAGTGACCGGAGAAAGACCTGTCCAGTGACACATGGATGACTCACTAAAACCTTTCAACCAAAGAAGCAGATGGTAGAGATATGACAAGGGGCAACCTCTGAACTCTCTGCTCCTCCACTTGGGCAAGAAGGAGACCCTTCTAGCAAAATCTAGGTTTTATTCAGTGCTTGAAATCTAATATATGTATTCCTGCACTCTAGACAAATACTAGACACTGAAGCATACCCATTCTGCATTTGACTTTAATTTCCTCAATCCTCAATGAAATAAATTTCAACTCACAAGACTATGGAATCCTAGCATCACTACAGAGCTAGAAGTCAATTTGAAAGCTTCCAAAGGAACACACTCACATAAACACTTCAAATACAAAGAGGATGGTGTCTGACATCCACCTCATTTCTAGAGAAACAAATTTATCTCCTGCATGGCCAGCCGAAGTCGCCAGAACCCTTCGAAACTGGCCTGGGGCTAGCATGAAATGAGAGCCACAGGATTTACACTACAGCCCTCCTATGCCCTTTCGTTTCTTCTTTCCTTAATGTACCACACCACTTATCTTCCCTGAAATTAAATTTGCCCCCAGACAATTTGAAAGAGGTTTCTAGTGTGGATTGCTGCGTCTGAGAAGCAAGGTCCTGATTTGAATAACACTTTCCTTCTAAGCTCAGACTACTTTGCATGCATAATCTCACTGACACTCGGATCTCTTTCTCTATCATCTCCACAGGCATGGAGAACTACTTCTTGGCTCAGAGATCAAATCCACCAGTGGGTTCATGATCTCATTCATGTCTCAGAAGCCATCTTTACCTCAGCCTGAGGAGAACTCCCTAAAGGCTACAGAACATTAGCATCTAATGAACTTCTTGCAGTTCAAAACACTAACAACTAAACGACTGTGACTCTCTCCCTCTCCCTTTGTTTTCTTCTTTTCAATGAAAGTAATTTAGATGGCTTCAAAATACCAGAGATTGTAGTTCCAGACATAATTAAGAAAATTCTTATCTTTTATCTTTCCTTAAACCTCCCAAACTGCCAAAGAACAATCTAGTCTAGATCCCTCATCACTCAAAGAAGAAACCTGAAGTCAATGCCAGTAAAGAGAGCAAGGAAGCAGTAGGAAGACAGCCATGATATTTTGCTTAGAACATTGCCTTTTCTGTGGCCAAAGTGCATGTTGGTTTTGTGAAGCAAATTTCAGGCTCTCAATGTAGGGTTTTGGACAATAGCAGAACTGTCAAAGCAGCTCCTTCCAGTGCTGCTCACATAAAATTGCGTGTTTGTGAGCCAAGCTTGGGCACAGACTCCAGGGGCAGGGGGCAAATGCCATGTTCCACCCAGTTCTCCAGTGACCATGACTTCTGCCTGAACACCTCTCCTTCCCAGATGTTCCAGGGAACCCAGCACGGACATATGCTGTTGATGTCTGGCAATTTGAATTTTCCATTGCTCATGAAGGCTCTCACTGAGCGTGATATAATACTTAGACTTAAAATAACACTATGTTTCAAGGGCTTCCCGTATGTGTAAATCTGTACTGAGCCTTGGAAAGTCCACCAGTATAACATGTTGCAAGGACTCCAATGAGATTTGGTTCTTAGTACTTCAGTGGTATCAAACTCGGGTGAATTGAATAGCCATTGTGCCAGACATGAACCGAAATACTAAAGAAAGAGGTGAGAGGCACAGACCACAACTTTAAATGACTTCAAGAACAGAAAGAATAGGGGAGGGAGGGAAAGTGTGTGTAAGGCACAGTCTTTCAATTTTCTGGGAATGTCAAGATCTATTTAGCTTGCATTTGTTCTAACCATTTAGATGTGCACTCCGTAGACGTATCTAGCATGTGGTTAGTCTTCATTGTGGCCGACATGTCACCACCAAGCTCCCCTTTAGAAAGCTGTCTTTTTATGGGTGCATGGGATATCATCATCATCATCATCATCATCATCATTAGTCAGAGAGAAGGTCTCTTCCGTATATCTTCCACAAGTGGGGACCAGATGTGCCTGCTCAGTTTGATTAATTCAAGATGGTTTATCCTGTCCCATTATAGACATGTTCCTTTTTGCAAAATATAAGTCTTTAGCACAGACAGGTTGTAGCTGGTGCAGCCTGCAGTCACAACTAGAGTGACCCCAAGAAGTGCATGAAACACCTCTTTGGAACACATCCCAGGTCTAAAATAATTGTGTTTCTTGTGTATGTGAAAGCACAGGGAGGAGGAGCTATGCCTGCCATTATATGCCGCTTTCTTGTCCATGCTACTGGAATACTCCCTGTAGAGGAATTTAAACCTGGCAACATGGCTGCTCTGGCAAGGGATTACATCTGTCTAAATGATCTGGCTCAAGTGCCCTGAATTTCAGTATGATCTGGTTGGAATATAGACACATCCTTAGCACACATCTTTATTGCAAAAGAATGACATATAATTGGAGGACAGTTCTATTGAGTTCAGGCAGTGCAGCTCTGTCCAGTCATTTGAGTTGAGTTAAGTGGAGTCGAATTCAGTGAGTCAGTTGGGAATCAGCACAGTGAGTACAGTACAGTGGAATTAAGTTCACGCAGTTTGGGGTAGGTCAGCAGAAGCAATTGAAGCCAGAGAATAAGAAGGAGCCAGAAAATTAGAACAAATTGACAGAGTTAGCGTGAGCAAGTCAGTGAGAAGCTGAGAGAAGCTAGATTGAGTCAGCTTGAGGAGTTTGAGCCAGAACAGCTAAATTGAACTAGCCAGCCAGAGTTCAGAAAGAAATGGAAAGCGTGAGCTTATTCAACAATAAGCTTCCAAGGTGACAATTACATCTGGAGTTACTGTGAATAAAAGGTACTTTAGAACTCCCAGTACAATCTGAATCTCAAACAAAAGATCCTAAACTGAGAGCCTGGGAGTGTTGCTGTGGAAAGCACTTGCCTGGAATGAACAAGACTATGAGTTCAGTCTTATGTTGATAAAAGCAGAAAACTAACAACAAAAATACCACCCTGGAATAAAAATTGTGAAGAATACAGCTATCCCTAACAGCAACACTACTTCCTCTCTCTCTAGGTAAAAGTAACCATTCAGCAAAGACAGAAGAGATGACTAAGCAAACATTGAGACATAACTCAGCAAACACAGGAGAGATGAATGGAAGCAGAAGAGGAATGACTCAGTAGGCAGAGGAGAGATACCTCAGGAAATATAGAAAGTTGACTCAGCAAATAAAAGGAGACAATTAGCAAAGACAAAAACAGGACAAGAGCTAAGAAGGCACAGAAAAGATGTTTCAGAAAGCATAGGAGAAATGACTCAGTAAGTACAATAGATATGAGGTATGAGTCATGGTATTGCTTTATTAAAGTTGGTAAGCCAGTGATTTTCCATGGATGTCATATAAGCAGAAGAACAGACGAGAGCCAAGTAACTTATAATGTTAAAACATTAAACTACTGAGAAGTTATATAATTATAATATCATGCTTTAGGAAGAGTTAGATAACCAAACCGAAAGTGGCTGGCAGCCTGGCAGGCAAAACAATCCCATGGCAGCTATCTGCCTGGTTATCAGACTTCTTAGGCATGTTGTGGACATTTGAGTGTTATGACCTTTTTCAGTGAAAACTGTTGTTTCTCTAGTTGCACCCGAAGACCATGGAAATAAAATTTCTAGTTGAACATCAAATGATCCCAGCAAGAATACAAGATGCAGAAACCTCTTACCCTGTCAGAGTGCAAAGGGCAGTAAGTGCTGGAAAGGGGGTTTGGGGGCTCTGCATGGCTGCCTTCACACCCACTCAGACTTTTTGGTTCTCAGATGGGGGGCACTGCCTGAGGTGGCCAGCCTACCTGGAGCGTGAGGCTGGCTAGCTGAACAGGGTCTCGCCAGGTGGCTCTGGGTAGCCAAGGAGAGCTCATCTGACCGGGTGTTTTTGCCCCCCAGGTTCGGTGAAGTCTCTCTGCAAGATCTGAACTCATGTGCTGTGTGAGCCACTGTCAGCCTGTCACCAGCTGAGGAAGTGGCCTCACTGACATCTTGGTCTGAACGCTGCAGCATCTCTGACAAACTGGCCTGACCAACATTGCTGTTGTCGCCCTGCCCTGCTGTCCACATGGAAGGAAACTCAGGCACAACCTGCTCCTCCTGTCTGTCCTCCTTTTCCACCTGACCCTGGCTAAGATAGTCCTGAGGATCTTGTAAGAGGCAAGGGGGAGGTGCAAGGACTTCGCAGACTGGTCTGGCCTCTCCCTTCACCCTCTGCGTGGTCCTCAGTGTCCTCCTCCGCAGGCTGCAAAGCAAGTCAGCCAAGCTTAGCAGGAAGGATAGCGCACTCACTGCCCAAAAGAATAGCATCAGGAGGAACTTCTCCGTGGGCCGCGACACATAGCAGTCCACAGCCCCTGAGCAGGGCACACGCGAGCAAGACACGCGGGCAGGCACAGAAAAGCCAAAGAGAAAGTAGTGCAGGGAAGCCAGCCCGGCCTCCAGCAGCATGCGTAGCAGTAGGTGCACCAGATAGGCAGCCGACAGGTCTGGTACCTGAGGCCGGCAGGCTCCCTCTGCAGCCAGCTTCGCGCCTTGGTGCAGGGTGTAGGTGCCAAAGACCACCGAAGGCAGAAGCAGGGCCAGGCTCTGCACTAGCCAGAACCGCAGCGGTGACACTGGGGAAAACAGGTCGTAGCAAACGTTGGCACATCCTGGTTGCAGTGTGTTGCAGATAAACCTCTCTTGTTCGTCCTCATAGATAGGTGACCCTGCCAAAAGCACCACTAGCATCTTCAGCAAGACCGCCACGATCAGCCAGAGCATACCTAGGCCAGAACAAGTGGAAGGATCAGTGTCTAAGGTTTAGAAGGCTGCCACCACACAGCAGCTTAACTTCTACGCCCTGAGAAGTGAGTAGTACTGTGAGTAGTACTCACAGCAATAGGGGCAGCTATAACACACACACACACACACACACACACACACACACACACACACACACA